>OZ026851.1:8101636-8583454 GCA_964023205.1 Lutraria lutraria | reverse complement strand
GTAGTTAATTACATACCAAATACAGCGATGTTTATAAAACATATCAAGAAATCATTGACAGACAATTTGATTGGTTAATTTAACTGTATCTGTTATTTAACCATGGCCCATTCGACAGCTATGGTCATTTCAGAGCCACCCCAGAGAGAATGGGCCGAACCGGGCAGTATACACCCAGTGTAGGTTGAAGAAAGGAACAAATATTATATATAAAAAATTCGTTGATTGTATCAGTCTTCAACGGTAAACTTGAAATATCCCCACTCTACGTGTAATCTATCGCACAGGTGCCTGACGAATCTGGTCTGACACGCCCCCAATATACACATAATAAATATAGACAACATTTACCTCTTTAAAGACTTGTAGACATGTTTGAGTGATAAAATAGCGCGGAAAAGAAACTGAAGATTTTGTAGAAATCTATCTTGTTCATGACTATAATGTGACAAACATAATCTCAGATTTGGTCAACTTTACGCGATTTTGCCTTGTAACAATATTGTAGAAATACAGTACATCCACTCCAGACTGCATTATTTCAACTATTAATTTAACCCCCCCAAGAGCAACACTCTCTCAGCAACAACATAATTTCGCTACTAAGGGTGTTGCTTTCGAGAGGTTGCACTGTACATTACGTGTATTTACAATTGCTTACATAAAACTATCAATGAGGTGTAATTTAAATACATGTGTCTTTTAGCACTAGAAAAATCGAAATACTTCAATTCTTAGTGATGCATCGAAATTTCGTGCGGTTTTCGCGGCCAGTTTGACCACTATATAAACCATTACACCATGTAGAGACACCACACATTCGGATTGACCAAGATTGAAGTCATTGCTAAACAGCTGAATCAAGGTAAGATTTTTTTCTTTATTTTCTATTTCCTTCTTTGTTTTATTTTGATGTAGCTTCGTAGTTGTCTGATCATTTGTAACTTCAGTAACTAAAACATTTCATAGTGTTTAATGTACTAGTGATCAATTTATGGTGACAATTTCTGCTTAATCAGCACTTCATTGGGAAGCAAGTACTCGATTTTAAAGGACAGTATTACGGATTTGTTTTGTGTACTCGGGGTTCGACATTCTCAAGTTATTCATAACATCGGGGCCAGAACACACTAGCTGAGAGAATGCCATGTTATTGTACGCAATTTACATTGAGTATAGTATATTAAAGCGTCATCTTTTTTTTTAGATGTTGTTGATTATTTGTCTTGCATTAGTTGCGTCCCCTGTTTTCAGTGATGTGATGAACGAACAAACTTTAACAGGTAAGTGATTATTTGAATAAATAGATATTCATGCTTTCCATTTTTCTAAATTCCATGCGCTCGTTTAGTTATTGTTTATTATTGAATCACATGATGCGGTGCCACGTGTTTTCCTTGGTGTATACAAGTTTCTATTTTTTTGATCGGAAAGCTTTTATTAAACATGATCGTAATTACATTAAACTCCAATTAAGACCTTAAATTTAGATTTAAATGATAAATTAAATTATCATTTTATTTCGCATTTTTCAGGGTTCAAGGGAATGTTCTACCGAAACTATAGACAACATTTACAGGACGAATATGATCTCTTACAGCCAGCTATTGCTAGACAGAACGCCACCATGGAACAATGTGGAACCCAAATTCTTAGTGCCCAATCCAATTGTCGATCCTGTGCTGAGAGCCGCTGTAGCGGGTTTGTTTACATTGTCCTCTTATTTATTCTGCACTTTTCTTATTCAGTATCACGCAACCTGCTCTAATCATACTCAATATTCCGCCGACATTATCGTCCGATATCTATTCCGCATACATGTTTTTTTCTTTGTCAAACCTTACATTTTGAACCATCATTAGGACCTCGCCTATGTTTTATTTGCAACATCATTAATTCTCCAATACATAAATGTCCTTATTTCTTTATTTTAGTACCAACGGCAATTTCTTGACAAATACATGGAGTGCCGTGGATACCTGGGTGGGTAATGCAGGAAATAGTTTTGTCGACTGGCAAGGATGGCAAGATGTTGGTAACGCCTTCGACAGTGTTGGTGACTGGTTCTCGGATACATTCGATTTTTGGTTCCATTGGTTCCGGGTTCAACAGTAAGTAAAATGATTCTTCATCTATTTCTGTACCGAATCTTGTGACCGACGTTAATTTCATTATGAATACCGAATCGTTTGTTTTATTGTTCGTGGTTCTTTATTGTTTGTTTATTTTCAAAGAAAATAGGTATATTGCTTTGCACATGTCGGGTCGGTCGGCCCGTCCGTCTCTCGGTCTGTCCGTGACCAGACCTTGTTCGGTCAACTACTAAATTATTTGGCCTTAGCTCCTCAGATTTGGTTGGGAGGCTGGTCATTACATGTAAATGACCACGATTTTGAGGTCAGTAGGTCAAAGGTCAAGGCCATACTATCCGCGTTGGCCTTTAAGGGGCATACGTGTTTGACAAACACTTCTTGTTTCAAGTTGGAGAGACGTGTCAATTTTTTGCTCTTATTTCAAACCAAAGATGCATTAATGGCACATTTGCTAACTGCACACGTACTCATTTCCGCGAGAGGCAACAATATTTTTCATATTTCCTACTTCCAGACGCTTTCGGTGCATGTCCAACTTCTTTGGTGATGTTGGTGGTGGTTTCACTTCTGGATGGAATGGTTTCACAAGCTTCATGGGTGATGTTCGGTAGTACCATTGGAAACACGTTCTCAGACATTGGCAATTCGTTTGGTGGTGAGTTAATTCATTATCGCTGCAATGGTGCAAGGAGATGTTCAAACAATATAGTTTTCATCTTTTCAAAAATATGAACCTCAACAATATCATATGATTTCATCAGAAAAGTCTGGAACTGCTGAACTCTCAAAACATTTTCTACATAACCATCTTTATATTGTACTTACATGCTCAAGCCAAATTTTATTTGATATTTTCAGGACTGTTTGGACGAAGGCGTCGTGCTATAAGAATGTCAACACGTAGAATGGCAATGCTCAGACGTAGAGACTTAGCTAAACGTATGGAAGAACTCAGTCCTGAAGCCAGAGAATGTATGGGAAGGTGTTCTCAGTGCACACCTTTCCTTGGAGATGAAGACACGGTCATTTCTGGAGGTAACAATATCCCTCATTGTACATTCATTTTTCAGCACTTGTGCTTTCAAAACAGATAAGCTGTTCTCACTATTTTTCCGCATAACAGTTCCATGTTTTCTGACACTGATAACCCCGT
Organism: Lutraria lutraria; assembly: GCA_964023205.1. Lineage (NCBI taxonomy): Eukaryota > Metazoa > Mollusca > Bivalvia > Venerida > Mactridae > Lutraria > Lutraria lutraria. Next base: position 8,580,208 of record OZ026851.1, on the reverse strand, counting down.
GTAGTTCGGTTTTTAGACGTTTATTACGGATTTAAAAAAATTATTTTATCTAGAAATTCGCCGTTTTCCTTTGCAATTCTTTAGTATTTTAATTGCGTATATGTTTATTTTTCCAGTATGTGGAGCGGATACGTTAATGGATCAACAAGTTATGGCAGCCACGATAGCAGAACTGAGAGCCCTTTATGAGGCAAATGGTCATTCTGAACTGAATACATCGCCCATACTTACCAAGGTCGGTGAATGCTCTTTAAATTGTTTCATATGCACAGCCATAGTACAATTTACTTGTACGAATTTGTAGGTTATAATAATAGTATAAGAGCATTCATTTATAAGAAAGTAACAAATTTAATCATAACATTTATTTCATTCTAAACTTAACCTCCGTTTAGAAAAGCTGTGTAGTTTTCTCGGAAAATCAATTTCTTAGATTTTTATGAATTGTATTGTGATTCTTTCTATCAACAGATCGAGTATGACGCCAATGACTTCCAGGTATCAACCATGTCATTAGGTAATGTTTACATCACAGCTATGACACCATCGGGTCCTCTCAGATACCGTAGTAACTACCGATACCGAGTTCAATCCCCACAAATTTCAGCTGTAGAAATGGCAGAGGAACTGATTCAGAAATGGGAACATTGAAATTTTCATTCATTGTTAAAGATTTTGGTGATTGTCGATTTTGTTTTGTTCACATCATTATTTATAATTTACAAAATAAAAAAGTATACAAAAAATTCAGTAATACAATTTTTGTCGTTATCTTTATCACCTTGCTGTATGACTATATCATTGACAATGCTTTGACAAACAAAGCACAATTTTGTTACCATAGTAGTGTCGCTATCTGACAATAACATTGCAAGCGAGATAAACATCGTTATTGGAAGGTGATCTTTTCAAAATCGCCTTTCGGTATAATATATCTGTCTTGCCTTCCTGACTGCCTAACACCTTGGTTAAATGTAAAGCCGCACAAGGAAATAGTCCTCAACTAAAAGGGTGATTATATAGATGTATCTGGTATATTTCCCCAATAAGTGTTCGATTTAAATATATTTCAAATCGCATTATTGCAATCACATGGATGTTTTTACACATACGATCTTCACACTTTGGACACCGACAGTAGAAAGAACTCAATCATAAAGACTAGGCCATGGTGTTATAAACTTCAACTTTCTCGGAGCTCAAGTCTCAATTTTATTCTGTATGCATGAATGTTAATGTTCGAACATGTTTTCAGCATATCAGAACTTTATTATTAGTATCATTATACTGCGATAGTTGTTTTGTTAAAAGTAATTATACGACTATACCCCAGCAGAGCTATTCAAAAAGTGTCTTATAACGTTTGTAAGAAGACACTTTTCAACAACTCTCGACTTTCACGTGGACATAATCCTATATCGTCGTATAGTCAGATACACGTACTCGTATTTTCTTCAAACATGTCTTCTTACAGACGCTAAGAAGACGGTTCCATAAGACAACCATTTATCCTCGGACAAATTGGTTGTTTGTCTAAGCGAACCGTCGTCTGTAAGAACACACTTTTGAAGAAAAACTCGTACTGTATCTATTACTTAACGAAATATGAGATTTGAGCTTAGTGGCAAATAACTTGACACAACACATTGCACAACACACAGTGGACTGGGCATCTCTATAGTATATTGACACACCAAGTTTTCATTAAAAATTCACATCAGTTCAAATCACAGTTGGGTATATGCTTGTGTGAAGAATAAAATGGCATCCCAGCATTCACAAACAACTATTGACTAATGGCTGTTGGCGCTAGCTGTTTGAAACCTTTCCATTAAGGACTTGGTCCAGGGGTGATATGCACGAAAAGATTTAGTGATTCAGAAGAAATTCCTTTCCTTAATCTTTATTCTTGGTTAAGAGAATGTATATTCTTATCCTTAATGTATCTGATTAGTAATGGCTTTCCTTATGTATGGATATCAAAGTTTCAATTCATAGACTGGTTTTGATACAGAATCGGAATTTCCGTGACCTAAAAATAAGACAGGAAGTCGAAATAGCCCCCGAGTACTGTAAGCAAATTGTTGTAAATGTGACTCATGGAACTATTTATTTATAAATGATTTGAACAATACAAATAATGCTTCAACAAATCATAATTTTACATATAGTGAGTTTTATTACTGTTTTAACCATTAGAAAATGCGCCTCGATCAAAGTACCTGCACTAAAAGCGCACATACTATTAAATAACGCTACATATATTTGTGTTCGTGAATAAGTCCGAAATTGCTGCGTGGTTATACGCTATATCTTTTAATATCTAACCTAAGCTTTCTGACCGCTTTATCTGTCTTGTCAAATGACCAACTAGTGATAAATGCTGATAAGCGACTTAAATTTTCTCCGGTCAGTTAGACAATGTCTGTGTTGACTCCAGTTTCAAAACTTACATAAATTTGTTCAAGTGTTCATTGAATGGATTTTTTTTCAAAAACAGGATTTTAAATGCGGTATGTTTATGGTATAATCTAACTCATTTTTAGAATTCTTGTGTTCTCATGACAATATACATACATATCTTTTTCATTTTTATCTTGAATTAAACTGAAGAAAATTGGCAATCATACGGGAATTTTATAAAGTAATAAAAGGTTTTTGTTCGACAGTCATTATTGATTTATGTCTTCAAAAAAGATGTTAGAATTCTTTAAACAAGACTTTTGTGCGTAAAGTTTTTTCAATGATTTAAGTAAACCATCTCCAATTCCAATGTGAATAGTTCAGTGTGTGTTCACTGAAGTTATAGCATTATAATTGCTACATAGACATTTAAAATCGATTTAAGTCCTACACGGTGAACCTATAGAAATACTACCGGACATAATTCACGCCCAGCTGCACAGTTACTACTAAACTGTTGCAGTGCTCCCATAAAATCGATCATGTACGGTGTATGGGAGGGGAGCAATATAACTACACCGGGTATTTATTTATTAACCCGGTCACTTAAGTACATGTATTACTATATGAATGTGTAGAAGTGGTCATTTATTAAGCATAAACCATTGAACTTAGTGACGCGTGCTACGTACATGACTGTGTTAACTGGAATAAAACAATTATATGTGTAAAAATGTGCTCTTATTGGATCTTTTTCCGTTTTATGCATTCTTCCAGGACAAGATGACAATACCATGAATAAGTAAGAACTAGTTTCTAGTTGTACTCCTGAAAAACAACATGGCAGTTACAAATAGGTACTGTTTTAATTTCATTATTCTTACAGCATTTTACCTTTTGAAAGATACATGCAATTATTATAACTATTAGTAGTTACTAGTTTAGCTATACAAATTTTACTCGTATTTTAGCGACTGACATGATTCCATTTTTGAATATGCTTAACTAGATGTCCCTCTTTCTATGCAATAGTCGCCCAGAAGTTTATATAACAAACTTTCACAGTGCTTTCGTCAACATTCGGGACATTAAATTATATTCATTCAGTTTTATTGAGTCATAACTTTTTTATTCTTCGTCAGAAAAAAGTTTTTCTACCGTAAAGTATAACTTAACATAAATGAATGTTGATCAGTGTATTTACAGACGATGTACGTGCTGCAGAGCACAGATTTTTTCGCATCATAAATTGTCACACGTGGTCACCTTCCAGAAAAGTCTCAAAGAAATATTTTAGTTTTTGTGTACGGTTGGATTCATACTGCTGCAGTTTACTTCAGCTTGTAAACTTAAGCAACTTTATTATATAGTTGATCAAGATCTGCTGATATCTAATTCAATTTTAGTCAAACACAAATGTACATGTACTTTGATTGAACGTATTATACATCAACAAAGATCTATACTATCCATGTATAGTACATGTATAGGTCTTTGACATAAATATCTGTAGATATGCGATCCATACATTGTGTATACATTAGATGTATGTATTTATATAAATATGTTACATCGTATTTATGTTGTGTACCTTTTATTTATATTTATGTAAGTAATTGGTGACATTTGGTTTACGTCCAGTACGTAATTGTATACATGTATATATTTATGTATACTTGTATGCGAATATGCTACACGCTGCGTATGTTATAAATTATAACAGTATTTTATTGGATCCTAAACAATCAATGAAAAATGTTACATTTAGTTCTCAGTGTTCAATTAATTCGAACCTGTAAACAAATCATTATTAAGGGAAGTACATGAGATTAAATAATTTGTGCCAAAACGTGTTTATAAAACCTGTTTACTTTATGAATAGACAGTATGGCAAATTCCTTTGATTTTTCGGTAGTAAGATTGTGAAAATAGTTTGAAAACGTTTGGTCATTGTATTCAATTTCATATCATGTTTAAATACTCCTTCCACCAGGGGAAGTAACTACTGTATGATTTTTTAAAATATTTGATTCAGGGTTACTTCCCCTTTCGACAATACACTTTAAAGTGGTTCCTGGTTCGATGCTTAGCACCATGGAATAAAGAACCAGCTCAAGTATTGCTCCTCTGATTATGGACTTAAATCCAGGCGTGCCTGATCGGATTTTTAGATTATCTAAATCCTAGTATTTTCCGGTCCATTTCAGAAAACCGGAATCCAAGGAAGTGAGTTACGGCTGGTTGGTGGTCCTCTCTGGGTTCTGTGTGTCGTTTATTACCGATGGCTTGATTTTCTCGTTCGGTATTATGTTGGTTGAGATTGTAGAAAAGTTTAATCAAGGGAGAGCATCCACCGGTGCCATCGTTTCCATAGTGACCGGAATGATGCATCTTATTGGTAATGTGATATACCACTGTTTAGTCAAAACGCTCCCAATTTGGTCAAAACGCCACCACTGTTTAGTCAAAACACCCCCATTTTGGTAAGAACGCTATCACTGTTTAGTCAAAACGCCCCCATTTTGGTAAGAACGCCATCACTGTTTAGTCAAAACGCCCCCATTTCGTCAAAACGCCATCACTGTTTAGTAAAAAGCACCTCCATTTGGTCAAATATTTTAGAGGATATGACGAAAAGTTGAACGCACTTGTTTTACTCCACATTAACCTAAGTACACTTAATAATATATTCGCGGTTAAATTTCCCATGGCGCATTAAATGTGAAGAAACAATGTAATTATTAAAAAAATACTTGTACAGGTTACCAATCTCGTGGTATAACTTACATTACAAGGAATGCTCATAGCACGTGTGATATTTTTCTATTTTACAGGACCACTAGCTGGTGCACTGTCAGACTTGTATGGTTGTCGTATTGTTGTGGTCGCTGGCTCCTTACTAAGTTGTATTGGATTCATTCTGAGTATACTGGCTACAAATGTTTACCATCTGTGGATAACTTACGGATTTCTTGGTGGTTAGATATTGCTTATTAAGTAAACTATTATCAGTAAGATTATTTCTTAATACCCTCAAATCCAGATTCCTGTCACACCGGTGTCATGTTCTCCGCGATCTGTGTATGTACACGGCGTCCCTATCGCGACCTTACCGCATCCTTGGAGTTTCTGTACTGCGACCCTATGCCGTCCTTAGAGTTCCTATCGCGTTGTTACGGCGACCATGGCAACCTCAGGGCGATCACACGTTAATAGAACTTTAAGTTAAAGTTGTTTGTTTATTTACCTTTTCTAGTAACGTTTTCATCTCATTTAAAACGGTTAGTTGTTCAGAATATAACAAAAAAGTAACAAAATGATTAAAGATGTTTTAAAAAGAGTCATGATGCAATTGTCCATACTTGATTGAATATGATTAATTGATAATTGCAGGTGTTGGTTTTGGTCTAATGTACATACCAGCCAATGTTTGTGTGTTACATAATTTCAAGGAACAGCGTACGCTAGCCAATGGTATTGCTGTGTGCGGCTCGGGTAAGAAAATGTACATTGTATGCATGCACCTTCCATTTCACTGGGTTTAACCCCATTGTTCAACATTTTTTCCAGTTAAATACGGTGGCCGATTCACCCAACCAGTTTTTCCTGGACAGTGTAATAACCAGTACTAACTTACCATTCCACAAGTAGCCGACAACGTATCCACATATGGAGGAAAGCCGACAATTTTGTCAAATGGTATGACATGCCACGACCTAGATTCGAATCATTGTATACACCAATATGTACGATGTTCTGCATAAATTCATATGTCGATAAGGCTGCTGGTATCTCCGAGATAGAAATGCAAATAATAACTGGGTCAATTAAAACGGTATTAAATTTTGCTGGTCTAACATAAAAAAGATTTGATTTTTCAGAAAAGTTTTTATCATTATCACAAACATTCAAATAATTTTTTGAGAATACAGAATGGTTTACTTTTGCGATGATTTCGAATTTGCATCTTGGAGGATGCGCTTGATAATAGTGCTGACCATTATTATGAAAACGTTTGAATTTTCAATTTTTTCAATTTTAGTAATTCGTCTGATTACTTTATAGGCGTTGGTATGTTCGTTTTCAACCAACTGACACGTTTCTTCATTGACGAATATGGATGGAGGGGGACTATTTTATTGGAGGCCGGAATTGCGTTACAAGGCACTATATTCGGTTTGTTTCTTATTCGCACTACTTCGCAGAATACTACAGAAGAGACAGCAGCACCGCTATTTGACAAACCGAATCACAGCGTAGAAAATGACGAAATTGTAATTCAAGACATGATTGTTATAGAACGTAATGGCGAAACAGAAATGTTCAATTTAACACAAATGAATGACAATGGGAAGCTTGAAAATAATTCCGAACCGGAATCTAAAAAGTTCAATGTCAAAGATATTTGCAGATCAATGTTTGATATGACACTATTGACTGATGTGAGATGTTTCTTATTCTTGATGTCTGTATTCATGATAAATCTCGGCTTCACAATTCCATTCAATCTGTTACCTGACCAAGCACTAGAGGGAGGAATGACGAAGCATGAAGCCTCATGGCTGTCGTCATCGATAGGTAATATTTGTTTTATTATTCATGAGTAATCTCCCTTATGTATACAGCCGCCGTTATTGATATCAAGTTTACATTTGAAATTGCTTTAATATTGGTTGTAGATTAAATAGCATTGCGACTGAGTACCACATGGATTACTATGCCTTTTGATACGTTTTTCTCAAGACAATTAGTATTTTATGATATGTGTACATGTATACCATTTTCTTAACACGATGTCATGATGTTAATATACCATCTTCCATGTTTTTCGACCTTTAGATTGCGATGGAACATTTCAAGTATTCATATTATTTCCTGTTAAACTTCTAACTAAGACTGATCGCTACTATTCTAAATTAGACAAATACAAAATGTACATTAATATCCTAAAGTATTTATGTCAGTCTTATTTATCAACAAGTGTTTTCCTTTTTATGCCCCGCAATTCGAAATACCCCAGTCCGTCCGTCCGTCGGTTCGCACGCACCCGATGGTGGTTGTGGGGTTAGTGTTGGTACATTTAGGTCTCGTGAGGTTATGTACAAACTGGACTTGTAGGGGTAATTTCGACTTTAGGGGTGCGACTTGTGGGGTTAAAAACACCGAAAAGATCAAAGGGATCATCCCACAACATACGTCTCATGAGAACGTCTGTTCAAATTTTTGCTTCCGAGCGATAGCTCAAGAAATATTTCATTGATTGATTTCATATTTTACATGAAGGTGTAAGTTCGATTTGTATTAAAAACCAAACATGTTCACAGGAGTTATGGCCCCTTTTTGACTTAACTCTCAATGGGAACATTCGTGTCTTACGGACACATTTCTAGTTCAAGATGTATCTATAACTCTAAATTAGACAGTCCATAGTTTGTTAATTATATTTTCCAGGGATAACTAACACAGTGAGTAGAATTGTTGTTGGTTGGTTAGGGGACAGATCATGTATCAACAGAATGGTGCTCTGTGAGGTCTTGTTGGTGTTAACTGGAATTTCTACTGGTATCTCACCTTTGTTGTCAACATTCGAAACCAAAATGATATACACGTGTTTGTTCGGCGTGTTTATAGGTAAGAGGCCTAGTATTACGTTCTGTGTTTCTTAAAGGTTACAATTATGATATTTTAGACCAACGTAATTTCATTCTCCTCTTATGTTTTCGTAGAAAGTAAAATCGGATTCCCAGAAAGAACCAAATGCAAAAACAAATCCGACAACATAGCTATATACCCACAAAACATAGAAACATTGTCTATAAATTAGTCAATAAGGCTCAGAGCAAGGTTTGGTGAGCTACAATTTGTTGAATCATACGAATTTGTCACAGATGTAAAATTCCATGGGGAAAGGGGTCACATGGGGAGAGGGGTCCCATGGGGGGTCCCATGGGGGGGAAGGGCCCCATGGGGGAGGGGGCCCATGGGGATCCCATGGGGGAGGGATCCAATGGGGGGGGGGGGGTCCCATGGGGAGGGTCCCATGGGGGGAAGGGGTCCCACGGGGGGGGGGGGGTGAAGCAATGACAAATTAAAAAATTATAAAAAAATACATCATTTAAAAGACAAAATAGTTATTAAAATGCTGTGATTAGCACTGATATGACACTTTAAATAAAACAAAACGTTACGGCGACAAAAGTGAAAACCCCTCCAAATGCAGCGTCGTAGCCACAATTGCTATTGTCTAAAACTAGACATGATAATAATGTTTTCTTATTCTATGTAACCGTGAAATCCTGTTTATTCATCAAAATGTTATTTATGGGGCGTTTCAATGATGCTGCTACTCAACGCCATAAAACCGTCAGTATGGTAACGGGGACATGTCAAACATGTTTCCCCCAATATTATGCTCGAAGTCAGAATAAATCAAGAAACCAAACGACTCTGGTGCTGACCTATATACGCCCATGACTGATTTGTCTTATACTGTACTTACACTGTACTTATACTGTACTAATACTGTACTTATACTGTAATACTGTACTAATACTGTACTTATACTGTACTTATACTGTACTAATACTGTACTAATACTGTAATACTGTACTTACACTGTACTAACACTGTACTAATACTGTACTAATACTATAATACTGTAGTTATACTGTAATACTGTACTTATACTGTAATACTGTACTTATACTGTACTAATACTGTACTAACACTGTAATACTGTACTTACACTTTACTAATACTGTACTAATACTGTAATACTGTAATACTGTACTAATACTGTACTAATCCTGTACGTATACTGCACTAATACTGTACTAATACTGTAATACTGTACTTATACTGTGATACTGTACGTATACTGTAATACTGTACTAATACTGTAATACTGTACTTACACTGTACTAATACTAAAACTGTAATACCGTACTTATACTCAACTAATACTGTACTAATACTGTAATACCGTACTTACACTTTACTAATACTGTACTTATACTGTACTTATACTGTAATACTGTACTAATACTGTACTAATACTGTACTTATACTATACTAATACTGTACTAATACTGTAATACTTTAAATGAACTCAGTTTCAATTAAATCTGCTAAATTACGCTTACCTGCATTAGTTATTCAATGTGTAATAACGACTGTCTATTTTTCCTTACCAGGTGGTTATGTGACACTATACACGGTTGTGCTGGCGGACATGTTTGGGGACGAAATGATAGCAAAATCTTTTGGACTTGTCATGTTTTCTGTCGGACTGTCAGGGTTTACGTCAACACCACTCGGAGGTTTGTCAGGAATTTAAGAAATTCTTATTTGGCACGAATGTGGAAACGTTCAGCCACGTTCACTCACGTGATTAACTGATTACGGGTGTCTGTCACCATAATTTATGTTTGTTTCTTTACGATATTCGTTAACATGAACAATGACAATATCTTTCATTCTCTGTGTATATTAACGTGGTTTCGTGATATTGCCTTGCTTGCTCGTGCAAGTTGGTACCTTTTCTTCCTATTCTATGAAGATAAATGTTCCATTGCGAATGGACAATACCTGGAAGGGCAATTTAATAGGGACCAAAAATGTTGTCATTTTTTTGTACTAGTACTTCTGTTAGTTGACCGTGCTGGACTTTGAGAAAATGACATCATCTATGTTTTGTAAATTTTCAGGTCTGCTATTTGACTACACGGGTAATTACAACATTTCATTCATAGTGTCAGGATCCGAGTTTGTTCTTGGTGGAGTTTTTCTTCTTATGTGTAAATTATTTGAGCCAAAAAATCAAAGACAACAGGCAAACAGATGATGTAATGATGCAGTCGATCTTCAAGATTTGCTTCAATCCGCAGAAAATACGATTCCACAGTTTTCAAAGAATTCAAGGAATTTTGATGTAGGAGCTACATTGATAAGTGGTTTCCAAATGTGTCTGTACGGCTAAAGTCTACATGTTTACAAGAATTAGATTTGAATTAATGAAGATAGTGTTGATAAAACCCATACACGGTTACCTCCCCTTACCATTATGTTTACTAATGGGTATCCATGTCATCAAGGATTATGTATGTATATAAGTCCTTGATGTCATATTCAATCTGAAAGGGATTTCAGATTTTTACAACATTTCTAAGATCCGGATCTTTACATTAGATAAGAAGGAGAACTTTCGTATTATGTCTACAGTTGTTAGATATGGGTATTATGTCTACAGTTGTTAGATATGGGTATTATGTCTACAGTTATTAGATATGGGTATTATGTCTACAGTTATTAGATATGGGTATTATGTCTACAGTTATTAGATATGGGTATTATGTCTACAGTTATTAGATATGGGTATTATGTCTACAGTTATTAGATATGGGTATTATGTCTACAGTTATTAGATATGGGTATTATGTCTACAGTTATTAGATATGGGTATTATGTCTACAGTTGTTTGATATGGGTATTATGTCTACAGTTATTAGATATGCGTATTATGTCTACAGTTGTTAGATATGGGTATTATGTCTACAGTTATTAGATATGGGTATTATGTCTACAGTTATTAGATATGGGTATTATGTCTACAGTTATTAGATATGCGTATTATGTCTACAGTTATTAGATATGCGTATTATGTCTACAGTTGTTAGATATGGGTATTATGAAACTGTTTTGTTTTCTTTTATAATAAAATCATGTCAACGTCTAAATGCTATGGTAACTATGATATTATCAATATTATCAAATGTGGGAAAACCCTGGAGTGACTGTTTAAATGATGATAAATAAAGTTCAATGTATACCATAATTGTCTGTAGAACATTATTGAAAACTTGGATTGTTATTTATGTGTTTCGAATATTGGCATGTACTGTTATTAGTTGTTTACCGCTCCATTCCAATTTCGACAGCTATTGTTATTTTAGAGCTGAGAGAAAGGGGAAAGAACTGGGCCTTTTAATCCTTTCTCTTATTTCGAATTGTTTCTCCCGATTCATTATCGGCATCCGATGTAAGGCACCGATACACACATCACTTGATTGCCTGTAATCATCTAGACATAGCACTAGACTCGGTGAAAAGCGTCACTGAAATATCGGAAGACGCAGCCGAGATTCAAACCCACGGCCCTCAAATTATTAGTCCCGAGTATTAACCATTAAACCACCGATCCACTCATATTGGTTCCGGTACATGTATATCAAGTACATGGTTTATGTAGGGACTAATTCAATATTCAAAATATCGATATTAAAAATGTCATATCCAAAATACATTTCGTAAAAGTAACTTTTGTCTCGATTTACGGCATAGGTCATTTTTAAAGCATTAACCCGGACTGTTCCGCATAGTATTACGTGATTTTAGTTATGTGAAATAACGTACTTTTAAAAAGGGAGGTCACTGCCTTGAATAATTATCAGTTTAATGGTTAGTGGGGGTTTATCATGAACCTTGTGTATATGTCAATGCATTCAAAAATGTTTTGTGGTATGATATCTGGAAAAATAACGTAATTTCGCGTGAAGAAATTGTAAATATATATTATTCATTATATGTATACAGGGACACTATATTGTCACTGATGTTTAACATTTAAAATACAGTGACTACACAAATACACACGTGTATATATTTTAACACACTAAAGTTCGTCTTATCTCGGTTGTTTGTACATAATGTGGTTGTTCGGATCATCCCAAACACTGTTAACATTTGAATAAAGAATAAGCAGGAATTTATCGGTTAAAACTCCAACAAGCGTACATAGTGGCCACTACAGAAATCTGATTTCCGGTCACGTGGTGTTAAAAATCTCAAGGATGCGACGATTGATCTTCATTGTAAAAGACGACGTATAAGGTAAATCAATATTTTGTAATTTTATGTCAATATTGTGATACCGTCACGGTATTTCTACTCCACAGTGAATTAGTCATTTATATCATTAATGTATTTATAGTTTTTACGTATCTTAATTTTGACGCGTGCTTGGTGAGAAATCACGTGAAGGGTGATAAAGCAACAGTAAAATAAAAATGAACAAAAGTCAGGGCGCCTGGCAGTTGGCAAGCAAATACTGAAAAGTACGCATGCTGCGCATGTACATGATCATACATGTTCTGCAGACAAATCAAATTTAGTTCTGGGTCCCATAACTAGATTGGTCTTTTGTATTTCGTCTTGTTGATCGCTTTAGTTATGGAATTCTCCTCTTTCGAAATCAACAGCTTAAGACGCTTGTTCATGCGTCTATTGAATCAGATCAGTTCACATGCTTTCCGGAACGCTACGGGCTTAATCCAAAGCATTAACGAGGAAACTTTAAGGGTAGTCTGAAACATCGGCAAATATTCGATAACTTTCGTCTGTTGAAGGTAAATTTTGATAGATTATGCTATGATTCATCGAACTGTACACAAATTTTACGGAAATTTGTGCATTAAATAGGAAAACGAACGCGACTCAGATTGAGTCATTTACCTGTTAGCTTTTAAAGAACATGTGGCTTTGACGATGAACTGCAACGTAATGCATACGTATCATCGTCAAAGACCTTCGACTAATCAAATTGTTAAAACCTTTTAATTTCTCCAAACCTACTTTGACTGTATCAAAATGTGTTTATCAATGTAAATACAATTTAAACTATCAGTTTAACCAAATACACTAATAGAATAATAAATCTTATCAGATTAACACGTTCGTGAAACAATTAATTTAGATTTGATTTTTAATCAGAGTAAAAATGTAATTAAAATGATTGCGTAATTTAAATGCATAATTGAGTACAGTTTGGAGTACAATATACATAGAATATTACGTTATATTCTTTATTTTGTTTTTTTGCTATGAGATCAAATTAGTCTCATGTAATATGAATTTGTGTTAGAATTTGTTTAAAGTGATCAATTGATGGACATGTTCGGAGAATGCTTGATTGACCAATTGAAAGGTATGTTTTCTTTCAAACGCATATATTCAAACTTGTATAAGCGCCCACCTCCGATTAAAGGTCACTCTTTAAAATAATGTCATTGATTATTAAGTATAATATGACCTCCGAATAAAGGCCACCAGTCAATCAAAGCCACATTATGTCTTTCCCAAGGATGGCCTTTTTCACAACTTTCATCAGATATAATTTATGTGACTTACTTAATGATCACATTTGAATGACAAGATATGTCATACTAATATGTACACATGTATCTTGTATGTTTCAGAATCAGCCTAGATACTGAAGCATCATACGTAGCGGGTACCAGTCAGTGATCGGATATGTCGTCTAAAACTAGGTACTTATATTTAAACCTTATTATATTTATTAACATGAATAACTTAATGTTCAGATGATGTTTGGCGTCTTAAAATGCACACAAGTTACTATCAGAGTCGGTTTAGTTTCACCAGATGCTAGAGATAGAAAGTTTGTATGCTCATCACCAGCCTGTTCTAGTTATACATTTTTCATTAAAACGGCCCACGACTGAGATTTGTTATTAGTGTTATTCTATAAGCCGCAGTTATATTGTAGATCTAAAATTCATGAATTTACGTTATAAAACTGCATACATCAGTATAGCCTCTCCAGAGCGGCCCTCTCTTTAGCAACAAAATCCCATCAACAACAGCATGAGTTGACCCAACTGTACGATTTAACTATGAATTTAAACTCTCTAGAGCAACAACCTCTCATCAGCAACATACTTTTGCTTTGCTTTTTCCAACAAGTCTTGCTTTGGAGAGGCAATCTCCCATTTGTGAAAATTGATTTTGTTGGCCATTTTGAAATGATCGCAACACATTCTGGTTTGTGTACTAATAATCGAAAAAATGGTAGGCAGGGAACCAGACTGGCCTGTTTACTAATAATCGAAGGAATGGTAGGCAGGGAGCCAGTCTGGTTTGTTTACTGATAATCGGAGGAATGTTAGGCAGGGAACCAGACTGGTCTGTTTACTAATAATCGGAGGAATGGTAGACAGGGAACTAGACTTTACTGTTTATTTATTGTATATAAAACCAAATTATTCTCGTTCCATATCTGAAGACCTTCATCTCGTGATGTAAATTACGGCTGGTTAGTTGTAGTCGCAGGATTTTGTGTGACATTTGTTACCGATGGTTTGGTTTTTGCGTTTGGAATTATGTTGGTTGAGATTGTAGAACAGTTCCATCAAGGGAGAGCATCTACTGGCGTCATCGTTTCCATAGCTGGTGGAGTTATGCATCTCGTTGGTAATGCACTATCTAACTGGCTTCCAAAGAAGCGTCCCGCAAAACCACCAAATATTGGCTAACACCAACATACCGTGACACACCTACATTGAACCAAAGAATTATATAAATATAATAGCACAAACTCACCAATGATGTACCGAGTGCCAAATCAACAACACAGTCCAAAAAGCACAAACAAGCGAGTCAGAAAATATGACAATTCGTGAATTTAACTGAGCAAGTGCTGCATATTGCCGAAAGCATCGGCTTTTTTTTCATTGCTTGACGCTTGTATTATGCAAGTTTCTCATTTAATTTACACTAAATGTTTTGAAGTCCCAGATGCATGTGAGCTCTTTTGGCGTCATACTTACTTGAAACCTTCTTAATACTTACATAATACCTTTATAAAAAATACTAAGTTAATTATTAAGTTTACCCAAGTCACTAGTGGGGCATATGACGTTTACAAACTTGACCATCCATCCAGTTCTGATGCCAAGTGTGTCAGCACCGTCTATGTATCATTCACTTCTGTAGTTATGTCATCTTCTTTTCCTGATTCTTCTGAATGTTCTTTCAAGTCCATCTCTCCTACGTCATCACAATCCTCTTTCATTTTTCATTTCATTCCAGGACCACTTGCGGGTGCACTGTCAGATTTATATGGCTGTCGTGTCGTTGTTTTTACTGGGTCTGTATTAAGCTGCGCAGGATTTATTCTAAGTATACTGGCTACTAATGTTTACCACTTGTGGATAACGTATGGATTCCTCGGTGGTGAGATATCATTTTTAGAAGCGAAATTTCCTACTTATAATCACATGACCGCCTCTTCATACATTCGCTTTGAAAAATATTTTTAAAAGTCTACATTGTAGTTTCGATAAATTGGGTACATTTTGATATGAATTGTATTTACCAGGCTTATTGCTACTCATTCAGTGCAACCTCTCCAAAGCGACATTCCTTGTGAGTAGTTGCTCTAGAGAGGTAAGATTAATAGTGCAGTGGGGAAATCGTCCTCATTTTGTGTCTTTCCTACATGTTACTACATGTAAGCATTTCTGCACCAATGAACCTGGATGGAGTTAGATTTCGCAGCTGTGAGGGGCTAGTCGCTAGTCAGAGATCCTGCATTCGCCAAACCTTATATTAGTTATCTATTTTCAGGTTTTGGATTGGGATTGATGTATATACCAGCAAATGTTTGTGTGTTAAATAACTTCAAAGAACAACGAGCTTTTGCCACTGGTATAGTGGTTTGTGGGTCAGGTGAGATAAAAAACATGCTTGTCATTTTACGTGCAATAAGGCTTAACCACATAGCGCCCAAATTAACTTTGTTTCCAAGAGCAATTACCAAATAAAATATACACCGTATGTAGAACTGTATAAAGTCTTAACTTCCACAACCATTTTTTTTTCAAACTGAAGCATAGTTCAGATTTCCATAGCCTTCACTCGCTCGGCGCGCATGAATTTTGATGCGGACCAAAGTACAACGTTTTTCTACATCCATCATGCAATGGTAAAACTAGTTCCCGTTCCATGTTGCAAGTTTATGTAAGGTCAGTTTCTATGAGTACTTTCAGTACTTTGATTTATCAAATTCAAATTACAAACATTTTGTACTAGCAGTTGTGGTGTATTTTCAGGAGCTGGTATGTTCGTATTTAATCTATTAACAAGATACTTTATTGACGAGTACGGATGGAGAGGAACTATTTTACTAGAGGCAGGTATTGTGTTACAAGGTGCTGTTTTTGGACTATTTCTTGTAAAAACTGTTCCGCCACTCCATACAGAATCGGCCGTACCGTCGCAAGAAAACACAATTGACCGTATCGAAGATGACTCAAAGGAAACGCATGAAATGTTAGAGATAGATTCTAAAGATGAGCAGGAGCAACATCGAATACATGACAGTGAATGTATAGACAACACAGCGGAATCTAAGTCGAAAAAGTTCGTTTTGAAAGACATTTGTAAATCAATGTTCGATTTGAAATTGTTGACTGACAAAAGATGTTTTCTGTTTCTTTTGTCTACATTTATGATCAATCTCGCCTTTACAATTCCTATAAATCTGTTGCCTGACCAAGGCATGGAGAGCGGGATGACCAAACAAGAAGCGTCATGGCTGACGTCATCAATAGGTAATTATTATATTGGTTAAACGACATGAGTTATCTCCCTTTTATTGCTTATCGCCACCATATTGTTCGTGAATGGATTTCAAATAATGGTTCTTTTTAAATACTAATCCTGACTTTGGATGTATCGATAAATTCCTTTTCAAAATACATTCGATCTTGTTACTCTAGGAAATCAAATATGCGCAGATGTTTTGATTGAGTTTTGTATGTTCTTTGTACGGAAACCAAATATAACATGGATATTCCGGGATCTTGAACAATGACATGACATTGTATTAAATATACAACAAGTTTTTAACTGAAGTAAGTTTACCCTGGTCAAAGCCGCTTTAAGGGTTGTTTTACAATTATTTGTTACGTTATCATCTATCACATTTATCTATAAACGTTTCCAATGTCTTGACCATCTTGAAACGCTCATTTAATTACTAATATTGGCTCATTTAAACTTTCAGGTATAAGTAATACAGTGAGTAGAATAATTGTTGGTTGGTTGGGTGATCGACCTTTTGTCAACAGAATGATTTTGTGTGAAGTCCTCTTGGTTTTATCCGGGATTGTCACTGGGTTCTCTCCCCTGTTGTCAACATTCGTGACCAAGATGATATACACGTGCATATTTGGTTTCTTCATTGGTTAGTATTGTGGATATATAAGCCCACGTGGCTTTTGACGTCACAAGTGGGTAGTGCGGGTAGCACTTTTTTGCTCGATTAATTAATTTTATCTGTAGTTCGTTCGTCCGCCCACGCATTTGATTCTCACAGTTCTTTTCTTATCTCATTCGTTCTATTAAAATGTATAATTATGTGTTTTTTTCAAATGACGATAGTACAATTATTTTCTATTTGTTGTTTGACTTCAGGTGGTTATATAACTTTATATGGCGTTGTACTGGCAGACATGTTTGGAGACAAAATGATTGCTAAATCTTTTGGACTCGTGATGTTTTCTGTTGGTGTGTCTGGATTCATATCGACACCTGTTGGAGGTTTGTATAAGTTGTTACATTGAATTTAATACACCACTATTGTCTCCAATCTGCACCGTCACGTACCAAAACCTATACATTGCGCATTCATTGAAGTTATTGTCAAACCTTTTAGAAGTCTCTGATGGGTTACTTCGGCTTTATATCTGTATGTAGACGTAGTAAAGTGTCATCTTTGATTTGTATTAGTGCCGTTTCTATTTTTAATTTGAAAAGATAGTAAATTAGTATTACAGTGCAACCACTCCAAAGCAACATCCTTCGGGAGTAGCAAAATTATGTTGTTATTGAGAGCTTGTTGCTATAGAGAATTAAATAAAAGACACCCGGACACATTTCTAGTCTTAAATCTGCGGATGGAATTAAAAGCCCGATCTGATGTTTTAAAATCTGTATTACTATTTTCAGGTCTGCTATTTGACTACACGGGTAATTACAATATATCCTTCATAGTGTCAGGATCCGAGTTTGTTCTTGGTGGAGTTTTTCTTCTTATGTGTAAAATATTTGAACCAAAAAATGAACCAACAATAACACTGGTTAGCTGATAGGAACACATAAACACATATGACTGCAATTGTAAACAATGCACGCAGCTGACACAGTGATAAGTATGGCAGCACTTACTACTTCGCTTGCTGTCACTCAGGGACATAATAAGCTGTTACAAAGGTCAGATGAAACATCAACATTGCACCTCTGTTGTTATCAACAAGTCCAACCTCTAGAACGGCAATCAACTTACACTAAGCAACAAATTTAAATCGATTTTCATTCAGGCAAAACACTGAACAAGGATATGTACAATATTGTGATGTATGCACGCTTAAAACAATGCAACTTTGTCGAACGTTTAACAGAAAAAATAATTTAAAACCACATTTGTGTTACCTGGAATATCCCAATTAAAAAGCACAAAGTTCCTTTGTAAATGGGTAGATCTATAAACGTTTCCAAAATGTGTCAGCTCCATTCTAAGGTAATGATATTGGACATTAGGTATATAAACGGTCTTAACATCGTCGTTTTCTAGCACTTTAGTAACGTACGGCGTTCCAGTATTACCTACATGTTCTTTAAGGAAAGGAATATTATTTAAGTTATTAATAATTAGTTGAACTCCTGCTCTGTCCAGTATGTCTTTGGGGCATGAATGGAGTGCAAAAAGAAACGATACAAGATATCTACAATGTGTTCCTACCACCAGGACATCTGGAAATTCCTTTTTAAGAAACCGCTTTATTCCATAGCTCTTAGATATTTTGTATTATCCCACCAACAGCCAACTTTACCAGCTTTGATGTGGTGGAATATCCCGGTTGTATGCTTGGCTAGAACCACACAATCTTCCACGAGCAAGTGTGATAAGGGGATATTGGTTTTATGTATCCAAGACCAAAACCACACGACCACGGATACCCTTCTGTCTCTTAAAGTATGCAACATCTTATCAATGGGCATTTTCTCATTACATCATCTAGGTTATATAATCAGTCAAAACTAGAGCTGCAACGATTCACTCAGAACAGATTCGATTCGATTCCGATACCAAATACCTCGATTCGATTATTTTCGATTCGATTCATATTTGACGTATTGCTGGTAACTTAATAGGTTATTTTTATACTAATGTGCATGTTTGGGTGATACATGAATGCCTGACTTACAAGTATTCGGAATAGGCCTATATGTGTATATTTATAGGGTAATGTTTTTAAATTACTCCAAAGCATTAATTAGGATAATATGAAACCTTAAATAGTGAAGGATTTCATTCAGAAAAATTTAAATAACAAACTTTTCTGTTGACATTTTGAATACAAAAATCCCAATTTATGACTTACATGTAATGTATATTAACTAAAAATATCTGCTGATACATTTCAACTGTTTTTTGTACAATAAACAAAACAAAAAAACTTACGTTTATATCTTATGAGATTTTAATTATTAGATTAACAGAAATTCATTATACATTTTGAAATCAAAACATCAAAAGAATACAGGAAATTTTTGTTATCGATAAAACACCACTACTTACTGTTGACAAGAAAATTAAAAAAAAACACTTGATAACAATTAAGTAAATGGACAATCACGACTTTGAAATGTGCTGTCAGGGCGCATGTCTTGCAGTGGATTTGTATGTATCAAGTTTGACCTGTCAGACATTAGTTTTTTCTTTACATAAGACGATTAAAGTTAGTTTCATTGGCCAGTGACAAAATTTTCTCTGACGTATCGGATATTTCACGCTGACCGAGTGTTCGCCTTTCATATTGATGCCGCATTAGATTGGTCGTGTTGCCGGATTTCGGATAGTTTACATCAGCAAAACACGTTTTACATGTTGCTATCGCATGTGAAACATCACGGAACCCAAAATGTTCCCAAAACCTCAAGTTTCATTTTTTTTGGTGCATCTTTTAGCTCGAGAGAAACCATTGTTGCTTAGTGATAAATACTGACCAATCGTAGGTCGCGTAACAAAAATCAATATGTTTAAAGTGCGGATACAGATATGCCATTGTCGGCGCGTATGTTTAAAATGCGGATCGAATCGAATTTTGCAGTCTCCGCATCGAAATCGAATCGACGGGTGTGGAACCGGTTTTTCGATGCATCGGAGCGAATCGTTGCACCTCTAGTCAAAACTCCGTAAAATCTGCTATCGATATACAAAATTAATTAATGTACGTTAATATACTCGCTTGATTTTATAATCAACTTAAAGCGCTATAATTTTGTAATATACAATTATGAGTACTGTGGTTATATATGATACTAATTAACATAATGGTAATAAACTGTTATATGTATCAATACACAATTTAGGGATATTTTGATTCGGTTATGTGAATATGTAGCAACTTTAAAACGCAAATTGGTTAATATGATGCATTTCTTCGCGACTGTCTTACAAACACTGATTTGATATTCTACACATGCGTGTTTTAAACTCAGTCTGGTATTCATGGATTCGTGGTATTCGAATAGGAATAATTCAACGTATCATAGTTATACCTGGTAGAAATTTCTTTTCAATCGATCAAGAAATAAATTAAAAATATATCAAATAAATTTATCACAGCATAAGTTTAATTTACAAAATCACGTATTAAATGGCGCCAAATCTAAATACTGAATACTCTTATTGTATCACATTATAGAAAGTGACGTATCATACTTTGGACATACATAATGTCTCTGTCCCATATTTTTCATATGGGTCTATGTATGTTCAAGGTAAAATATTTAAACCTATATTATAACATTGCGTGTTTACAAAAATAAATAGGACAAGATAAAAAGTCTATTCACACGAATGAATTGACACACTTTTGAACAAGATGAGTTCAGTCCAAATCGCTACATAAACAATTGCAGGGTGCAAATATTGTTATCCAATGTCAATATAATAGATTACAATATGCTGATCTAACCGTCAGTGCATATCAGAACAGAACAGAACAAATCTTTATTGAAGATTTGTACAAGGTACATTGTCTATATAAATTATACAGTTAGACCTGTGAACAAATTCCATCATTGGGAAACTTTATTGACAGGTGGACCTTATTCAGATGTTGTTACATCTAAATAATCATTGACGGTTTTAACACAATGGCCAATGTTCACAGGAAGGCCTTCATTTTGGACATGGCCGCTAACACATGTTTGTCTGAAAATGCATAATTACAGAATACGAAACACGTGATTTGACCAGATACAGTTCACAACTTGACATATCAGTAATATCACTTCACACACGAGACCTAACTAGTTCATGAATCTGCATTCGTTCCACATTGTGTGCTTTTGTATTGAAACTGCCAAAAAACATTGTACATGTTTTCTTTTCGGCAATAATGTTTACTTAATACTAAGTTAATAGTATTCAGTTATTTAGGCTCCATCGAAAGCGTCGTAGCCACGCTCAGACACGCCAATGCAGTTGCCTCGACTAAATTTGCAGAGCAATAAAAAGTGATTCAAGAGTGTTTGTTCAATTAATTCCATCTTACAAACATTCTTTCGATTTTGTTATTACAATGTATAGAGAAGAACGCATAAAATGTATATAACCCTCGTTATGATTATAATCTGAGTATCAGGTTTCTCGATCCCATAGCTTGTTGATTTCAGCAAAGAATGTTCATACATGTATGGTAAAAATATAACTTTAATGATACAAAACTGCCTCATATGACATCCATGATTCTGATAATTTTGGGTTAAAACATGGTTTATTTGATCTCCATAACGCGCCAGAGACGTTCTAAGTAAAACATTTTCCGGACCCTCTATAGTCATCGTGGACGTCCTTATAGTGCCTCGGTTTCTGGCCATGCCTCTGATCTATCCTTGGAACTTTTTTCTTTCGTCCTGTTTATTCAAAAATCATTTTTGATCATAACAAATGTTATCATGCTTATGTATTAAAATATTATTCTGAATAAACTTTGAAAATCTATTTCACCTTCACTGAAATATCTCTATACCCAAATTATTTAAAGCGGGTGTTGGAATGCAGGTCACAGGATAGCGCATAGTAAGCGCAATGTGTGTCACATGATCATTTGTCTAGTGGACACATTCATTAATGTCATAACGGACGTACTGTGACGTATTCATACTCATGATAAAGTTCGGTTCGGATTTACGTGAAACGAGTGACCTGTTTACCTATTTTGAGGTCAGAACTGTAAAGATGAGCAAATTTGCTAAAAACGTGATAGATATATAACATGATGACTACCAGTTTGGCCATGGGGGTATGTCATGATACTCTGATAAGCCAGACGTACTTGCTTGCCCTGGTTTATTGCCATTTTGTCTCTACTTCTGTTTAAAACGATAGACATTTCACCGAACAAAAGCCTCTGTTTCTCACCCCCCCGTTACATAAACCTCTAGATTATGTCTTATATATGGTTGCTGATTCACGCCATGTCGCATTTTCGCCACAAAAAAAATGCGAAAACACGAAGGGACTTTGTCGTTTCTTTGTGTTTTTGCATTTTCGATAGGACGACAAAAATAAAGCGACAATACGACATATAAGTGTGCCATGTTTTCGCATTTCATCTGTCGTGTCTCTGCTTTTTCGCGGCGAAAATGTGAAAACACGAAGGGACGGCAAAGACGACCTATTTTCTTTATCAAAATAACTTCTCGATTGTGACATTACAATCTTGTACAAGAGTGAAAAGGGTCAATATACCATTGACTGGGTCACCAATGTTTTGACATACAAATGTAGTCAGAAAATAGTTCAGACAGACATTAAATTGACTCTACGTAATCTTTACACTGTCCTTGAAAAGGCGGACCTTTCAAATAAAACTTATCTTATGGATGGCGATCATGATAAGTTTTAAGAAAATCGCCCCAAATTTCTGGACAAGGACAAATAGTTTATATATGACGTATGAACTCAACTCGTAACCATGAATTTCATAGATAATAATAGGGTATATTTGTATTCAAATGAGTTCAATCTCTTCATTTTATCAGTTATTTTTATATACAGTCATACTTGTGAACAAAGGCCACCCTAAGGAAAGACAAAATGCGGCCTTAATTGACAGGTGCCCTTTATTTGGAGGTCTTTTGTTCTAATTAATGAAATATCGTTTATGAAAGAATGGCCTTTATTCACATGGTGGCCTTTATACGGATGTGGCCGCAAACACAGAAAAGACTGTACCAGCATAGGTTTAACAGCAGAATACAGATTGTAAATAAAATTGTCCTATAAAAGGTTAAGGTTTTGTTTATTATACTGTCACCGGCCAGCCAAGTTGGCTTATGAGACACCTTTTGTTTGCACACACGGTACCTTCCGAACCCATTCTCTGTTTGCCGGGTGCCTGGCTGAGATGGGCCAATGGTGATCATTATTTAACTAGCTGGCGGCTCATCAACCGACCGTCTTTAGCGGATATTAACTTATCCGAAAACTATACAAGAATCTCCTCTTTGAAGAGTTTGATTATCTCCATTTTGGTGCAGACACAGAAATCGTCTTTAAGCCTATTCAGCAATCCTGATCACACTGGAGTGACAAACGAACTAAAAAGAAACATTTATGGATGTTTTGGTTATATTTATAATTTGTTTAACCGGATAATGACATTATTCAATATTATTGAACGAATCAAACGTGATATGAGATAAAAACTTTTACGACAGATATTTTCGCCAAACATGTGTTGTGCCAATTTCTTTACATAGCAGATTGTATCCGTTACCATGAGACTTTTCGGTATTAAGTCATAGCATACGCATCTCTTTTACATGCACATGTACGTCGACTCATACGGCCTGATTTATACAAAAAATGTGATGCTTTAGACTCATCATTTTTGGTCATAAAAATAAACATTCCGAGGACAGCAGTAACGTAATTGGTCGTTACTTCTGATGTCTGACGTGAGTCGCTAATTAGATGTAATCTTAGTCACTGAAGCGTTGTATTGTGACGTTTTCAAGCGTTCGTTTGACAAGTGCGACATCTACGTATTGTCGTTATTGGCACGTGATCAGGGTTATCATAACTGAACTACCTTTCCCTATCAGAACAGCGCACTAATCTTTTTTCTTAAAATACTTAACACGCGTTTAGTTCTTTACGGAATTATTGATAGCATCAAAGGTAAATTTTGCTTATTTATTAGTATCATTTATTCATATGTGCTTTTTTGTGTATATCATCTATTGTTTAACCATTTATAACTTTGTATTTATTTACAGATATTTCTTTACATTTATTATTTGCATCCAACTATTTGCATTTATTTTTATTTCAGTTATTTCTTTACAAGCATTTTTTCTGATTTATTATAATATGTGTTTAGTTACTTCTGTGAAATATTCATTATTTATCTACTATTTAAGGAGTTTTCTTAGAATAAAATTAAAATGAAATCTGTTCACATAATACACTGAAGTAGTCATAATTATATCTATTATCAAACGGTTACCAAGAATACATGAAATAAAACTCAATTCATGATTAAAATTGTTTTTAAAATATAATTCATAATATAATTAAAATTTATTCTGTTTTGTTTTGAACGTGAAAACAGTCAACCGTAATAGTTTTAATATTATGTGCGCATTTTATAAAAAAAGCTCGTTCTAGATTGAAAAGATCGTATTTTAACAACAAATATAACATAACATCTAGTCATCTCATTAAAAAACACCGTGTTTTGACTCCGTCAATGAATCATTTTAGAGTACAGAGAGTATCAAGTTAATCTTAAATGGGATTTAACTTGTTTTAATCGTAAAGAAATAAAATTCTGCAATATGTCATTTATCTTATGCTTCGTTCCGGCATGCATTACAGATTTTTTTATTTTGAGAATGTTTTAGTTCTGTTCAGATATAACTCATGTATTTAATTACGACCGTCGACTAATTCTATTTAATTGTCAACTTTTTTGACTGAGGTATTCCGAATGCCTGTGAAGAAAGATACTCTTTAGTCCGAAATTATTTCTAAACAACAAAACGTTGTATACAAGAGCGACATAACAGCGTTACAAAACTCATCAAAGAAAAGGCCGACAGCAAACCAAGCTTTTGACTCATTCATTCGGTCCAAATACGGCAAAACATTCGCGCTGTTGTCTATCAATATATATATATACAGTCGAACTTGTGTAGAAAAGTCAGCCTTTCAAAAAAGGCTAAATAAATCAGGCCTTAATTGACCGGTGACCTTTATTCGGAAGTCAATTTGTTCCGTAATTTAAACCGTAATATCTTTGATCTCCAACGATTTATCCAAAGGGATTTATTTTACGTAGTTGTAAAAGTTGTACCATTCATAGCTTTATTTCTTGTTTTACAAGAAACTTTTAAAACTAAGACGTTGATAGATATGTATGTGAGGGAAAACGAACGATAACTCTGAGTTGTGATTGATTCTCAGATCGTTTGAATATCATTTCACGTCGCTGCCGTGAATATGTTCGCGTTGTGACCTCTAATCGCCAGGCACACATCGCTCATTGGTTGAACCGACGATGGCGCGTGAAGAAAACAATAATAAATAACACGATTAATCAAACATAACACTGACATACATCCTTCATAGACTTGGTTTATGACAAAAATCACATGAATACGAAATTAGCACAAACAAAAAAGCAAGACAGTAATCAATTGTACAACTTTGAACCCGAAAGATGAGAAATGTGGTGTATTTCTGGTTTAGTGGTCTCGTCTGCGTTCATTTCATGACTGTTGTGTTTGATATGTGGTTGAATGATGATTTATAAGTATAATATAGTTTATTGTAGATTTAACCGCACGGATCATATTTCCGCTTGCATTGTTAAACTTACATTCTACGGAATCTGGTTTGTGCCGTGACTCCCCCCCCCCCTCCTCCATTGTGTCGTATCAATGGGGGAAACCAGTCGGTGAATAAATTTCAATGCTTTTGATTGAGCACGATTTTAAAAGAACTAGGAAAATTATTCGAAGTAAGCGTGCGGATACAAATGCCATGTTTTCCTAAATATTCTCTACAGTCTATTTGGTGCGGCTCTGAAAAGACCATAGTTGTGTAAATCAACAGCTACACAAAATGTGATTAAGCTAGGCGGCCCTTGTCGGATTCCGTAGCATCTCAAATGCTTGTTTGATGCATTTAAATAATTTGATATCAGTTTACATTGAGATGCTGACAGTGCGCTATACTTTCTATTATTTATTCTATTAATTCGGCCATTATTTTTGTTTAATTAGCAATTAAATATTCATTAATGGGCACATTGATGCATCAATATAGTCAACATAGATCATTGCTTTGTCGTAATAATTACACGACACGCAAACGATATAAAATAAGTACACATGCAGTCAACTGCAGTCAAACCTATGTTAGCGGCCACCTCCGAATAAAGGCCACACTGTGATCAAAGACCATCATTGATTATTTAGAACAAAACGACCTCATAATAAAGGACACTTGTCAATTACGACTACATTTCATCTTTCTAAAGGGCGACACTTGTTCACAGGTTTTCTGTATGTGATAATGACTACCTGCTAATATATACCACTTGGCTCTTACATCAGTGAGGATATTCTGAATATAAACATCTGTAGTTTATATTAAATCTCTGAATGAAGACCACAGTCAGTGAAACGGAGTAGGTCTGTATAGAGAGGTCAGTTGTTCTTTTCTTTCAAATCTGATCACGTGACAAAGACCTTTCATATGCAGGATCCTGAGTACAAATATATTATACAAACAAATGAATGAACAAATATTGCATTGATGCAGGTTTGAGCTCTGGCTTGTTTGGTCAATTTTCATATAAAAAAGTGGAGCAAAAAAGGTCGCTGTTTACATGACTGTTCTTGTAAACTCTGGCTTCGCAGTAAGACAATTTTCTGTAAAGAACAATAGTTTATTTACGCATGTTATACCATTCATACGTGTTGGTATTTACGTGGCCTTTACACGACGTCGGTACGTTTCATGTATAAAATAAACATACATTTATGTACGTTCTGTCAACGTATGAGTAATTGGCCAAATTAATGACACAAGTGTCGTGTTAAGATATCTTAAAACAAAATACTCGAATGTCTAGCATCTGTATCAAGGGCGGCAACTGGATTTTTTGTTATGGTGTGTACCTAACAAATGGGGATAAAACTGCATTTTCATTTCCTGGGGCGAGGGAAGAGTTGACCCCCAAAACACATAAGAACCCGGACAAGAGAAATAATCACTGAAGTATTTAACGCTTGTAATCAAAATAAAATAATGCATCAATTATAAGTCGGTGATTTCCAAAGCAAAAATTGGTGAAATTTAAGGAATGAGTGACTTAGGTGATGTAAAAAGTCATAGAAAATAGGTCAGAACGATAAAAAAGCCTTGATAAATGCAAAAATCCTATTTATTATTGAATGTGTGTCAAAATATCCAGGTGCAGTTGTACAGTGTAAGATAGCGTTCTGCAACGGGTCAACGTAAAATGTAATCCTAACTCCCAAAAATTATTGTCTCAAAAAAATGGCGGACATATTTTGTTAATGTATATATATTTTTTTTATGTTTCCGGGAAAGAAAATGATTTACCATGAGATTTTACATAAAAAATGACATTCTTTTGAGTTTTTAAAAAAATATTCTATTCTTAAACAAGGGGCAACAACTCATACATTAAAAAATGTCGTAAAATAAATTATAGTATCTGAGGTAGCTATAAAAGAAATAATGACAATCGGACAGTACTATCGTATATTTGTAATATTAACATTTTTGTGTAGCATGGAGAAAATACATCAGAAATATTGGAAGTTAGGATCTTAATAATAAACCGTTGAAAAAATGTGGAAAGTTCACGTATGGAAAATTTTCTAAACACGTTCTTTTATAAGAAAAGAAACAAACTTGCGTAATGTCAAATTGTCAGATCATTAGCAAATACAAAAATGTACCTATTTTCAGACTTAGTTTGAATATTGCGCGCAAATTAGCGATCTTGCGTAATGTCAAATTGACAGATCATTAGCAAACACAAACATGTACCTATTTTCAGACTTAGTTTGAATATTGTGCGCAAATTAGCGATTTTGATTGACAGCCGTCGAGTAATTTGTCAACAAACAAACATATTGATGCACGTTAATGTGTATAGACAACAAGATTTTGACAAAACCTGTCAATTTTTCTGTTTTCAGTTGTTTTGACTGTCAAAAGTGTCTGAAAAACTTGTTTTATTAGCATACATTACAAGTCAAATGTGTTTGGTACGTAAGCGCTACTCTTTGATGTTTTTGTGCATTGTGTGTGCGAAAACAACAAACTACAACGTGAAATTCACTGCTATAGACTAGAATGTAAGCTGCAATACCTAAATGGTACTACAAAGGCACTTTCAAATTTTCAATTCTGATCATGCAATGAAACCATGTTTAATTTTGCAAAATTCTACCCCTTGTTTAGACAGATACAGGCATTTAGTTATACAATGTTCTCATGAGGTTTAAGGGTTTTCCATTCTATGTACCAAGTTACACTGATGCGAACTTTATATTATAAATTTCATTAACATACACATTTTTGTTGTAAAGACAAGCAGATTATAGTAACATCGCATAACAATGACCCCGCCCCAAATTAAGCCATTTTATAACTACATGTTTATACAGTAAAATCCCTCAAAAGTCCGTTTTGTTTGGGAATTCCGGTTTTCATAGACCTTTTGATAAAACATCCGAAGAACTGGGACAAGGAAAATTGTCCGATTTTCGGGGAATTTTGTTTTTCCAGAAGTCCGGTTTTGAGGGTTTTTATTGCACATGTTTGGTTATAAAGCTATTTGGTTTCCGAATATTTCTGTTGAATGTAAGTACAATGTATTTTCGTAATGTGTACAAGATGTCAATTATGACGTAGAGATATGACAGGTGTGTCAGGTAATTAAAACACAAATATGACGTGTGTTGACGTGATTTATTGATTAGGATATAAACAACTGTGTCGTCTGATCTACGCAATAACATATTAAGATTTATTCAAATTATTCAAACGTCTCGCAGTACATCAAAGAAAGAATTAAATTCGCCTTAATTTGAATGTCAACATTATGTTTGCTGCAATACTTTCCCCGGTATTTGACGCGGAATTTATTTGGATTGAACATCAACTGACTGTATTTTATGATGTTTCTTGTTTTTCAATTATTAAAATGCAGAAGTATAAATTGCTGTTGACATATTTACTGACTTAATCACAACGCTTAGAATATTAGATTGGCGTATACGTAGTAGTGATATGTACCAATGTCATATCATTAAAACTGAAGTTGATTACAACTAGGGCTGTCCCGATATGGCAGCGTACCGGTACGTACCGGTACAGTGCTGGACGATATGCGTATCGTATCGAAAGGTCTCGTATCGGCCGTGTCGCGGTTTTTTATTTTATATTAAAAAACTCTTGGAATGTTGAACAACTGAACTAGACTTGCGAATTTACTCTCATATCATCATCGACAATGCTTACGCAACTAATATCCGGGATTCCATACTCCATTTACAGACATTAGCAGCGTCAGTTAATGCTAGACAACGAATTCGATTCGAATATTCAGATTTTGTCAAGTAGATTATTATTGACTTATAAATTGTATTACGCCACCATTTAATTTTACATACAATACGGCAGCATTTTGGTTTGCTGGTTAATAAAACAAAGAAGCACGTATATAGTTGTCTGTAAGAAGTGTCAACGCGATGTCAAGTATAGTGGTGGGACTAGCAACCTTAGAACACGTATATCTCGTCATCATAACATCCAAGCTGAAGATTATTACTAGTATTTTGGTATTGTTAACCAATTTGACAATCATAACCCTGATTCTTTAAACACTTGTATATGGCTTAAAACTACTATTCTTGATATAAGGCAATTTATGGGACAGGGATAAAAACTTACTAATAATTATTTAATTTCCACAATATCAACAAACATATATGTGAATCAAATTGATGACTATAAGTACAAGACGAATTAGTTTGACACCTTTTTAACAGTTAGTTAGGACTTTCTAGCACCAAACAAATGTGCAGAGTTCCCCAAAACACTAATATTTTAACGTTTTTCATTACTTTGAAATATTGTAATATTGTATCGTTGATATCGCATATCGCTAGTACCGTATCGCAATACGTATCGTATCGGCTGAGATCTGTATCGGGACAGCCCTAATTACAACTGTACATTGTAAACAGGCTTAGAAAAGTAAACGATGTTACTCGAATTGAAATTGTCACATATTTAAACAAAACCTATCATACAAAAATTCCTTTTTTGTGTTACAGGACAGAAAAAATTAATTCAAAGCTGCTCATAAATACTTCAGGAAATGACCGAAGGCCATGAATTACGTCAGCGTGACGTCAGATCATCTGCAGATGAAACCGCAAATGAGAAGGTAGCGAATGGCGGTTTTAATGGCGTCAACACAGGAAAGCGTGACGTCACTGATGACGAGGCTGGAGACAGATGTCTTCAACTTGAAGAAAACTGCACGAAGTGCTGCATCCCATGCCTGACAAGATACAATCCACTTCCGGAAAACGCGAGTTTTGTGCAGAAAGTCGCAGACGCCTTCCGGTTGCCACCACATGGAAGCATCGCTTCCTATCTTCAATTCTTTGTGGTTTGTCTGCAGATATGGATTGTCTTGTACACATTGACCCACCAGGAGGCGCTGCCTGGGGGCAACTTTTACTCCCTTCTCATATTGTTCGTGTTCTGTGTCATTGGTGGCTACATCATCTCGTTCGTCAATTTACCTCCTCTTCTTGGTAAGTTTAATCCAAAGTTAGACCAATCAATCTGTATCTATATATAGTCTCAAGGCCAGTCTTAAAACAAAATGGTTGAACAATCATTCTAAATTTTAGTTATTGTTAAGTACGTGTATTTTATTTTTAGATTCCGAAAATTAATCTCGGTATAAAACAATCTCATATTAAACTTTTCATAAAATTTTATGGCAATCAATGATTTCGCTTCCATGAAATGAACTTCTCCTTGATTGAATATGAACACAGTCTAGAAACGTACGTTATATGACCAGTTACCAAATTATATCAAGTTATTGCCTGATAGTTGTCACGTGACCATCTGAAACATTTTTTAGCCCTTTTAGCATCAAACTGAAAAATTATAACCGCAGTGTTGTCGATAATTTATCGCTTACGATTTGACACCAAAGGTGACTTGCTCTGGTATTTCTGGTATTCGGAATAAAACCTACGATTGTATTTGGCAACTCTCATCTCCTCTTTATGTTTGCGCTTTATTGTAATAATTACGTTTTTATCATACGTACATAAACGAATATTGGCCAATATGACATTTCTTTTACGATTACATTAACCTGCTTAATAATTCCGCACCCACGCGACCCTCTCGTGATACAAACGCTACAATGTTAAGCCTCGTTTTGATATCACGCTGAACATCAATCGGAACTCCTCGGCAGTTGTCTAAAGAAAAGTGCGTATTTCTCAGTTACGGAAATTCTCAAGTATATACGATTGGTTGAACATTGCATATATTGCAACAACATTCGACAAGTCGTTTGTCATGATCAACTGTGATGTGATACATTTTATGGCAAGTTTACGATTCCACACTCCTCCATCAGAAGGCGAGGGACGGACAATTGTAAACGTTAAACAAACTTTGTGTGCATTAGTAACAGTAAAATATTAATACTGTTTTCCCGCCAAATTATGCCGGTGTTTAACTGAAGTATACGGAAGCCCAATCGTAACTACGTCACTGAGAATACGCATCTTCTTTGGAGTTCCGATCGACAGAAACCACGTGTTGTTACAAATACTAGTAGATAATCACCAAAGTGTGACCAACATATCATAGACAACGGCTAACATATTTACCTAATATTTTAGAGGTTGTGACTCGGAACCGAGCGCGGGGCACTGTGATTTATTTGCAATCTAATATGTATTTGATACATTTTGTAAATAGATTTGGTTCAGAAAAAAAACATTCATGCTTTTTTTTAGAGTATATTATCTTGTTTAGTACAGCGATGTCTCATACTGACATGAACAAAATAACCTTTTCTGAATACACGTACATCTAAATCAGAAATATTTTGTTAACATTATCTTAAACACATGTAAAGGTATTCATTTACCGTCTCTCTCGTAAAACGTAAAATACTTAGAAAAGCTGGTTATATTTTTATTCTTTTCGCGACATAAAGACTAAGAAATCATGTAGTTACATGTAAAATGCACGTTATTCTTTAATTCATTGAGTGAACTGATAGTCCGGAATGTCAATGCTACGACTTATTAAAAGTACGTCGCTATAATTTATCATTAGGACAGACGTATTGGTATGTAGACTGGACTCTGTTTATCACAAAAACACGTTATTAATGAGCACTAAATTACTAGTGTAGAACATTTAAACCCCTGAAAACCGGACTCCCTCAACCCCGGATTTCTCTGAAACTCGGACGAATTGCAAGTCCGATTTTTCCGAATTTCTCCGTAAATTTGTGAGAAGAACCGGAATTCTCAGAAAACCGGACTTTTGGTCCGTACCGGAAGGAGTCCGGATTTCAGGGGGTTTTACTGTGATTACAAAACTTCTCCAGAAGCCTAAATATTCTGATTTTATATTCGAATTTCTTAACCTCCAAATTATGAAACTCTATTGTTGGAAGAACCTATATGATTGGAATCAATTATAATGCTTTACAAAACTTGCAATCGATCTACACTAAGAAATTGGGTTTACAAAATAAAACAAGTTATCACTGGCTATGAATACTACGTGAAGTCACACACCTTTGAAATTAGACCAACGTAAAAAAACAGATTCACTTGTCATAAATCGTTTTGACAAAACACGAATCTGTCAAATCCAAGGGCAAACATTGAGTTAATTTATTTTGAAGCAACAAAAGTTGTCCAACATCATAATATACTTAATACGCTCATAACAAAATATCATGAGTAATTATAAATACAATTAATTTTCTGTTTTGTGTCGTAAACAAGTAAAACAGCCAAACCTGTGAACAAAGGCCTCCCTTGGGAAAGACAATATGTGACACTTATTGACAGATGACCTCTATTCGAAGATAGTTTTGTTCTCAATAATCAGTGGCGGTTTTTAAAAGAATGTCCTTTATTCATAGCATAGCCTTTATTCGGTGATGGCAGCTAACACAGATTTGACAGTATTTCTCTATGTAATTATCTCTTTCATGACTTAATTTTGTTGAATGTTGAACAAGTTCATTATGTCATTGATATTCATTATCTACATAGCCTTAAATGTATCAATTATCAACTGTGCAACATTTCAATTAGCTCTTTGGATAATACACGCGTTTAATCAACTTTACGGAAAATAACGAGGTCTGCCGCACGCATGAACGGGAATTACCGTGTACCGAAAGAAGATGCGGAAATTGCCGAGTATAACTAATTTGCCATAAGATCTGAATGACAATTTATCTTTATCACTTCAGGTATGCTTATTGTTGGTTTGTTGCTCAGAAATATTCCTGGAATCAAATTTGTCGGTGAACACATCAATGTGAAGTGGTCAGGCGCATTAAGGTGAGTAATACAAAGTAATTCGGGAACTTTTTTACCGCATTAATTGGTTACTATTACTAAGTTACCAAGGCCCCATTGAAAGTCAGAATGTGATCAGGTTTGAAGGGGTAATTACCCCCATTAGGAGGGGGTGGGGGTAGCTTCTCTTAAAGTGACAAACCATTCGTGTAACGTATGTTCAGAAACATCACTTGGTGTATTCACACGATTTGAAAATAATTGGCATCATTATGTTCTTGTGCTTTGAGTATTGCCTTCTCGGTGGCGCCTTGAACAGCCACCAGACTCTCCAGCAGTCACTGCTACAGTATTTGGTGAATTTGTTAAAAAAGCTTTATTTCATTACAGAAAAATCGCACTGACTGTCATTTTAACACGAGCTGGACTTGGATTGGATATCGTTAAATTGAAGAAACTATCATGGGCAGTTCTTCGTCTTGCATTCTTGCCATCAGCTGCTGAAATCATCACAGCCAGTGTTGTTTCTAAATATCTACTTGGCTTTCCATGGCTGTGGAGTTTGATGCTTGGGTAAGTGTTATATCGTCCAGGTCCTTTTCTTCATTTGTAGTGATTTTGATAATATATTCAGTCGCCTTGACTGGATACGGAAAACAGCGCAATTTGCCGATTGTATGAACGGAAATTACCGAGTAATTTTTGGTCATATCCGGCCATGAATGTTTTTTGATAATGCTATCGCAGACATCCATTATGTTACGAGTCCAGCTTTTCAGCTAACTGTTTATCGCTAAGTCTAGCTATGCGCTAACAATGACTTATACCTTGATGGTTCCATACATGCTTTCGAACTTGCATGTACATTAAACATACATGTATAAACAGTGTTGATGTTTTACAGTTGCATCATGGGAGCCCTGTCTCCGGCTGTTACTGTTCCCTCCCTCGTGAACTTACAAGATCGTCGTTATGGAGTTGATAAAGGTATTCCAACGATGCTCCTCGCAGCTGGTGGATTGGACAATGTTCTGTGTGTCACTGGTTTCTCTGTCTTTATGGGAATCATATTTTCTGATGGTACGTATGTCTTTAAGTGTATTGTCGCCGTCAAATATACATGGTAACTCTTTTAGTTTGACTACAAAGCGGTCCACATCTCATTTGCATTTGGAACAGTTGTTAAGGAATGTACAGCCTTGTTATTTCGTAGTTAAAGCGCAAAAATACACATACATGTATCTATATTAGATATTTGTACGTGTATATATTATTATATTTCATTGCCAATTTTTTTGTGGAATGAATTAATTATGTAATATATATTCTATGAAGTGCATGCAGCGTTCATCGTTTGTTAAAATATAAAAACTGATTGACACCGAATGTTTACAGAATTTAACTCTAAACAATATGAAACAGACATGATTGTTCAAGTACAAGTTTGTTACCTAGTTACCGTTGATCATTTGTTATATCCTGCATAACAACGGGGTTGCTTTATTACAGGAGATCTTGTTGTGACAATATTTAAAGGACCCATTGGCGTGTGTGTTGGTATTGCATACGGTTTTATTGTTGGTACATTCCTCTGGTACATTCCTGCTAAAGATTGTGTAAGTATTTTAAATGTGTCTACGCCCCGTCCCCTGTTAAATAGGTAATAGTTCTTCATGAACTCTGCATGGATAGTTCAAGAAAGATATTGAATATCTTTCAAAAAATGTATGTATATAAATAAAATTGGAACATATTTATGGAAATAGATACATTCTTCTTTGACAAATTATACAGTAACCTCCACATCTAACTTCGTTTTTGGTCATTGACCTGGAATCTCCCCTTTTCGTGTACGTCATTTGCATTCACAAATATGTGTATACTTGTATTTGTATATAGCCGAAAATCAATCATTAGTATAATGCTTTTGAAATTTTGCCCGAGACAAAAACAAATTAATTAACTACTGTGGGATCATTAATTTTCGTTGAGGATTTTATTTCGTGGATGAGCGAAATCCCCACGAATTTAAGTGCAGAGATAATGTATTTTTCTTTCAAAAATCAGACTCCATGAATATATGTATCAACGAAATAGCCATTTTAGTAAAAACCACGAAAATTTAGTCCAACGAAAATAAATGAAATCAAAGTATTTACTGGTTTGCAAAACTTCAAAACCAACCATATTGTTACAGATTGTACACTATCTCTATCTTTCTATAGTGCACAAGTCTTAACGTTTCTATTTCTTTTTTTAAACAGTTCAATCATTGAAATGAATACTATATTTACAGGGAAATCGAACATTCTTTCGATCAATCATGTTGATTTGTGCTGGACTTGTCGCTATATTTGGTAGTTCAGAGGTTGGACTCTCCGGTGCTGGTCCTCTTGGGTGTCTAACCACAGCAACAGTGGCTGCATACAAGTGGAGAAAGGAGCGCCAACCCGGAGAAACAGTAAGTTTGACATATTCACTCAATTTTATGATCATTTTTGAAAACTAAACGATAGTTTAGCATTCAATAGCCGTCACACGGTCGGCGCGCATGAATATTAATGCGGACCAAAGTACAACATTTTTCTACCTCCGCCATGCAATTGTTAAAGTTGCAGTGTAAGTCTATGTAAGTTTGTTTCCATGATTACTTTCAGTACTTTGATTTATAATCGCGAGGAGAGATTAACCTATGCATGTTAGATGAGATTATTGCAATCCATTGCCAGAATATTTCATATAGCAGAAAAAATTAGACGTCCGATTTGCAGAAAATTCCGGGTTTTCAGGAAGTCCGGTTTTCATGGGTTGTACTGTTATTTCTTTCGATGATCGTATGAAAGCACATGTCTTTAGCTGTCAGTTTATCGTGTTCCCAAAACAAGAAATGATCTGAAACTATATAACGCTTCCAATTAAATTTAAATGAAGACATACATGCTTAACGAAGCGAGCACTATATGAATACCAATGAACTTAAGTAATAAATTAAATGGATTTATTTGCCAATAAATCAAAACAAGTATTTATTTTCCATATGGCTGATGGATTGTGACGTATCTGTTCTTGTTGATGATTGGCTGCGTTTTCTACAATGTTATATTTCAGTCATTGTCACCTACTAGAATGAATTATACTTGACAAGGTTCTAAAGCTTGTTACACTTAATAAATGAAGCTTCATATACTTGATATATTATCAGAGTTACTTCCCTTGTGTCTTAATTTTGGATGTTAAAGGTGGTTCGACATGGATTTCATAAACGCCAGATATAGAACCCGCCAGTTCAAGAACGTCTTAAAAAGTCAAATTTTGCATCCGCAGAAATTGACGTATACAGTACACATTGTAAATTTGAATGCAACTCTTTTTCAGGATGAAGTTGCTGGTGTTATGGCGTTGTCCTGGTTAATTGTACAACATTTTCTCTTTGGCTTGATTGGAACAGCTGTTGACGTAAACCACATACAATCGAATACTGCAGGTTTGTTTATTTCAGTCAATCCTATTTACCATGGCTGCATCCAGTGTACAGTACAACCTCCCCAGAGCGGCCCTCTCTTGAGCAACAACCTCCCTTCAACAACAGCATGATTTTTCCCACTGCACAATTTAACTATAAATTCAACCTCTCTAGAGCAACAACCTCTCAACTACAACATAATTTTGCTACGCCAATAGGGTGTTGCTTTGGAGAGGTTGATCTGTACTCTGCTTTCTACAGCCACTCTTTTGGCTCACAAATACTTCACCTAAGAACATTTCTAGTATTAGATAGATTTATTTATGTTTTACTAATACATGATAAATGATGAAATACGTAAAATATATTTAAAAAAGACATAATTTAGAAATACAATGCCACGTTAACCAACACTAGGGCTATTACAAAAAGAGAAGACTCTTATTTTCAATGTGGACACATACATTCTCAGATCAATTTGTTTCCTGATGTTATCACTATTTTATACATTATAACACAATACTGCATATAATATTACTTCCTACATATATTTAGACTTTCAAATTTGTGCATGCACTTAATGGCGTTTTTACGCCTCATTAAAATATTGTTTTAATATCAATATTGAACTAAACTTTGACACTTTTATGTTGTGCAGGTTATGG
This sequence comes from Lutraria lutraria, assembly GCA_964023205.1. NCBI lineage: Eukaryota > Metazoa > Mollusca > Bivalvia > Venerida > Mactridae > Lutraria > Lutraria lutraria. The sequence goes on along the minus strand of OZ026851.1, from coordinate 8,542,159 downwards.
AATTGCGACTTTAGCTGTTGGATTGATTGTGAGAAGTATTGTGTCCTTCAATGTTACCATGGGAACTGGGTTCAATATCAAAGAACGTGTATTTGTCACATTAACTTGGTTGTCGAAGGCAACAGTTCAAGTAAGTGAAAGCAATTATAGTTTATCACCAATTCTTCTGAAATATCTCATTTTCATTGTCCATGTTTTAATATTACTCAAGCTAATGCCCTTTCATTATGCACTGTATGATGTTCTTTTGGAACGACCCTGCATACATGACTGTCAATGTTATTTCAAAATCTTTTGGAATAACCCATCTGACCAGGACCAAGCGGTAGACTACATGATAGTAAATATTTTCGGGTTGTTAGTTCAAACACTCAATGAATTACATGCTCCAAGTAACCACAGAATACAAATTTTGAACTTGCCAAGTAAAAAAATACTCCTACATTGTGATAATTATCAATAGTTCTATCAATAATATTGGCAAAAAAGAAGTCTTAACTTCAATAATAAGTGTTGTTTATTTAATCGTCAGATTAATTATAGTAAATGTAAACAATAAGCAGGAAATGACGTCACCAACGTTACGCGACAATACAACAATATTTCTTTCATCACTTTCAGGCAGCGATTGGTGGTCTCGCATTAGACAAGGTGCTTGAGAATGAAAACCCTAATGCAGACGATGTAAAATATGCTACAGATGTTTTAACTATCTCAGTTCTGGCAATTATAATATGTGCCCCAATAGGAGCTACTCTGATGGCAGTGCTTGGTCCAAAGTTTCTGGCAAAAGGTTAGTAATTTGCTTGAAAGTGTATTCCAATTTCTTACGCGGCTTGGTTCTATTTCTGTATCATAGTCAACCAACAAGTCCTTACGCAAATCATGGTCACACTGTTAGATTTGTTTATCGGCAATGTTACATGTTTAATTACATTTCTAAACCTCTTTTCATGCACACCACCTAACCAAGTATTTTAGTCATGGGAAGCCATTGAATGTTGAAGAGTAGGCCTACTGAATTTCTTAGAAATAAATGATAAAACAATGATACCACTTTCAACGCTTGATTTTATGAAATAGGCGATACATAATAACTTTATCAGCTACAAGCCAACTGCTTTTGTCATTTTAGGTGATGATGAGGATGTAACGGTAGAAGTTAAAGTTAATGAAAGTAAGCCTGGAGTTCCTAATGAAGAAGAAAAAGAAGAAGAGATTATTGAGAAGTTTGAGGTTACAAATGAAACAGGTAAGTGTATACTACATCCGTATGTTGATACAAAAGACAAACGAATGAGATAAAGCAGAAGCACCAGTCAAACTGGACTTATCCATACATACTGTGGCCAGAAATGTTCCGACAGGGAAGAGAATCATAATAAGGCGTGAAACATCTTAAAGTAGAGAGTAATTACATAGAAGGTGAAATGTGTTCTTAAAATAGATTAATGAATAAGATTAAAATATTATGTTGTAAAATGCCAGTATGTCGTCTGAGTAATGGAAAACTATATTTCCAAGTCCTTAAACTTCAGGTTCGTACTCTGGAAACCGTAAAAATGAAATATGAGGATATTGTTTATAACATGTTCTTTGTTGAAACGGAAGTTAGAAATCATCTGCAATTCTTTCTAAGAGAATTTGTGTTTTGTTCTATCAAAAGATATTCTCACTTTACGAAATGCAATGTAGATAATTCACATTTTATTATTTGTTTAATTCAGAATTTGTTGAAGAGGATGTCAAGCCAGCAGAAAACCATAAATTCAAATCTGAATTGTCTCTCACTTTACAAAACCTTGCAGCAAAACTCGAAGAAAAAGAGCCAGTCCTGAATGACACGAAAACGTCAAATCAAACTATTGGAATTGATAATCCAGCTTTTGCTGAAGCTGATGTAGATCTCTCTGATGACAATGATCAGACAGATATTCCCAAAGAATCAGTGAACATAAACATTGATGAAACAAGTAATGTGAATGATATTCATGAGGAAGATACCACAGTAAATGCGTTTGCTGATAATATAACTGCTGTAATTAATGAACTTGGAAGAAGTAAACCTGATGTTGCTCAAGTGAATGAAGATGCTCAAAATGAAATCAATGTTGACGATATTGGAAATGACACAGATGATGAAACAAAAGGAGGAAAGTATGTAACAATTGTAAAAGTACCTGCAAACGGTTTGACAACGTCACAAGCTGATGAATAATAACCAGACATACATCATACCTCATCATGTAAATAGTCTGAACAAAAAGGTGTAGCCAATCATCTGACATTGTCAAGGCGACTATATGAAATGGAGTAGTTAACAACATTGCAATAAAAGTCCCAACAAACACTGCTTATAGTAAGCCAGAAAAATAGTCGTGCTTCTGGACATCCAACATACCCAATTTGTTGGTACTTTCACAGAAGTTTCTAAGAGCAAAATCAAAAAAATTGTAAACAAAATCGTTATTACGAAAATATTTGGGACGAACCTTTCCTCAAAAGAAAGGACCTTCCTGTCCTGTTTTGTTAGTGAAGTAAGTAGAGACACGACCATTAATTCTGGCCTCATTGATTTCAGATAATTATTCTTTAAAGCTACAGAAAGTATTTCCCTTGTGTTTAGTTCTGCTTCTCTAACCCTCATTAAAATGGTATTTTAAATGAGTTTTTAACGCTGTACATATCAATGCTTATAAATTCAATATCTGGCTAAAAAGATTGATTAACTAAAGATACATAATAATTTATATCTTTAAAACCGGATCGAATTAAGGGGAATTTCTTGCTGCGTGCATTCAAAGAAAACTCATTTTATTGTAGCATTTATATAAGAAATTAAACTGTCGTGTATCATGGATAGGATATTACCCTTCTCTGACAGTCCAGAAATACTGGTTACTAATAGGTAACCCGTATGTAACTAAAATATTGTTGAAAAAGTTGTTAATCTGTGAATTAAAGAAACAAAATGGACATGTTATCAATGTATATTATGTATATAATGTAAATAAATATTTTTAACGCAGTTGAAATATGATTTGATTAAGTCTTTCGGCAAAAGGGTATAATAGATGTTGATCTGTTGTTTAACGGCCAAATCGAAAGCTATGGTCAGTCCAGGATAGATGGGAGTGAAGATACATCAAAATTGAGCATTTGTACACCTACTGTTATTTCGAATAAGTTTCCTGGTTCTACATCGTGCCCGATGTAAAGTACCGGTACACGCCTCGCCCTTTACGCTGTGATTTTCTTGACAATGATTTGTCTCTGCAGTTTAGATGGGGGCACTGAAAAAGCATCCCTGAAATTCGGAAGGCGGAGCAAAAGAGGGTACAATAGATAAATCAAAGATAAACATGTATACACATGTATTACTCAAACAGAATTGCACAACTGATAATAAAATCATAATCGGTTGAAACAAATAACTGCACACTGCATCATAAACAAGTAAACCTATATATATTATAGACTATGATATATAATATATATATATATGGTGAAAAAAAATTTTTTTTTGAAACTTTATTTTGCTGTAATAAAACATGTTATTTGACAGTGTTTCAGAGTGTAAAAAGAATTCCCGGGTAGTAGAGGGGCTGGGAGGGGGACCTTCACACTTCACTTATACTATTTATACATTTTGTACGAAAAACATTTAGTATACACAGGAAAGTAAGAACATTTGTAAGTTATATATTTTATCCAAATAAGTTATGAATGTAGGTATAATAGAATAATAAAAAAAAAGTATAATATCAAACAATGAAAAATATATGATGTAGGTGGAAATTTAAAGAATTTTTTTAATAATAATTAGATTCGACATTTTAAGGTTTCATTTATGAACATACTTATGGCTTTAATAGCTTCTGGAATACAAAAAAATGTCTTAAGAGTGTCATAGAAATCATTGTTATTGATAATATTTAGGGTCGAAAGTATTAAGTAAAGTTTATCTAGATAGTATTCAGATAGTAAAGTGTTATTCATAAATATAATTGTTATCTAATACCAGTGACGGGTATAATGAGCATAATAGTTTGTAGGCAAATGTAATTGTATGAATTCCGGTTAAATACAAATGTATTATGACACAATATAGACAATTCAGATGATAGAAATAAGAAAGTCTACTGATATAAGAAGACAACAAAACAGAATATAAAAATAGTGATCATGGTTGTAGATGCTGAACAGGTAGCAATATTAGAAGACGATGTAAGGAGGTCAATGTCTGTTGAATTGATCACGTGGATACCTGCAATGGAAGGAAACACTTCTTATAGAAGCTTGCAAAACTTCCAAAAAGCAGAACGTTCAGTTAAGCATTAAAAACGTGTCAAAAAGCTTTTTTTTTTGTTATTTTTTGTGTGGGTGGTTACCGTAAAACGTACGTCACAATATTGTCAACAAAGAACCATCAAAAATGAATTCTGAAGGAAATGTGTAATGAATTATAATTCAAATTTTTAGTCCGTTGGAATGATCTCAGTGAAGCATGCGAGCTTTTGTTCATGCTGAGAAAATGTAGTCAACTCATCTGGCTTCAACTAAGCAAATAGAAATGTATGTTGAAAAACATTTAGTTTACTATGTTTTTTCCTATTATACTGAGTCGTCAAATCCAGGTAGTATAAACAAACTTGTACCTCTGAATTGAAAAAGTAGGACATTGAGTGAGTTCTACATACCTCTTGCTTGCATGTCTTTTAAAACAGTAGGAGCATCTGACTGACTAACAGGTCGTGTAGCATCAACTACAACATACGCTTTTAGTCCTGAAAACATTTGTATGAATAATAAAAAACAACATAGTTTATACGACAGCGTTTTAGTAGATAATGTTCACTGTATTAATAGAAAATTCCCCAAAAAGATATTTTGTCTCTATTCTATAAAAACTAATACAACCAAAATACTCAAATAGGAATCGAGACTACTTTGTTTGTTTGTTTCAACAAACTGCAATTATAGTAAACAACAATAAATCCAATACTATCATGGTTCCTTCACTTGGCTGATCGCCTAGATTTGCAGAGAACTAGGAAGAAATGGCTCACGAAGTACAAATTCAACACACGATTAATACAGACATAAGAAAAAGATACCCAGAAATAACTCAATACAAAAATCCTGTCTCCTCAAAAACCCACCATCCAAAAACCCCGACTCACAGAAACATGCAAAATTTTGGGGACAAAACACAATCACGACCACATCAGGGATATTGCCTCGGAATGTTCCCCGAAGCAAAGCTACAAGGGTTTGAACTCAATCACAGAGCTCACCCTCGCACTTACTCCCGGGGAAGCACTCACACTCTAAGCCGCCTAAATACATTGTAATAGACCAACCTGTTTTTCGAGCATCCTTTGCCGTGTAGTAAACACAGTAATCAAATGCAAGCCCCGTGATGAAAACTGTTGTGATGTCATGTTGTTCCATAATAACGTCTAACTCTGTTTTTCTGAAGCCACCATTGTCATAAAATGCCGAGTAAGAGTCAATCTGAAAAGCCAAGATAGATGCCGGTTTGCTAGATATTACATTTGCAAGAACATTATATTTTTCATTTCTGTTTTAGAACAAAGCTCGTATAAAAAGACGACATCAAAAGGTAAGTATTTGTTTAATATCCATGGATACACAGAAGCAATTATAGATGTGATCTGACTTGATCGTGGCAATCAACCTATCACGTTCTTATTGAATTTTCAAGTCACGTGATTCCACTAATGGGTGATTTAAAAAAACGAAGCCTTTTCTAAATATGCTCATAAAATATATAATAAGCACTATATAATGTAATAACAAGGCTTATATTTATTTTCCGTAATACAAGCTATTATACTGCCAAATTTCACAATGGTTACTTTATTTATTTATTACAAAGTTATGCATGAAAAACATGCCAAAATGTCCCAAGTGTACTGCTTTTAGCCTGACATTTCAAATTTATCATCATTGTCAAAGTTGAATAGAAAGATAATCCCAATACATATTACAGATCTTTTTTAAGTCAGTAGTTTGATGTATGTCCCATGGGAAAACATAATGAAATGGTCATTTTGGCATGACATGATGGCTTGAGAGTTTATGATAAAACATACCTATAGGAATCTTTTGACAACAATTTTAGGGGAAACTCTAACTTATAAGTCTTATAGACACAAAATGATCATGTTGTGGTTAATAGTTTTGGCTCTTTTAATCCCACAATTGTATCAACAGTTGAGAAATAATAATTTAACATAAAAATTTAGCAATATTGTACAAGTAATTCCATTTTGTATCATTTGAACCAGAGTTGACCCAAGTGTACGAAGTCAAACAAATATGCCTATATTTTTTTAAATCACAGATGTACATAACATTAAACATATTCCCTAAATAGCTTATGTCAATGTCTTATTGTATATTACTTTGAGGTACTGATGGTCTGTAATGATTTTTACCATCAAAATTAGGATGTCCCGAGTGTACACAGCTTTGGCACTTAAACAATTGCAAGTGTCAAATATCATAATACATTCATTACACTTAAATAATTTGTGGAATCAGTCAGTATCAAGGTTACATCATTCATGAAATATGATTTCAAGGCTGTGAAGAAGAATTTTGTTAAGTTTATATTGAGCAATTTAATTTTTTAATCAAACTGATTTTTTTACATTTCAGATTAAGTCAATTCATGCAGATAAACCTAGCAAGTTGTTCTATTCTTGAATTGCCATCCAATTTCTTGATAAATATGTTAAATTACCAATATAACTTACAAGATCCCCTATGTTTTTAAAACATGCACTTTATGTACACTTGGGACATAAAAATAGGAACAATCAATGTCATCATGGGTTCAGATCCACAGTAATCATTGAGCACATATTTTTCATACAATATAATAAATTATGATTGGAATAGTATGTTACACATCCCATGATATGATTTCATGGCATATTTGGTGTACAAGCATGACAAATTGGTGGTAAAATGCCCCTTCAGAAGTAGAAATAGAATTTTGTAGCAAATAAAAGTACATCTAGAACTAAGTTAGAAGAGGTCCAGATAATAATTTATTATGTAATAATAGAAAAATATATAGATGAAGTCAAAACCTGAAAAAGTACAACATCTAAGATCCAAGAAAATATATGAAAACATCAATTGCAAGGAAAGGGTACTAAAAAGAGACAGACAGATCTGAATTATAATAAAAGAGGGGTGAAAATGGAAGTACATACAGGAACAAAAAGAAGAAGGAAATACAAGAACTGAATTGAGCAGAATAGATTGAGAGAAGCCAAATGAGAAGAACCATTATATGGCTTTTATCATCAAGTAGAAGCAGATAAAACACAAAGGATTCCAAATAATGGGCTGAAGCTGTACTTCGTGTACATGTAGTTAGAAATATCACACCAAGATGATCCTGGTTGAATCTGAGTGAGATCAAAAGTCCTGTGAACACTGCCAACATTGTGTTAAGATGGAAAGTTGCACTAGTATACATTTTAAGAATTTCTTTTAATGTTATCAATTTCAGGTGAAACTCTAAGCTGTAAAAACTTAAGTGTAAATAATACTAATTTTGACTCATAATTGTTAAATTCCATGAATGATGAAGTTTACATGAGTACAATGAATATCCTAAGAGTACAGATATGTTTGTCACATCAATATCTCATTAGATCTTTTATAGAGTTATATTATTTCAATTATAATTTCATACTTGCAATATTTTAATACAGACATAACAAAAAATATTTTGAAAATTGTGACTTTCATCCAAGCATTTGCAAAAGGCAATCCATATCAATAACTGAAATCATGAACTTCTTAATCATGATGTTTCCAACTTTTTGCTCTTTACCTATGATTACAAATGCAATACTTAACAACATCTCCTACTAGAGTCATTTTTATCAATTTTGTATATTCTATTGGATAATTTGCATTAATATGGAATTATGTCAGACAATTTTTTTTTTGTCCCAAGTGCATGTACAGATGGACACATTGCAGACAACTCTCAGTTTTAAAGAGAGGTTAAAAACATTTAACTTTGAAACTGACTGTTGTTTTAATACACATTTTAAATAATAAAATGCAACATATCATGCACCATTTTCATGATTTTAGTAATAGTTGGGATGATTTAATTGGTCTGAATTAATGTATCAGATAAACTTCAAAATTATAATTGATACTTTAGATTTTAATAAAAATTTAGTAAAAATGCAATTCATATTAGTTGTTAATACTCTTCAACATTACCCTTGTTGCTTACATTACATAATATGTTAAATAACTAAGTAAGCTCTTTGTTTAAAATGTTGATTTGAACATTATGTACTTTTTTGTCCCAAGTGTAAGAAAAAAGCGTTTTTTGTATCCAATTTTTCAACATCAAATATCATCCAATCTTGGTGAAACTGTGCAGTATTACTTCTATCTGTCATATAATCCTATTGATATAATTTCATCAAAATCAGAAAGCCAACATTCAAATAAAAGAAACTTTTCCAAGTGCTTCTATAAATTTAAGACCTAATTAATGCTAACAAATATATATTTCACAAAATCTCAGTATTGTTGAACCAATTTCTTGTCAGATGTTAGTAATATCATATTTAAAAATTATCCCTCACATAAACTGCTTTCAACACTCTTTTTTAAAAAATTATGTTCATTTATAACTGTTAACATTGTTAAAAAAGTGTAATAAAGATTTTAAAAAATATATTTAGTGTTGATTCATCCTTTTGAAACTTTAGGAAAATTAATTTCAATGTATTGGTTCCATATTGCAACAAAAGATAATAATGATATCCAATGTTAAAATTTCAAGTCCTTCGTCACGCTTTGGCTTCATTTTTTTAATCACCCTAATCAGTTCCCACAGTGCAAGATGTCTGACTATGATAAACGAAGTATTGACAGAAAGAAAACGATATAATATATATGTTCACTTACATTGCAATGGTACCCTTTCTTGACAACAATATCTGTTGATTCCCTATTGATGTTTTGGCTGAACTGGGCACCAGGCGTATTCATAACACAATGATCCGGCCATAAAGTTTGATTGATCGATTTTGACACGATACACGATGGTGTTTGCCCAGCGCATAATGTACCTGAAGTAGTTGTTTTTTCATTGCAATAAAATGTATACACAAAATAGAGCCCACGTATATAAACTAGACACATGTGAGTCTGACCTCATTTAGATACACAGCAACGCATAATGCACAAAATGCAGCTTTTAATTTACTCGCCTTCCAGTTTCATTTTGAATTAAATGGTTTATACATGTTTATACATATTATAAACCATCGTCGTTACATACATCATGATATAGCGGAGGGAAGTCTGCAACCGTGGGTATCCGACAAAGGTTGTTAACATTACCACGTGCAAGTGAAGCACATCTGATCGAGATTTAATTTACAACTACCGGTGTAAGTGTCGAGCACGGTTTATCAAGAAAAAAATTAAAAAACCGCATTAAAATTATTGAAAAAAGAACAATTACCATTAGCACTGTATTGTAGAGTAATGACGTCAAAGGGTTGTTTCCCATCATGCTCTGAGGCAAACGACACGTGATCAACGCAGTGCCAGTCTTGTGTGAATACTGTTAGCGCAAATCGATTACCGTATTTCCGGCGGATATTGTTGATGACCGGGATTATTTCGTCAGACTCCGCCACTGCCAATGACCCTCCGGGAAGGAAACAGTTTTGAACATCTACTACCAGAAGTGCAGTGTTACACGAAGACGGCGTCGCTATAAGCAACACTAATAATAAGACCAACCATAAACTGAAAGTAACATATTGTATCGTGTTTATGGCCGCCTATGAACATTTTAAAATTAGGGATGAGAAGAAATTTCAAAAATGATATTCGAATATTCGTTTTCGGTCCATCCTTGAATCGGTCCGAATATGTTTCATCCGAAAACAGGTTCAGTTTATACTTCACTGTTTCTGATTCAGTATTCTCAAATAACACATGTTTTTACTTTCTATTAAATGAAGCAGATTTCAAACTTTGAAAAAAGGAATTTATTACCTTGAAAAGTTGAACTAACTACAATATTGGCATTACCCCGTACGGCGTATGCTTGATCATAATTGTTTGAACTTTGTGTGATATACATTCGAACGAGGTAAATTACTGCATGTATCGAGTGCTTGAAAATAATGATTTTGACCTTGACTATATGAGGTTCATTTATACAAGGCCAAGAATAGTTTTTCTTTAAAATAGCTTTTATGTTATCACTAATATATTGTATTAATTTACGGTCGTTCAGCGATGTAGGTAAATGCGCACATTTATTCATTTAGGTGTCAGAAACCGGGTACAAGTATGTATTTCCCATTTTAAAGTTTTCTTTGACATTTTGAAATTTGGTTTTGTGTCGCAAGAAATATGTCATTTAATTTCGGAAATATATCTGTTTACAGTAAAAAATACACTTAGTTGATTTTGGTTTAATAATGATTTTAAGCAAAACTTGAAAATAATAGAAATCTTTTTTAGATGGTAGAAAAGTTAGCTTACGTGCGGTCTTACAATTATTTTATTCTGGAAAATACATTTAAAAAACTATCTTAAAGACGTTTGCTACAAGTGAAAAAATTGTTCTTTATGAATGCCTTTTTGACCTTTAAATGACTTGACATTGTATATCCTTCAATTAAGATCAAATATGATAAACGATCATGGATTTGAAATTATTCGTGTTCCATAATGTTACACATACATCTTCTATTCTGATCCGCCCAACACTAAATATTATATTACAACGTTGCCTTGAAAAATCAGTGTTTTAAGTGATTTTCATTGCTCAGACCATATAAGGGAATGTTGTGCAATATCACACGGTAAAAACGTATCATTTATACACTACATCTTAATGTGAGCGGATACTGTATGGGTGTGTGGGGAGTTTTGCCGTGTAAATTTCTTGATAGGGAATATCATACCCTATTTATGCCCTACAAATTGTTGCCCTAGGGGTGTTACGGACATACGTTTGCACTTGCCATTCGGTATGAATTGATTGAGAAGAATTTTGACTGACCGGGTCACCCTTCAAGTTTCACAAAACAAGAGTATATATTAGTTAGGCCAGAATAAGTTTTCAAAACTACCCTTTTCTCCTATCAGAGATTCAACGAATTATTCATGTCTGGGGCAACATACTTTACTAATGAGTTAAAGCACATGTATTCAGTTAAGAACTGATTTCCACAGCACCCCAGATTCGCGGTATTAGAATAAAATGAGTCATGATGTCCATAAGGGGACTCCATAACAAACTTTCTCAGAACATTGTATTTCTCTCTGTACAGATTCCAGGAAAAACGTATCGACATACCACAAATTACTCGTAATTCGTGGTTTAGAAATCAAATTAAAATCGGCGTAATTTGAAATAATCCCCGACCTGGAACTATTCCAGAATGGCAGAAATTCAATCGTGATGCGTAAAAGACTGCATTTATATACCCTACGCAGATGTTATACTGAATCGTTTTACACATATCTATTAATTGAGTAACAAAATAGAGCTCTACGAGTAAAAAGTCTTACCGTAAAAAATGCATATCCGAATTTATCCGAACTGGTTTTATTCACCAGATATCAAATCGTGAAGAATCTATTTTTTTCAGCGCTGTTAACACACATAAACGAAACGCAATAATATCCTATTTAAATGCACCGCTGATCAAAACCAGTGAACAATATATCGGTAAACAGAATTTAAACGTATCACTTTATGCTAGGAAAAAGCCCCGTGTAAATTCATTATATAGAGCGGAAGTACATGTAGTTAAATCGTGACGTCATTTTAATGAATAATAGACAGGCTGGGTCGGTGCGATACAATTTTCTGATAAATATTTTTCGCTAAATAAAGTGAACTATTTCAGAACGATTTATTGGTGGATTCGGCACGACTCTGTCAACTCTGTGAAGATGGAGCAACGGAATCGACCGATGCGTGCCGAAAGCGTTATAGCATACAATTGTGTGCACGTGTATCGTGGAGAACAAGTTGTTGTACATAACGACCACGTGTTGGTACCGGTTTCAAATGCATGTATTTCCTTCCGATTGGAATTTCCGGCTATTAACACACGTGTTCAGTATATCGAGAATTTGCCGTAGTTCACATGTTCAGGTTCTAGGGACACAATAAGTTTCATAAGTTTATTAGCATGTACAGTAGGCACATATGCCCTTTAGCAAAATGAAACAGCACATGCTGGGAAAAAAACATTTGTAATATAATTTAAAAAAAAGATAAAAATGGCATGCTTATTAGTCACATCGATGCCTTCGAAGTGTGTCGATCCTTATACAAATTTAAAAACTTATCTTTCTATTTCTTTTCGTTACTTTTTTGTTCTGTCAAGAACACAATTGTCTGCTAACATTCGCTGAAGTCACTTTTTATTTCTTGACATTTTGGTGTATAATTTGTATATGTAAGGTAAGTATGATAAATATCGCTGATATTGTCCAAGAATATGTTACTAATGACTTAGCTTTATTTGAGACGCGTGACATTCTATTTGCCGACAATTTACCTTCATTTATAACATATATTCGCGACAATTTAAACAACAGCATTTGCAATTCATTTCTAACAGTCTAAGTTTGTTTGCGCAAATGTTTAGGAAAGTTGGCAGTGGGGGCGGACATTTCATTTCTATTTACGGTCGGGGACTTTTAGTGTTGGGGGGGGGGGCACTAGCCCTAAATCTGCTTCTGTTCACAGCACGGTGTGAAAAACAAAGGAGAGACATACTAGTATTGGAATCGGTACCTATCTTTTGATCCTGCCCAACTCCCCCATCGGGTATTACTGGCATCACTAATAAAAAAATAAAAATAAGCAGTATTTGACAATGGTTGTTCTACCTTTGACCAAATTTCAGATAAGAGAATACCCATCCCAATATCGAGCTCAGTATTGTACTTAGAAACGCATAGGAAACGGACGAGGCGTATGTCAGTGTGTTTAAACCGGGCACGATAAATAACCAGAATCAAAGTACTGAGAGTACTGTCAGGAACGAAGTTTAAATCTGTTAGATAAAACCATCCTTGAAAAATTAAAGGCCTGTGTTATCATCATTATGAATTAGAGTTTGAAGGTTAGGTATATAGTCATGACACAATGTACATCCTTAAGCCAACTAACCACATTTATCAAGGAATTTACCTGCAATTAGCCCATAATTCAAATTCAAGGGCAGATAACTCAAAAAACGAGTTCGTCAACCCCCAGTAAAAGTTTTAAAAAATCATGAAAGAGTTTTCATTTTCCTTATAATTATGTATATGTGAAAAAAAACTGGAAACTGTAGCAAACGTCTTTAAACCCGTATCATTTTCCCATTGTTGCATGCAAATGTTATGTAAATTATTACACAGCTTTTTGATGAAGTTGTATTTAATCTTAAGGTGAAATATTATATGAAATAGGATATGTTTTATGCATCCTCTTTAAACATGACACAATGGTAACAATTAGGATATATTTTTCGTGTCTGCTCCGTAATTTTGTTATCTGTAAGTGGATTTCGAATATTTAGCAGAAATGTTCACTAATATGTGACGATGTGTCACGCGAATGACCCAGGTCCGTACCTCCAAGGTCAAGGTCACACTTAGAGGTTAAAGGTAAATAAGAGTACCAGGTCACAAAATACGCCCGTCAAGGGGCATAACTCTGAAGTGCCGATTGGGTTGGTTATCGAACTTGACCGAGATCTCATGGCCACAAACATTTGGCGAGGATCCGAATAAAAATGTTTGAATTAGAGAGCGGACACCGTTGTGGACGTAGCCAAGACAATTTGGGGTTAAATCATTCTGTTTTATGTATACTTTATTATAATTTTACCATCACAGGTCCGTTACTTCTGCCTGTGAGTGGAACTTGACTGAGATTAATTAGTCGATGCATCTATACAGCCCCTGTCATCCGGACAGATGAAAGCACAATAGCAGTGTCAATGAGTAATTTGTAACTGTAAGCAGGCATTGAATCTTTTCTGAGGCCGAAATCGGCAGGTTTGGTAATTCTTGAAATGTGTATATTGAGTTAACTAGCGGGATATTTCATAGATATTTTACATGGCTTTCATAAATTGTTTTAGGAATTGAAACAATAACAATTTGATTGCTATTCGAGACACTTCAGTTCCAGGGCATGCCCCTTTAAAGACTGAATATACATGGATAACATAATGTTCCTAGAACACAATTATCTGTTACAAAGACTCATTATCATTCCCACCGACTCAGTTTTGGCAGCATGTTTTACCCACCGCAATCAAATGCCGAAGATTTAACAACATCTACAGTTTTAAGTTTTGTATCAAGTTCTATCTTTATATGGCTCCAGTAGGCTTCCGTAAATCCTAGATCTGTAATTTTGATATACGTAGGTGTTCATTACAATTTTCAACTATCATTTTCTCGGCTATTGTATTTTTGTTAAACAAAATGTGTTTTGCGTCTATTATTAATCAAACAGCGGATACATATCTATCTAGCTACAACGTCTCTATCAAGTATTATAGAGATGTGTGGTAAAAATATTGGTCTCCTTGCAGTTTCCAAGTAAATAAAGTATCTTGTAAACTGTGAACTAATTCTTTCAAATAGTCAATATACCACAATATCATAGTTTATACAGATTTTCTCAAGTAGCTACATATACCAAAATACAAACGAACATCATATTTTACACGGTTTTGGTCTAAAATTTGTAATTACGGATTTTCTTTTTAAAAATTCCACAATATCATTATTTACAAAGATTTTCTCAAATAGTTTCTAATATTCCACAACAACAAATATAACACAGATTCTCTCAAATAGTTGCCAATATACCACAATATTATATTTTACGCAAATTGTCTCAAATAGTTGCCAATATACCACAATATTATAGTTTACGATTCTCTCAAATAGTTGCCAATATACCACAATATTATAGTTTACGATTCTCTCAAATAGTTGCCAATATACCACTATATTATAGTATACGATTCTCTCAAATAGTTGCCAATATACCACAATATTATAGTATACGATTCTCTCAAATAGTTGCCAATATACCACAATATTATAGTATACGTTTCTCTCAAATAGTTGCCAATATACCACAATATTATAGTATACGCAGATTGTCTCAAATGGTTGCCAATATAACACAATAGTGTAGTTTACGATTCTCTCAAATAGTTGACAATATACCACAATATTATAGTATACGATTCTCTCAAATAGTTGCCAATATACCACAATATTATAGTTTACGATTCTCTCAAATAGTTGCCAATATACCACAATATTATAGTTTACGATTCTCTCAAATAGTTGCCAACATACCACAATATTGTATTTTACGCAGATTCTCTTAAATGGTTGTCAATATACCACTATATCATAGTTTACGATTCTCTCAAATAGTTGCCAATATACCACAATAGTATAGTATACGATTCTCTCAAATGGTTGTCAATATACCACTATATCATAGTTTACGATTCTCTCAAATAGTTGCCAATATACCGCAATATTATAGTTTACGCAGATTGTCTCAAATGGTTGCCAATATGCCACAATATTATAGTTTACGATTCTCTCAAATAGTTGCCAATATACCACAATAGTATAGTATACGATTCTCTCAAATGGTTGTCAATATACCACTATATCATAGTTTACGATTCTCTCAAATAGTTGCCAATATACCGCAATATTATAGTTTACGCAGATTGTCTCAAATGGTTGCCAATATACCACAATATTATAGTATACGCAGATTGTCTCAAATGGTTGCCAATATAACACAATAGTGTAGTTTACGATTCTCTCAAATAGTTGACAATATACCACAATATTATAGTATACGATTCTCTCAAATAGTTGCCAATATACCACAATATTATAGTTTACGATTCTCTCAAATAGTTGCCAATATACCACAATATTATAGTTTACGATTCTCTCAAATAGTTGCCAACATACCACAATATTGTATTTTACGCAGATTCTCTTAAATGGTTGTCAATATACCACTATATCATAGTTTACGATTCTCTCAAATAGTTGCCAATATACCACAATAGTATAGTATACGATTCTCTCAAATGGTTGTCAATATACCACTATATCATAGTTTACGATTCTCTCAAATAGTTGCCAATATACCGCAATATTATAGTTTACGCAGATTGTCTCAAATGGTTGCCAATATGCCACAATATTATAGTTTATGATTATCTCATGTAGTTGACAATATACCACAATATTATAGTTTACGATTACCTCAAATAGTTACCAATATACCACATTATTATAGCTTACGATTCTCTACAATACTAGTAGTATATACAGGGGGTATATTCTCTCAACTAGTTGTCTATATTCCACAGTAAGATATCCACATATTCTCTCAAATGTTTGAATACAAATGATTAGTGCATCCCTAACGTTAGTACATAAATAACATTGTATACAAAATAAGCAAAAATACATTGATGGTATCATGTGCTTTTAAGCCTTAGGACTTACTGATTTTTTTCTAAAATATCAATTTGTATGCGTAAAGAAATGTTCGTATTTTTCACACGCATTTAAAATCTAAAAGTTTTTCCGTAGACTTCTAGTCACATGATACACACTAGCATATAAAGTGAATTTCTCTCCCATTCTAACAACAATCACACCAATATGTATTAATAACAACAATAGAACTATGGGCGTAACAAACTGGATCTATGTTAAGTGTGAGGTTAGTTTTGGAAACCAACCTATAAGGTAAGAAAAAAGTTAACAAAGCATCTGTAAAATATATATGTATTATATATTTGTTACCTAATACAATTAAACATGTGTACATGAACTACAAAGGGCCGCGGCTGTGGTCCAATGATAAGTACGCTGGACTGATAACCCGGCGATCCTGGTTCGAATATTAGTCCCGGTAGGTCATTCCCTTATATAATATTTATAGTAAATAATTATCTTCCATACTTGGAGAAATTTCCGGTTCCTTATGGAAAGATAAGGGGACGTAGTCGTAGCCCAGTGGTTAGTCATTTGACAAAAATGTCGTTTTTTTACCTGTGGAGAAGTTATCGGTTCTTTCTGGATGGATAAGTTAGTACTGGTTAGAATATCGTCCAGAAAAACATGTTAGGTGAAGCGGTCGCCGTACATAACTGAAAATTGTTGAAAAAAGGCGTAAAACCAAAATAAATAAAGTAAATGTGGAAGGGCAGAAGTTGCCGGTTTCTTGCTGAAGGATAAGTTAGTACTGGTTAGAATATAATTCAGGAGCTGGCTAGGTGAACCGGCCACCGTATATAACTGGAATATTGTTGAAAGAGGTAATTATTGTGTAGACGCTTTTAATACACATTTGCAATTCCATCATGGTTGAAACCATGTATCATATCATGAAGCTGTTTTCTGGAGATGAGATACTTAGAAGTAAAAAGACACACACAAAATACAGATACATGTACTAAAAGCCCTAAGCACGTTCATATTTCAACAAATGAAAACTAAGCAAATTTCTACTTAGTTCAGCATCAGATTTCATTTGGTTTACTGGTTCTTTCATTAACAGAATTTTCCTTGCAGTTAACGTACACATAAAGTACTAGATTTAAGTACAGAAGAAATGTCACCCACGTCATCGAACCCAAAATTAAAACAAGCTGGTAGGAACCAAGTTCTAAGGCAGCAATATCTGACAGTCACAAGTGTACATAGCACATGTACAGCATGGCGTAATCTATAACCGCTTCAAACAAAAAGATGATCCAGGAATCAAAACTCAGCCGAATGTTCACGTCACTTCTTCAATCAGTTGGTCAACATCAACTTTTGGCTCTAGGTCAATTTCTTACTTGATTAAATTCATCTGAAATAGAAGGAAAATAATGAAATACACTCAATGATTTATACTATCAAGAAACAATTACAACTTTTAAGCTGTACGTATTGTTTTCAAAGTTTAAAAAAACATTCTCTTGAAATTGGAACTGTGATGACGTTTACAAAACAAATGTTTGCACTTCATTGTTATAAATCAGAGAAGGGTGCAAGACATATTTAGTTTTAAAACACACGTTTGAACAAGTCACATAATAGATGTGGGGCATCCGTGTTCGTGTAGTTATGTCCTGTGACTAGTAATTTGTAGGTCATCACTGCTGCGAGTTAAAATCCCAACCGGTACCAAATTTCACATGTGAGCAAGCTGTCTGTCCATTTAGCTTACGAGAGATCGGTTGTTCTACCCGGGTGTAACCCTTGCCCAGGATCTTTCTCAACCAATTCAGCCGGGAAGTTGCCAAATGACCCTGGCTGTGTGCGACGTTAAACACAACAATCGAATAGATTTGAGAGATGATTCTGGAAGAATTGTCTCATGACATGTTGCCAATGAGTGTTTAAATACTCGTTCAACAGAAGAAGTTAGAGATATATTTAAAATACACTACGAACCCATCTTTTTCCTGCTATCAAAACTCAAAAGGCTCGAAAACTACGATCGCCTGGGATAAAATAATGAAATAACGGTTACGACGAATCTGGTCGATGACAAATAATAGCCTAATATTGGAATAGGCTGAAATCAAGGCTAGACCTCTCTAGAAAGCTGAGCAATCCACTCATCACCAGCGATAATCCGAACCATCGGGTGAAAGATGCGTGGATTGTTCACGCGATTATGTCATTGCATGATACAATAGTATCATGAGGATATCAAAAATATGTGTTGTGTTTTATAAGTTTATTTTACTTTAATTGTGGATCTGTTGAGTATGAGAATTTATCAAACTACAGAGGTTCGGTTTACCTGTGCGGGCGGGGGAGGACTGTTTAAGTCTATAGTTATTATTTCTTGTTATGGAGGAAGTTAATATGGTACTACGATACCGGGCGAGTCGTAACTATGGAAATGCTGATGCTTTGTCAAAGGAACCATAATGCAAATGTTCAGCACCCCACCTATTTGATACGACTGGAAAACTGCCTTACATGTTCCAATGCTCTAGAAATTGTGAATCTTCATCGAAACAGTGGATGAGGCAGTGGTATTGGTCAGCGGAACGAAAACATCTAGATTCCATTGGTCACGGGATTACAAACTTTGATGGTTGGAAACCAAAAGAACCGATAGATTTGGCAGATGTTTCCACATTGGATCAAGTGATAAGAGGTTTTTCCTGAGAGCAGACGATTGCCTTCTTGGTTGATTACATGAGCCTTATTCAGGCAAAACAGGGCTGCCAAAATAGAAGTGCTTGGAAACTGGAAAGCCATCTGAGTTAATGGGTAACTGTATGATCCTTTCTACCGAAGTCGGGCTGATATTATCCTGCACTCAGTCTTCGTAGATTACTAGTATTAAGTGCATTATCCACTTGAATATTGCATGGGACTCTTTGTCGTGGCTCAAAAGAGATCATTCTCATTGTGATTTAACTCCGCGGATACGTATTTACCCTGTTACTGAAACTTAGGATTCTGTTCTTTGGAATAGATCAGGAAGGGTGGTGATTTTACCGAATTCTTGTGTGGACGAATAGACCGGAAAATTTGGTCAAGGGACCAGGCATTATCCTGTTGCAGGCATAGGCTTTATCTATAACAGGATCGACTATTGCAAAAGAAATTTAGGAAATCATTAACCGAACCATCTGATTCTTGCTTGGTACAGTCAGTTTATTCCAAGACTTTATAGATACATCGTTGTCAGTTATTACAGACCTCCCTTAATATATTACCGCTCTTAGATTATGAAGAGACGGTGGTTGTGTTATTTTAACGTTGTTGCGAACGACCTTTCGTTTTTTTTCATCGATTTTTTCGAACAAGACAGAGGAAGACCACAAACCGGAGGGCGCTAGACATAAATCCAATTTGGTACGGCCCTGTATAAACAGCACAAACTGCAGTTATTTACTTTATCAAGCAAAATGACAACTGCCTTTAAAGTTTGTAACTGCAATTTATGGTTATTTATCTGTGGTTTGTGTACTCACAAATCTGTCGGGTAACTTGATAATCCTGGTTAATTCCGTCCATTGAATGTAAATTTAATAAATCACTATAAAACACTATAATTATATCACTGATCACAGAATTTGATAATTCTATATAAATGTCCTAATCTTCACATTTGAATTACATCTTCTCCTCTTCCTTGTCTTCAAAGTTCAAGCGAGGTAAAAGCAGACAAACAAAGCAACATAACCCATTTATATGAGCCACAATATGAGATATTCAGCCTTAAGACAAAAACAAGACAGTTTACGGTTTTTCTCAATTTCTGTAAAACAGATTTCTTACTTAGCCAAATAGCCTTTTGCAAAATTATTTTCAATTTAGTACAAAAATGATTACATGATGATTGCAGGAAACATAGATCACACAGGGAGTTGTTTAATGCAGTAATTTAATGTTTTAATGCAGTAAAGCATTGTTATATCAAAATTCTCATTAAGTGTATCAAATAATCATGATGGCTTTCATAGTAAAAGATATGTGTGATTTTTAAAAAAAAATTGATTGATTGATTGATTGATTATATTCATTGATTTTTAGATACAATATCTCATTATGTAGCTCATACTATCATGCACAGTATTATCTCCTTCATTCTAGCACCAATCATACCATTAAGAAGCGTACAGTTCGTACCCGTTATTACGACATTTTCGGGATATGATAAAATATTGTTCTGTCCGAATATCGCTTTAAACGGAAAGACAACAAATAGAGAACTCACCAATATCGATTTGTTTTAGAAAATGACAACGTGTGTCACTCCAATCGTTTATTCCGTAGTATGTTTTTTATTGTGAAAATTGTGAAATAAGGTAAGGAAGCGAAGAAAAATTAAATAATGAATGATCTTTTGATTATTAATAATGTTTTATTGCGATCTTATCAACAGCGGAGGCAGAGTTCTAGTATAGACAATGACAATCAAATTCAGAGTACCTTAATGGTCGAACTATTATCTTTTGTTAGTAACACACGAATAGTGACTCAAATTAATAAATTTACTGTCAACATATTGATTGTACAACTTTTTTCATTGCACAGCGGTCAAAGGCATTTAAGAGTTTATGGTCATCTTTTCGTAAACCCCTTATCTGGCTGGGGACGTAGTTAATATTTTGTATATACATTTTTTAAATACATGTAGAATGTGACTTAAATAGGGGCCGTAAAATTATGTCGTTACAAATATAAAAATGTAAATAAAATGGTTGATTCTTAATAAAGATGGGTAAAACTGCTAAAAATCGAAAATTAAAATTACGTCATATTCAGCGAAATGTCGATTTCTGCAATGTCGTTATAACGAGTTTCGACTGTATGATATACATGTATGATATAATAATGTATAAATAACACAAACTGTAGTTACACTTTGTTAATATCTACAATTTGTGTATATTTATCAATGTTTTTGTACTCACAAGTCAGTTGACACAGGGACTGTGGTTGAGGTCTGATTTGTAATAAATATACAAATGTAGTAAATTTCTTATAATTCCAGTTCACGAATGAATTCTTTTTTAATTTCAGTTCACAGCGGATAAAAATTTAGGAAACTAGATACCACAAATATCACTGATAAATATCACCATATAGTCAAACCTGTGAACAAAGGCCACCCTTTGAATAATATTCTTGTTTGCTTTTTCGACCGATGTGTAATTATCGCGTTAGCACTAATTACACCTACATTGTACAACGTCTCTCTTGAGTAACAACCTCCCATCAACGACAGAATGATTTTTCCAACTGCGCGATTTATATATTGATTTAACCTCTCCAGAGCAACCACCTTTCAACAACAACATAAATTTGCTACTCTCAAAAGGGTGTTGCTTTGGAGAGGTTGATCTGTTCTTCTAAACTTCAACCAGGTCAAACTATGAATGAGGTACAGTACAAACTGTTGCTATGGAAACTGTAAAACAATGTAATCATAGCAAAGTTTCAAATGTTAAATTCTAAGTAGATCTGATTTCTTTGGGATAAGAATAAATTCAGTATCTCCCTGGACAACAGAGTTGGTTATTCGATAGATCGAGAATTTTTTAAAATCAAAGTTATTAACTTACATGCATTTTACTCTCGATTCGTGATTTTATAAACTTATATACTGTATATTCAAATCACTATTCCTCCAAGCTCATGGTTGTCTATATTCTGTCACTTTCTGGAAGAGAAGATTTAACAAATTGTTAAAACATTGATAATAAGACAAAAAAGACATCATATAGAATTCAACAATGGACATTAAATTTTAGTATTACAATTTTTATACAGCGCTGGACTAAACTACGACATTTGTAAGCAAAAATACTTAGCCAAAGGGAGAAATAATTAATTTTTTATATATATTTATAATTTACCAAAATAACCAATAAATGATGTACATACATTTGTGGGAGCACTTGTTAACCTTGGTTTTATCAATAATCAGTCAAGCGCTGAGCCGAGAGACTCGATTTTCTTGTTTTGCACGTGCGGTCCGTGAAGCGAATGTCGACTTCCGGTGTTAATAACTGACTACACATAATGACCTATAATTAGGTACAATACTTAAATATCATATAAAACTCAACCAAATCACCATGTCACAATTAAATAATGACCATAAAATTATATAATAGCCATTACGATGATGATGAAGTTATATAATAGCATTTCCAATGATGGATAGAACTGTATAATAGCAAATATATTGATGAATAAAATGAAATAAAAGCAAAATCTTTGACGGATGAAATTATATCATAGCAAATACATTGAAGGATATAATTATATATAAAAAGCCAATACATTGATGAATAGAACTACATTGAATATAATAGCAAATACATGTACAATGCATTGTCTAGCAGACCTCTACGGTACCAAATATGGTCCGAGGATTATTATTGGCCCCGCTCCGGGGATCTCTTGAATTACGTAGGCTCATAGAGGAAAATATTGAAAAGTCTTCTTCTTGATTTATTTTGTATGTATTTGGTACGTAACATTGTGAGGGGAACATCTGCCAAGTTTGTTAAAATCATGACCCGAGGGTCAAAACTGGCCCCGACACGCAAGGGGCAATTAATTTTAGATTCTATATAAGAAAAGATTCAAAATTTTATTTAAAACTGCAAGGCTTTAGAAATGTAACATTAATTAGTGAACCTCTGATAAGTTTATTGTAATTATGACCCCCGGGGATAAACAGGGGTCACTTGATAATATATTTCTGGTTGATGAAATAAATCGTAACAATGCAAGGGAAGTAATCAATGAAACTTGTTCAACGTATTGAACAAGTTGCTTCCCTTTAATTCAATTATATTTTTCAAATTGGTGTTACTGAATACTATTTTGTGTACATATGTAAGCTCTTTAAACTGCTCAACACTTATAATTAGTCACCTAGATTTTTTTAGTATTTTATACATATATGACCTTATTAGTTATCAAGGATATCAAAGTCCTATACTTCACATAATGAGAATGTCATATTCTCGAATAAGTTAAGCTGACAATAGAATCAAGTGACATATGCTTCATCTGTAAAGCATCTGATCAAATAAGTGAATGTCCTGCTCACAAAATATTCAGAATAAACCATGTTGACCTATTATTATTAATATATCTATTGTTTAACTGCCCATTCATTTCAGAGCCACCAACCCACCTCCATGGGTCCCTGACTTCAAATCACTGTAACCTCTAACTGATAGAGGGTCGTGGTTTCGAGTCCCGCTACCGACCATGTCTCCATATGTGAGAAAGTAGGCAGTTGCTTACGGAGATCAGGAATCTAGTACTGGTTCTTCCAAGGAAGGATGGGTAGATAGGTGAACTGTCTGTCCGCCTCATATGACTTTTGACTGTTAAAAAGGGGCTAAAATTAACAAACAAATTAGAGCCGCCACAGAGAGGGTCCGGTCCATAAGGTACAGGAGAACCTTCTCTTAGACCATTTCTTTTCCTGGTTCTTCATCGGACCCGGTGTAAAGCACCGAGACACGCCTCACCATTTCCTGTGGTTTTCTCGACTCAGACAGTACTTGGCTCTATTGTTGTGATATGGGTCGCTGAAAAAGTATCCATGTAGAATTCAAAAGGTAAAGTCGAGAATCGAACCAACGACATTTCTTTTAGTAGTCCAGCATGCTACCTCTAGACAACTATCACCCCATGACTGATTATTTAAAGTTGAGAAGTGTTTAGTCTTAGAATGTATTTCCTTTGTTTGCTGTCTCTGTCCGACTGATTATTAATTTACATGATGTTGAAATATTGCGCAATATCTGTTATTCTCGATCCAATGTGGTAAAACTTATTTTTTCTACCTGCTCAAATGTCGATGTTATGTGTTCAGTAATTTCAAGTTTATATATATTGAGGAGGGAAATATGGCTGAATTTCGAAATTTTGACTATTTTTTAACTTTAAAAACTTATTCCTTTCATTAAAATCTAGTATAATTAATTAATTGCTACGTTTTTCGTTTAAACACGTTTGTTTGTGAATGTATTGCAATAATAAAAGTTTTGTTTTTGGCCAGTCTGTCTGTACCAAACTTTAACCTTGCCTATAAAATCAAAACACTTCCACCTTCAATCATCAAACTTCATTATGCTGGTTCCTCATGACAACCTCTACATTCCTGTGTGTTTTCAGGTCTGTAGGTCAAGGTCACCCGGTGCCTCTCATCCTGTTTTTTTAATATTTCCAAAACACCAAGTGTGTTGCGATCGCAGTTCAGTGAAGACTTAAAGGGACAAACTTTCAACAACAAGTAATATGTTACATAAGTCATTTTTATTTCCAAAAAAAAATCTGTTGCATTTTCAATTATAAAAATGACAAACACTTGTTTATAATTTTTTGGTCTACAAAACTATAAAATAAGACAGTATCAACTACATAATAACCCAAAATTCTTACAAGGCAATAACTGAAGTTGAATAACTACAAATATTCATTAGCATTTTTTAGTTCCTGTTTTCAGAAAGTCTCCTTCCAAAGAGCTAATCCATATATTAAACTTGAAAATTTAAAAATTCAGTAAATAAAACTGTATTTTCATTTATATAAAAAACAATATTTGGTATACAACAGCAAATGGGTAAGAGAAAGAAAGAACTAAGTTCCAAGAAGCAAGTGGATTTTACATTATTAAATTTAGAAGAATCACTGGAGATTTCCAACTGATAACCAACAAGGTGTTTTCTAACATATTTATTTACTCTCGAAAGATATTCTACATGTATGTCTTACAAAATATTCATGTATAATATAGCACAGTACTTCTCTATCTAAGAATGCACTAGAAAAATCATCACCTGATAAATAATAAGTCTGAATTTTGGGGATTTTTTTTTCAAAATTTTTTAAGCATAAATTAATCTTATTTATATTATAATCAATGGTCACTTCTTTAATTGTTGCTTACATGTATTGGTGATATATCTGCTTAGGTTTCTTTTTCTTAAAATTATGGTGATAAAAAATACAGGTATTACTCTTTCAGGAGACTCAGATTTTAAAGAGATTTTTAAGTATTTCAGCATTAAAACACTAGTAATCAAGAGGGAAAATTTACAAGAATTTAGATACATAAAATATATGGTAACATCACACAGAAAATTTTACAATTTTTAAATACCCCCCCCCCCCCAAATTCAAATGGGTAAAATGACCCTAAAATACAACCATATATTTAACACTTGATATTGATTCGACTATATTCAGATCTACTTATATGATCAAGAAAAATATTCACCGACTACTAGCAAAACAAAAAGGAACCCAGTAAAATACTTGCTTTTGTTCAATTTTGGTTTTTGATTCTACATAATATTTTGTCTAAAAACATTCAACTTACAAAATATACATATATGTACATACACACACTTGGCGCATACAACGAGAATGAATCTTTGTATATGACTCTGGTTATTCTCAGATTAAGAGATTAAATTTATACTGGAGTATAACCACCCCCCACCCATCCCAAAAATGCATTAAACAGCTTGATTATCTCTGTATAATTAACAACAAAAATACAGCTTGTCTAAAAAGCACTGTCAAATAAAGAACTTCAGTTAAAAATCTTGTGCAAAATCATTTCAGAGGACCAAAGGGCAAAATTTTTATTTACAAAATGGAATAAATACATGGGTTATGACAAATATAAAAATAGTTTTTGAATTCTTTCGAAAAGTTTTAAAAAATGATAAAAAGTATCGTGGACTCTGACCACACACAAAAAATAATAATGACAATGAGATAGACGAGAAATAACATGGAAACATAAGAATGACTTTAAGAAAAATGACATGGTTTTTAGTAATGGTTTGAGACAAAACCATCTTTCTTTCAAAATCACCGATCAAGGTCATATTTTTTCTTATCTCCCTTTGTTTCGAAACGTCCAAATTAAATTTGCATTCTGTGTGTTAACAAAACCAACGTATTTACAATGATCTAATACTATGGAAGACTGCAAATCTAAAAAGGGATTTTCTGTATGAAAATGATACTGTTTTTGATGATAATGAAAATTGACTGGCGTCCAATTCAGCCAAATTCATACAAAAACGTCACAGTTTCAGAAAACAATTAAGGGAGATCGTCAAAGTTGTGCTTGCTTAATAATATCAACAGGTGATTTTCACATTAAATACATCAATACTGACTTCAATGGTCACATATCGGCTTTTTTTTAGGTTGTCGGGATTTTGTTGAAAGAAAGATGGTTTATTAAAAATGTAAACTTTAAATGCACAACAAACTGCAAAACATCAGTTTGTACACAAATAAAAACTGACGATATTTAATATTACATATTGCTCCCGTTACATATACATAAAATCATAAAACTATGTACACAAAGTTGATTTTAAAAATCCTTTTTTAGTGATAGTCCTTAGCCCGACCCCTCAAGTTTGGTTAAATATT
Source organism: Lutraria lutraria (assembly GCA_964023205.1). NCBI lineage: Eukaryota > Metazoa > Mollusca > Bivalvia > Venerida > Mactridae > Lutraria > Lutraria lutraria. The sequence continues at coordinate 8,515,087 of OZ026851.1, read as the reverse complement.
TTTACTGCTGCGGATTATTTTGGAAAAAAAATTAAAGCCAAATGGTTCAACTAACTCTATCAAATCTAACTTAAATTAGATATAATTTCGAGTTCTTGCAGAAAAAACATCAGAATTGTAAACACAATCGAGCGTTTAGACCTTAATGAAAAAACATCCCTACATGAGGAAATATCGTGATCGTTCATCAAGACACTATTTCTTGTCTTAAAAAAAATTGGGTCTGAAAAGTTAAAAATATTCTTGTTTTTAGTGAGAGTGTAAGCCCTATTTAACCCATGGGTAGTGGGCGGAGCTTTCGTAAAATTTGTAAGGGGTGGGCGGGGCTATCAGTAAGTGGATATAATGAATAGAACAAGGCAGTTATGGTGAAACACAATCAATGAAGTCGGGTGTATTGTCTTCCTTATTCCTCCTAAATGTAGTACAAAGATATGTTGAAAATCGTAATCAAAGGTAATGATACCAGAACACGTTCGAAATCACTCGTGACTTGTTATGTCTGCCACTAAACCATCCAATCTTTTGAATTTTCATTCCAAATTTAAAAAGAAATTCCTAAGAGATCATTAAAACTAAAAACTTCTGGATAAATTGGCATGGAAAACATCACACTTGTTCATTTTCACGCCTTTTTGTATATAATTGTATCCATCGCTTTATGTTTCACAGTGTCAAACGCTCAGTGTTTAGCGAATAACAGTACTGACACAACAGTGTTATATTCCAATCAGCCAGTACATGGCGCGCACATATTCGCTTGATTTCTCATGTCTTGTATGTTACTTTTGAAGTTTTTGATATAAGATTCTACAGATCAGTATCAAACCACTGTTGTGGAAGTCCGCTAGAGTTATCTCCTTGTGGCTGAGGTGGCATACTGCTGCTATCTAAGTTTCCGAAACTGAGATCACCGTGGGGCCCAATATCAAGGTTATCCATTGGTCCGTATTGATTTCCACCATGACTGCCCAGGTCAAGACCCTGCATAGAGTCGATAGGCAGCTGACTATCATAGCCTGTAAAATAAATAAAAAATAATGCTCAACACCCTCAATACTTATTATATACAAAATCTAAAATAAATCATTAGCACCATCACTAGCATGAAAATATAAATACTTACTATGCACAGTATGACAAGCATCTCATTTGAAAAACATAACATTTTCTGTCAAACAAATGCCTTCCAATAGGCCTTAATAGAGGGTTCTTACATTCATGAAACTTTTTTGTGTGCAGGGGATTATTTGAATATGTTAAATTCTCGAAAGCATATATTTCCAGAAATAATTAGTCCATGTCACCAAGGTACAGTGTTAGCCTAAATCACGTACGGAACATATTCAAGAATGTAGTTATTTTTATAAGTGTAACTTACCACGACTCATATCATGTTGAGACCCGCTCATGTTTTGTTGACTACCTGGGTTGTACATTTGATCATTGGAACGATATTCATCCTGTCCGAAACCGACATCATCAAATCCTGGATGCTATAAACAAGATCATAACCGTTAGATAGAGCTGTTGGTAAAACATAGTTTTTATTTACTGCAAATACTGTCAACCTTTATCATTAAGTAAGTTTAAAATGTGAAATTACCAACTACAAGGCTAATCACAGATAGAAAATTAAAGTTTCTCAAAAATAATAACTAATAAGCTTAACCCAAGAACTGTCTTCCAGAAGAAAGGTTTACGTAAAATATTGAGGTCAGCTGTACTTAATTTGCAGAACGAAATAAGGGTCCGCTATTATTTGCAGTGACAAAAGCAAAATATAGAGGTCTGCTATATTTTAAACTACAATGTGGAATGCAAAAACCAGTTTTTCTCATCTTTACGAACAAGAAACCTTAATTATCGAAGCATTAACATGAATGTTGGATATTTATGGCATATAGTTAACTAGTTTACCTCATTCCAAGCCATATTTTGGTCACCTCTGAATAGGGAGCTGGTTAATTCGACAGACAAACGTTTCTTGTAGTCTTGTGGTTTGTCTTCAGACATTCTGAACAAAACGGCAGCAGCGTAAGTGGCTGAAAAAATAAATCTTAGATATAATACTAGCCCTTATATTTCAATAGAATGAATAGCAAGTGATCCTTAACGTAAAAACACACCAGTTCGTAATGAGAATTTTCTCGCTCTAATTTTACGAAATTGATCAATTTTACGGGTCAAGATGTTGGAGATATTGTGATCATCTAGAGAGATCCTTTATTTTGAAAAATCTTAAATTCCTAAATTGTTAAACTGCAAAGAAGTTTAGGCAAAATAAATGAATGCTTACCAACTCCCTCATTTCTAGAATGCAACAGATCTGTAAGAGGGGCTGTGGCCCCTTCTTGTTCAATAAGTTCAGCCCCTTCTTTGTCTGAAGCCAGTTCACAGAGAACGCCGGCAGCGACACGCTGAATATTCTCGACTGGTGAATAAAGAAGCTGAAACAAAGAAAGAGAAACGATTATTTCAAAGCATCAACTAAGTGTAAGTATACAAGCAATAGAAGTTTTAAGTTTAACCAGTTACCATTGTACTGTTTCCCTTCAAATCAATGTATTTTAACAAGAAAACGCTTATCTATTTAGAAACGTCTGAAGCTTGGATTTACATTCAATAGAGTAACTAAAATACCAGTCATTAATTAAATTGTATTCAGTTATAAGACATGAATTGAAAGGTTTGCAATTAATTGAAAAATATCTCTACTCAATATTGCAAATTCGAAGGGAGATAACTTTCACAAAAATATGAAAAGCTATAATTTATTCCAGAGTTACTTCCCTTACAATGAAAATTCACAGAAACAAAACATACCTGAACAAAGAGAGGAATGCAGTTAAGTCCACGGATGACAGCCCTGTTGTGACCCTCACGAGCCAAAATGTGGAGAGCACCTACGGTTCCCTCGACAATTTCCTCCATTCGAACTCCGTCAACATAACCGCTTCCTTGTCCGTTTGAGCTGATAGATGCTCTCTGAAATGAAGAACACAAAAATTATATCACTGATAAAAATAAGCTTCGAGTAAAAAATAACAATTTGATGTAATTAATCTAAACTTGAACTTTCATTTTTGTTTCTAGAAAATTTACAAACAGAGCAATAACAGATACTGGCTCACATGCAGACATTAATGACAAGGTGTTATAAAATGCGTAAAACTTCGAAATAAAGGACTCAAAAGATACAAATTACAAAAACTTACTCTTTGTGTGTCTTGGTGAGCCCTGATCATAAGCTGTACAATTCTTGGTAAAGCACCATGTTCTCTCAGTGGGGCGTGGTTGGCTGGGCAAAGGGCGAGGTTACGAATGAGCCCAACAACAGCCTTAATTAGCGGCCATCTGCTTGGTGGGTGGAGAAGCTTAACAAGAACTGGGAGACCGTAATGTAGACGCACGGCATTCTGGGCCATCTCAGCTTCATGGTGACGAGCTGTCAAGTGACGAAGTGCACAGACCTGAAATTAATCACAGAATATATTAAACCCAGCCCATACTTCTTACACAATACTCATTCGCATATGTTTAACACAATCAGCCTTTATTCATAGTTACATTATTCAATTAATATCTTCATTTACAAATTCAAAAAGAACGAAAGTTGTTAAGACAGCAATAAATGGATATCTTTAAAAAAGATTGACACATACAATAAATTCTTCAATGGAAGGAATACATTGAACATAAAAGAAAGACAACTTTTCAAACCATTGTCTATATGTTCTAGTTTCAAACATTAGTGAGGTGATGGGGGGAAATCACTCTATAGAGGATGTAAGACTGTGGAAATCGAGGGCTCAGCGTAACACGGTCGTAACTTGCTCTTATTTCAATATGAGTTACGACACTGTTGCGTTGAACCCTCGAAATGTGTAAATTATACTTACAGCAGGTTCAGTGATGTCTTCCCTGTCTCCAGCTTGCAGGATAGTTCTCACCAGAGCTTCAATACCACCAACTTGACATACAATCATCTTGTTACGAATATTGTTGCACGTCAAGTTAGATAAGATACCCGCTGCACATGTGACTACGTTGATGTCGTTGGAGGACAACAATTGTACAAGCATTTGGAGTAGTCCGTCCAAAGTGTCCTGTAAACAGATATAAAGAAAAAATTTCAAAATAGTTTACATGCTGACAACAATATTACAGCAAATTTAGTACCAAACAAAATTATAAACCCTTCCTTATGATACTTTGAACCCTAGATTTTTGAAATAAATTTAAATTTTCTATAGTTGTTTACTTATGGATGATCAAAGTCAATAAACTAATTTATTTAAAAAAAGACGCCTTCCATACCAAGCAATTTATCAATCCGTTGCACTAAACACACCTATTATTTTTCTAGGCCTCAGGTGTGCCTCAGGTGTGCGAGTTATTACGAAGACTCTATCTTGCAGAAAAATGCACAGAAAACTCTAAGAACAAGATATATTTGTTATATAAAGCAGATCATCTCAATACGATCTTACTATCAACTTGTTCATTCAACTTTTATATGTCAATGTACAAATTAACACAGATTTAACAAATGTAGGATAGAATACTTACACATTTGGTAGCGGCATCTGACAAGTTTCTCAAAGTCCACAAACAGTTCTGTACCAATCTCTGACTTCCATGTCCAAGATGGTTGGCCAATGCTTGCATACCACCTGTAAAAATATATTTTAATCAACTTACTACATAACCTAAATTAGTTCAAACAAATATATTAATTACTTCATTGAGAGATTCAATCATTTTTAAATAATTCAATAACTGTCACTCACTCAGCGCGCATGAATTTTTATGTGGACCAATACTAAGTTTTTCTACATCCGCTTCCATGTTGCAGTGCAAGTCAGTGTAAGTTCCGTTTAATTATTTGCCCAGTGTAGATGTAATTGTTTTAAATTAAAATTTCAACTTTGTCTTTTTTACCATTAATCTAAAATTATACAGATTTGAGTCCCTACTGAAGCCAGTATTTGATAAAAGCTGCAGCACAGAAGTTGACATAATTTTGTTTAAAAAACAACTTTTATTCCATGGATATCAAGCTTAAATTACAGAAAGCCGAGAAACTGTACATACCAGCATCAACAACAGCAGGTTTGTTACTTGGACAAACAGACAGTACTTTGAGGACACGAGAAGTGGTCCATAGTAGCTTCTCATATGTGTAAGATCTCATTAAACGAACAAGCTCTCCAGGTCCACCACTTGCAAGTATGATCAACTGAAAGAGAAAAACAAGATAAAACTTAGAATAGAAATTCAGTGAAGAAAGTACTTTATAAGAAACAATAATTGAATTGCCCACAGAAAATAAGCTCCACTATCAAATATGTTTTTTTTTTTTTATTATTAATGGAAATTCAAACTCATTAATCAATACAGCAAGTAACATTGAATTCAAAGATTAGTACAAAACATTGTTTAACAAACTTTCATATGGAAACAAACAGATCTTAATTTATACACACTCACTTAATCAAACTATCAAATTTTACATTGATTCAATGCTTTTTACAATGTTAACACTAACCTTGCTTTCTTGATTTCCGTAAGCAAGAATTTGAAGACAGTCTGTTGTTATGGCGAGGAACTTGACGTTATTCCTCTGTAAGAGCGCCACCATCTTCTGTAAGCCTCCAGCGAGACGCACAGCCATCTTGGATCCATCTTGGTGAAGCAAGAGATTGTGTAGAGTTGTTATGGCGTAGAACAGAACTGACTCCATGGGAGAGCTGACAAAATATAAATGCACATTAGAAATTAAACTTCAATAATAAGTTTAGCAATTTTCTTTGCATCATATAAATAATGACTTGGATGAATTCTGGGAATAATGTGTCACATTTTGTGTCCTCTGTACAGCCTAAATCTGACTAAAACAGCTTTGAATCAGGCAAGAAAACAGTTAATCCTAAACTGAAGGAACTTTTATCATAACTGTAGGTGGTTTAACAGACTATATTTGCCTCACCAATATGTTAATGCAAATAAAATTAATGAAATTTTAATGAAGTTAAAGCAATATTAATGAAGTCAAAGCATCATTAATTGAATCAAAGTAAGACAATAAAGGGAAACAAACCTCAATAGTTTCACAAGAGCAGGGATGCCGCCTGATTTGAATATGGCCAGGAGTCCTTGTCTGTGATGTGATAGATTGTGCAGGGTACCAGCCGCACATCGTGTAGTCTCGGTATCATTTGTGTTGCTCATGGCACGCACTAAAGCTGCCACCATCTGTGGAGAGTTCATGATGGCCGCTCGGCTAGCCTCCTTTTTGGAGAGCTGATGGACCATCATGGCTGCCTGACTTACGACAACTTGATCATCATCACACAGAAGCTTGGTCAGCTCTGGGATGGCACGAGTGGCAAGATCTGCATCATCCTGAAAGATTGAAGGATAAGACATTAGAAAATGAGGCAGATATAATTGTATGGGTTTTCTTTGTTTTTGTGAAGGTGCTCTAGCCCTTAATGTAGGGCTGAAGCCTCTTTTGGAGAAAACCATTCTGGCCTAATACCAGTTGGCGAATTTCAATGTTTAAATTGGAAATGTGTGGAAAATTGCATGATTTTCATGATTTCAAAGAATTTTTCTGAGTAAAAGGGGCCCTTTAAAGGCTACAACTGTGTAGTAAAGAAACCCCTTTGGTTGTATCATCAGAAGCAGTCTTATGATTTTGTTTTCAGAATAGAGGCCCACTGGACCATTATGTAACTGCATTCAATAAAACGTCTTTCTGCAACGTCATACTTTACTATTAACGCAAGCATAAACCAAAGAGCAACAGACAGTATTTCAATCGAAAATGAAACTAAATACTTTGAATCAGCAGCAAAAATGCAAAGTCATTAGCAGTCAGGGTAGAATTACACACAACCAGTCATGATTAGTAATCTAAGTTTAAATTTCGATAAATTTTTACCTGATAGTTAATAAGGTTCACGACGGCGTGTTTCAACATTTGTGAAGGTTCAGCCAATCGTTGGACTGCTGTTGGTTGATCAGGGTGAATTTGGGTCGAAGGGATCTGTAGCCCCTCCTCCAGGGTCTCCGGGAACATAGCCTCCCTCACACGGTGAGAGCGGGTTTGGTTCAATTGTTGATTCATATCTGTAAGAATGAACAAAAAAATGTTTTTGAAATATGTACATTAATAACTGAGACATTTACATACAATTAGATATTAAAGTTTCATTAAGTTTGAATAATCTTCTAAAGCAAAAATGCAGCTAAGCATTTTTCATGTAATTAAGTGACTAAGAGTGGATAATTGCAAGACTATACCAGTAGAGAATTATTATAATGTGTGAAATTATTATTTATGTCAGCCTACCATCAACTTGTTCCTGTGTGAAGCCAGGACCCATTCCTTGATCTCCCCAATTGAACATCATCCTGGATGTGTCCATATTCTGGTCTGGTTCTTCCATATCGTCGACATGACTCTTACCACTCAATGATGGAGCCTAGCAATAAGAACGGGTACCAGTATTAGATACATGGCTTTAAAGCAATTATAAAGAGACCAAATTCTAAAGAATCATGGAGCTCATAAAAGGCGAAATAATGATAACATTACAAGAGCAGACCACAAACACATATCTCTAGTCCTAAAATCAGTGAAGAACTTCAGACTTTGTGCAGATAAATGTGCTAAATTCAATTTGAATACAGACCTAAATCACACACATTGGACATCTTTCTGAGTGACAAAAACCCTGTTTAGGTGTTAAGGGGCTGTTATCCAACCATCATGTTTAGGGGCCGTAATCAAATTAACAGCACAGGTGGAAACCAAGTTCTGTATCTTTAACACACAGAAAGACTTGGCGAGCAGAGAGAAGTACCATCTAATCATTATAAACAACATACCTGTGTTGTTGCTCCTGAATGGATACCAGAATCACCCATATATTGATTTTGTTGCCACATCAGTGTCTGTTGTTGTTTGTTGTCCATTGGCATATCTCCGAGGTCCATCATGTTGCTCCCAGGGGCCACTGCAAGAAACGACACCGATAACACATGTATAAGTCAGGTTAACATTTGTTTTACTGAATTAAGTCTTCATTATTAACCTCAGGCACGCTAATTGGAAACCTTAATCGCTTTGAAGTAGCATCCAAAAGTCTAAGAGCTAATTAAGGCTTTAATTTGGTATTCAAAGCAGTAAATCATGGCTTATTGTAAATTTCATCAGACTTGGCGTAAAGAACAATTGAAATTAGGGCAATATTTAATTTTTACAGGTTTTATGTAACAAGATCAGAGTAAAAAAGCTCAGGTCCTGATTATCAGGTGGGTAGGTACAGTAGGTAGTTATTTTTTTTATTCTGAAATTGCATTTGTTGAAATAGTTGGCAATTTCTAATACAAAAAGTAGCCCCCCCCCCCCCGAAAAAACTTGAAAACGTAAAAAAAGAAAAGTAGGGGCCATTTTGATAGGTAGGTCTGAGCATTACAAACAAATTTATTTTTAATTTCAGCCTAAGCAGTTCAATTGAAGCCTTTCAATGATGAATGCAAAATTGTGAGAAACACTGGGTGGATCAAAATCTTTTAACCAGTATGAACAACTTTGTGTGTATGTAACAAGCTGCAATAATCTATATAATGTAATTTATAGACACATTCAAGACAAATTCATACACAATGAGAACAAAACCAAGGTTTGTCAGAAAAAACTGCGCAAAAAAGTTCACAGGGAAATGGCAGAGCACCTGCTCAAGGCAATTAGGCCAATGCATTGCATGGCATTTTTATCTACCTGCATTTCTGTTAGGTGCCATACTGAATAACTCAAGACTGGTTCTCAAGCCTTTTGAAATATTTATTTATACAGCTTACAGTGGATTTCTGCAATAATTGGAACTCGTAACACAGTCTGCCTAGAGCAAAACATTCCAAGTGAGTTATGTTTTTTCGTGTACATGTATGTAACTGACAAGTTGATTTACATGCTTGTTTCACTTTTTCTGGTTCCAGAGGCAAGAATATCAACACAACAGAACTTCAATCTAGTATTCTGACAGAATCAAAAGGAATGGTGTGCGGAGGAGAGGGTGGGGATTCATTGTCATAACTGAATATTACATCACTAATGGCAATTTTTCTACACAAATTTTGAGCCATCACAAAAAATATCAACAACAGGTTTAAGCGTTTACTAATGGTACAAAAATTAATTCTTCAATTGCATAACTTGACAGTAAAATAATATTAAAGCTAACAAAAATAATAATGAACTTTGCAGACTATAACAATGCTTATCATTTCTGAAATAATAGAAGTTCAAACATTTCTCATTCAAATATAATAGAATACAAAGGCAAGCTAACAGTGAAAGAAACACATTTAATTCCCAACTGATATAATATAAAGTAATTAGATAATTAACTTACTGCCCCGGGTTGAAGCTTGTTGGTTCATGTTAAAAGAACTCATAGCGTTTGCTCACAGTTTCTGAAAGTATACAAAAATATCACTAATTAGATAAACTAATTACAATCCAAAATAACATAGTGAAACAACTGTTCATTGGCCACACCCATTTCTTGGTTCACATGTAAAATGCACCTAATGACCTGGATCATGTACAACTAGTCATTTTTTATGCAATAACCACAAAAAACTATAAAAACTTAACATAAAACTGGAGACTACCATCCAATGTTATCATAAACAGAAAGCTTAGTCATGCAAAATTGTTATATGATCGAAACATTTCATTAAAACATGGCTTTCAGCTGTGTATTTCATTTAAATGGAATTTGAAAAATTGTGTAACACAATGACAATGCATTCCTTACTGAAAGTCACTGTTGTAAAATGCACAAATAGACAAAATTTTGTCCAAAGCAGATCTGATATTAATTTTTTGTGTACGTAACTCATTAGAAAACATGCAGTAATTTGCATCAGTTTGAAAAAATAACTGTGCATTCAAATAGCCATTATCTTTTTAATTTGCAACAAATATCAGACTTTTATAAAACAATTAGAAGAAAATAAAACTAAAAAAAAATATATCCATAAAATACTTAAAAACATCCCTACTTCTTAACTATACATAAAATCCGCACAATGTCACATGCTTCAAGAACTAACTATTTGCTATATTTCCGTCCGCCACTTAATTACAAAATGTTACACCAAGTTAACTCCAGTATTGATTAACAATGTGCGTAATGCACGCTTGGTAAGGTCGAGAAATATATAATCAAGTAAGGCACGAGTGCGAACCAATTATGGTAGAATATAATTGTTATACAACTGGGACTAAATGTGATGTATGCAAATAACAAAATAGCTGCGGCAAAACTGCTATAAAACAATGACTCATTGATATGGCTAACTTCAAATGTCACAATGCCCGGGCTTACATGTTCCATAATCAAACTGAATTATTCAATAGAAATATCCATCTGGTCCAAATCCCTTGCTGTGACCCTTTTAGGGGATGTGGTGGGGCCAGTCTCCTAATCCTACACATCAGCTACACCACTGTAAACTCAAGTCACCACTTCATAAAAACAATCTCCAGGAAGTTTTTTTTTCAGAAAAATTATCAATCTTACTTCTTATTGTTTTGCGATTTGATTTCAATAGAAATGAACAATAGAATGAACAGAGTGTCAAGTGTTGGTATAAAAATATGTTTGGTAAAGTATAATTTACACCAATCAGTGGCAGAAATATTGACATCTTTGTGCTAATTGGTTACAGGGTAGAAAAAAAATATGGAATGACATTTTTTCAACCTCTTGACATATGTAACAAATTAACATGTAAAAGATATATCTTAATTGCATCTGATCTTAATTGGCCATCAAAATGACAGAAAGACTATGGTAAGTCAAACTATTCTCACCCTGAGGGCAAAATATTTTTTTATCAAATCTATGACACATTATTGAAATAATGTGATAACTTAATTAAAATGTGATAATGAAATATCTTAGCCTTCTAAATGTCATGGTAATTGAAAAATTATTTATTTATGAAATTTATTTTAGCCCCTATTTGCCAGGTTAAGGGACTTCCATGCATCTAACTTCAATAAAAAGGGTCTCAGCCCCTTTTGACAGGTAAAGGAGTCTAAGCCCCAAAATAGTTCTGAAAACAGACCACAACCCTATATAACATCATACAGGGCCATGAACCCCTGCTAAAGGCTTATTTTAATTTTACCATTCAACATCCCCTTGGGAAAAAATCAATAAAAACATGTCTTTTTTGCCTTTAAAACATTTATACAAATGAGTAATCTAATAAAACTTACATAAATAGCATCAGCATAAAAAAATCAACAGTTATCCACACAGCTCACTTCAAATACTTCTTATCCAAAAGGTCTACAATAACTTCCAAACTTTTCACAAAGTTTTTCTCTAATTTAATGAACATTAGAACACAACAAAGGTATTTCTGTGTAAACCTAAAACAAGCACTTGTTATATACCCAATTTTACAAATTCACAGTTTTCACTCACTCCATTGAGTAAATCATGCGACTGACTAAGTCACATGTTAGTCAACACAATGACGTCCACTGTTTACTCAATTTACAAAATCTGAGTAAATCTATATTTTCACACTCCACAAGAAGGTAATTTACACACTTCATTAAACACACATGTACAACTTTAACTGTTGTAAAAATTACTCATGCAATACACAAAATGACACATGTACCACTGTGATCCAATGTTATACTTTCATATAAAGAAATATTAAATATTTAAAAAAAAGTCAACTCATTGTGGTTTTTGCAAAAGTCCTATCACAAATTAAAATCTTCAATTTAAAACTTCACTGAAGAAAAAATCCAACTTCAAAAAGAGAAATTCACATATAAAAAGCAGAGATTTAAATGTTCAAAGCTAAAATGTTCACTTCAACACTCAGAAACACAGATTTACATGCTCACTTGAAAACATGCATGCTAACTGAAATGTTTTAACAACCATGTCTGTAATTAAATAATACATCTCCCAAGCTTTGTATATACATGTAATTCAGGATAAATTTAACACACGTCAGTGGTTTAGCTATCATAGCATAGATAAAAACCTTTTATTTTCTTATCACTGTCAAAAATCAGCATGCTAATTGAATAGAACTGACATTTCTACAATGCTGTCGACTCTGAACATGAAAAGAAATCAAGCCATTAAATTGGGGTTTATCTGTGTAAAAAATCTTGACAGACCGCTTTGTAGATTTAGTAAACACAAGACACCTTTATGAGTCCAGTAAATTTGATACTTTGTGTATTTAACCGCAAAGGGAGTTTTACTACCTGGCCGAGGTACGCATTTTTTAAATTTAAACTTTTCTTATCCTCAGTTTAACAAAGACTCACTTTTATTATCTTTAATGAAAAATATGTTCTCGAAAAATTAGAATCACTGAAAATCATTCGGACTTAAGTTGATTCGCCAGCGTTGAAACTCTCGAGTTCAATCTACCACCCCTATTCTTACGAGAGTAACATGGACTCATCCATCATGACACCTGCCATTTTCAACTTACCTGTCGTTAAATAATGGGGTGTGCCAGTGGGTTTAGACATTAACAAACAGCAAATAATTCTGACACTTGGGGCTCCCATAGGGAAATCTTCACATTTTCCTCACTTAGTGAGATTAAATGACAAATTACATCAAGTGGCATGAACTAATCTTGTGAAACACATTTAAACAGTGAAAATTAGACATGTTCATTTTTTTATATAAATCAACTTACTAACAAAAACGGTTTCCATGAAAACCCAAAACATAGTTAAATTCATTACAAGCTTTATAAATTTAATAAAATGCCACAATTGTTTTAAATGGGTCATTGTATGCAGACAAAAAGCTTAATTACCTTAATGATTTGTATTAAAATAACTGCTTCAATTAAAAGACCATAACTTCAATCAATAGTTCTTGTAATTTTTCTGAACTTGTTCACCAAAAATGTTGAGAAAAAACAATTCTTGCATACATGTTAATATGAAACATGCACTGAAGTATGCTAATTTACTAAAATCTTTGTGTATCTTTTAATCACATTCAAGGACTAAAAAAAAAAGTTTTACAGTCAGCCCCTTTTTATAGTATAGGGAAACCAGTATCGGGTCCCCTTCATGGAGGAAATTTTCTAAAACCATGATGAAATTTTTTAATCATGGGAAAATATAATTTATTCCTTGTGGAACGGGCCGATAACCTGATGTAAAAATGACATGTATGAATTATATTCAAATACATTGCATCATGGCGCAAAATGTTTTTCCCACCCTACGATGAACTCATTGGCATTAATAAATAAATAACAACATATGATGGAAATAAGCCACAAAATGCTCCAGTTGTGGAACAATCCTACATTATACTGATGGAAGAGAATAAACTATTCTCATTTATTACCCCATGACCCCAAGTGCTAAAACATAAAATTCGAGACACATTTTTTATAACCTTGGGGGAAAAACATGCAAACTTCTAAGAATCTAAAGAGCTTCTGGAATACTCAGATCAGATCAATAAAAGCTTCTATAATACACAGATTGGATGAAAAGATGTAAGAAAACATTTACAGTTAGTTTTACCCATGGCACCAGAGAAAACTTTGTGTTTTATCAATTACAACATCCCCGCCATATGGCAGTTCACACAAAAGATAAGTTCCCAGTAGAATTCCAGGCAAAACTAAAACAAATCTATTTTTGCTGGAGTTCATCTACCATACTGATTAGGTGGGTGGGGGAAGTTTCTTTTATTTTTTTAATGACTTCAATTCTGATCACTAAAAACTTTCCTCACTGCCTGTCACTTCATATTACCTAAGTTCAACACAAATACTCTGTCTCATTTTTACACTTTTATTGATAAATTTATAATGTTTTGTTTGCAAAATAAGGTTTGTTGTGCTCATTAGGTATTCAGGTAAGATGACCTTAGTTGTTAAGAGATTCTGGTCACTAACCCCCAATGTTTTGAGTGTGAAACTTTTAGGAGTTAGACAAATTTCACATGTGACAAAGCAGTTCAGTTAGCTTTCAAGGGGTCTGGAAAGCTCAAAATTGCTGAATAACTCAGTTGTGCTATTCAGACAGCCCCACAAGTACAGTAACATAACATAATATGTATAAGTTTATTTAACCATTATGGGTGTTTTGCGAAAGAGTGAGTTTACTTGAAGATTTTTTTTGGGTAGCCATTCCAAGAACAGACAATTAACTTACCCTAGCCTGATATTAACATTCTTCATTAATAGAACAGGTGCACCCATGATTCCATATCACAGAACACTTTTATAGAAGTTACAGCCATTATACATACTGGCACCAGAACATTAACTTACCATTACTCCCAGGTTAGTAATGAATTACATCTTAGACATCTTAACCTCTAAACTCTATGTTTCACTATGTGAAGTTTTTGAAAGTGTTGAGTTAGAGCAATTTTACATCAAATCAAACCTGTGAACAAAAACCACCCTAGGGAAAGACATTACATGCAGGGAGTTTTTTGGGCGATATTATAGCTGAAATTCGGTCATATTCCCAATGGAAAATAGTATCTTTTTCCCAATACACAGACAAAAATTTCCAATCCCAAATTCCCATTTTTTTATTAATTATAGAAGTTCATTATCATCACTATTGGTAGTAAATACCTTATTGTGCTACTATTTTATGGGAGAATAAGAAGAATATGTTAAACATTGTAAAATTGTAGTTATACATTTTTTCCCAATTTTGATTAAAACACCGCGAAAACTTCCAATCCCAAGGGTATGACGGGTCATATTCCCAAAATACCGAAAAAAAACCTGTTGTGGTCTTAATTGATAGGTGATCATTATTCAGTTTTTAAAAGAATGGCCTTTATTCAGAGGTGACCTGTCAAATAGTTATTCATAATTCATGAACTTCTCATGAATTATGCAAGAAGAGTTCAAGAAAAACTCATGTTTTCATGAATTCGTTTCAAGGAGGTGGCGGTGATAACACATGTACAAATAATGTAGCCTTATTACGTATGAAAATAGAAGTGATATATTGATTAAAAAAAAAAAAACACTAAAAAAATGAAATGACACATATAAAGCACTTGCAACTTATTTTCATGACTAAAACAGGTTAAGGACATTGTGCTCAAGGATATGCATCACAGTATGACGTGCAATTACTTTTGAACAACAGGCATCAGATGCCAACAGGTAACTTTATCATATGACATTGTCCTCCAATTAGTTTCAACGCTTTTTAAACCATTAATTCAATTTGTCACTTAGGTAAATTCCCCCTTCAGGGTACCTTGAAATTCAGACTACCTATTCATCATGTAACTTGTCAAGTGAAAGAAAATTGCTAGGGGGCATCTAAACATTATCTTGGGAATTAAAAAAAAAATCTGAAGACATCTTAGGTCCCATGTTCGGTACACAAAAAACAACATTTGAAAGGAATTCATAAAATCATGAATTTTTCTTGTTCTGGTATAGTTCATGAAGCATGACTATTTGATGAAGCAAAGTTACCGGGTAACAGTTTTTTTTAAGTATTTTGGGAACATGACCCATACCCTTGTGATTGGAAATTTCAGCAAAGTTTTGTAAAAAATTGGGAAAATATGCAAGGCATGCAATGTTTAAATAAACATAGAAATGGGAACTTTCAATAATTATAAGTCGATTACAGTGAAAGATCTCTTGTTTTCAAAGATTTTTGTCATTATTTTTAATCTTTTGTATTCGGAAGTTTCAACTGGGAATTTTTTTCTGAATTGGGAATAAAAGATACTTTTTTAAATTGGGAATATGACCCAATATCGGCTATAAAATTAGCCCCCCCCCCAAAAAAAAACTGGGTAAGGAGGGTATATTGGGATATATATGGTAGTTGAATTTTTAAAAGTTTAACAAAAGTACTTTGAAATAATCCCTAAAGATTTCAGAAGCAAGTGCAAACAAATAATCAAGTTGACATGTGGGGAGATTTGATTGTAATCGGGGTAGAACGGCAGACTGATTCAAGTGGAACATGTTCTATTAACCGAGTTAAAACAGTCTTCCGAACACTACAATGAAAGTGTCAACATATCCAAGATGGCAGGTTTATGGCTATTCAGTGAAACTGCAGATATTGGGGAATAGCAAATGAATGACTTGGAATTAGAAGCTAAGGATTGGCAGGTTGAACAAATTCTGACAGTACATTAATATTTTAGGATAAACTAGCTATTAAATAATTATCAGACAGCATTACATAAGCCAAACATTCATTTTTGTGTTTTGAGTTTAAAAAGTTCATGAATTTTCTAATAAATCATTTAACATGATATTTTCAGATTTTTTGATGATTCAGTTTATTTTCCCAAAGGAATATTTGCTTATATACTCTTAACATGCAGCTGAGCCTACATCATTTTTCCAGGACAAGCTACCTAATAACTATAACCTATAAATAAAATCCGTGAAATGAATTATTATAGGGGGTTGTTAAGCTGGCCTTAATAAGAAATTAAAATCAATCCATTTCTTGAAACGGAGTCAATTAACAGCTCAAATATCTCACAATGCAAATGGAAGTCAAAAATCATAAAAATAATTTCAAGTTAAAATCTTGGTTAAATTGAGATTTGGTCTGTCGTTCAAATCATACAGAGGCATCAGTTAGAATATCTCTGTAGGCAAAGACTTAACTGAACCCAGAATACTGATAACACCACAAGAATGAGGCACATTTTAACAAAGTGAAAAACAATGAATGCCTGTGTTGTCACCCAACCCTCATTTACATCAGGTACATTATTAAAGGCCATCCTTTAAATATGTTTTGTGTGCAGTCTTCTTCTTCTTTGCGTTCGCTACTTGTCACACCAGCAGTGACTCGACCTTATCATCAAAATGGCCCCTATAAGGCTATACCCAACGTTTTTTGGCCTCTCGGGTTCTGGAGTGTTCTAGCATTATGACATGTATTTTGGGTTCAAAATAAAAATTTAATTGTAAAAGAAATATTTCCCATCTATCGACCCATTGAAACTTCTCTGGGTAGGGTTACAACAAACAAACATATTTTTAAGGATGGCCTAACCCTACAAATACTGAAGCCTCTTATTCAAGTTATTGGGATACATATATGTTACTTTTAATGTTAATCTACTCCCCCTGTCTGAACTGTCTTGGAGTCCCTATCTCATACTCCCACCCCCCAAAAACTTGAAAACAATAATCAGGACCAGACTTCAGTGGAAGATTACTTTTAATGTGTACTACTATACATGTACCGGTATTAGCATCTGGTCAGAGAGCCAGCTGTGGTATTTTTTTCACCAGAAACTGAAAATGATTAAGCCATATGCCCATTAATTAAAGTAGGATTGCACCTTCAAGTTGAGGATCTGTTGAGGGAACAGACATTATATGATTAATCTTTTTAAAAAAAATCCAAAAGAATCTATTGTACTACAACACCCAGGTGCAAAAAAGCTCTCAGCTTCTTCTCTGGGTTACCAGACTTTGAAACAGAAGACTTTTTTTCGGTCAGGGTAATTTTATCCTAATTTTTGCAAGAACCATATCTGTCTTATCTTCAAATAAACAAAAAGCCACCATTCTAAAAATAACCTACCAGTAAAGTTTGGGGTGGGAGAAGTTGCGTGTAGGACAAAAGCCATGTTTCCTATGTGGTCAAATCCCTAGTCTGAGTCTTTCTTACTAGAACAAAACCCCTCCTATCCTTGTAATATAAATCAGCATTTATCCCTTTTTCACTACCCTCCATACAACCATGTTAGATAGTTATTCATAATTCATTAACTATTCATGAACTATGCAAGAAAAGTTCAAGAATTTGTTTTTCATGAATTCCATTCAAAAGGGCATTACTTCGAAATGAAATATCATCTATTTGTTATTAATATGATTCACAAATTTAA
The DNA here is from genome assembly GCA_964023205.1 of Lutraria lutraria. Taxonomy (NCBI): domain Eukaryota; kingdom Metazoa; phylum Mollusca; class Bivalvia; order Venerida; family Mactridae; genus Lutraria; species Lutraria lutraria. The sequence continues at coordinate 8,497,124 of OZ026851.1, read as the reverse complement.
CGTTAATATTAAGAAGTTACTAGATTCTTGATTGGTCAAATTTGTACAGCTTACAAAGTACATACATGTATTACTTCAATATAAACTATTCTTATCAGACAAAAGTACTAAAAGTAGAAATAATTCAAACATTTCTACAATTTCAAAATTTTTATCCGCTGGACCTTCCCATACCTTTTCTATTCCGTAGAGTTTACATTTTCTATAATCCAAATAACCACTTGTTAAATAAATATATTAAATCCAAATTCTGATTTTACAATAAAACTTGCTGGATACTTAACGTCCAATGGGCAATGACTCACTCAAATACACAGTGTAAAACTTTTTACAGTCCACTAAAGTATTTGTAATACTTGAAGCATAAATAGCCAACTTACCCTAATAAATGTCCCCATTGTATTTAAAAAATCCAACAAGACAATTGGTCATCAGAAATGCTTTGAAACTCAACACAAAAACTGGCATAACATCTTAATAATAATGAAAGCTTGCGATAAAACAATAACTTATCAAATTCATTATTGGAAAGTCATTAATTGTATTGAGATTTCAGGATAATTTTTATCAAAATTCTGAGTTTGGAGCTTGTAATTATTACATCTTATTTGTTCAAGTGATTAATTAATAATAACTGGACAAATTGAGTAAAAAAGCAACGAAAAGTAACTCTTAGGGAATGTACGGTAAATATCTCAAGTGACATGTCATACTCATGAATACACAACGAAGGTGATTATAAAATTACACATAGTATTAGTAAAGGTACACGTCACTTTTTTGGCAGGAGATAGCTTATATTTTTATACCTTTATAAACATGCTTAAAATGCAGTGTCAAACATAGACACTGAAAATATAAATAAGTAAATGAAATAAAAGCCAACAAAATTTAATTTTATTTATTGCTAGGATTAGGTTTAGTAGGTTACAGCACTCTTTTATTTTCAACCCATGGTTAATTACTTTCAAATGTTAACTTTAGAAAGGTACATCAAAGGAAGTGCTGTTTTAAATGGTGACCTATAAATCATAATGGCAAAATATGTGCACTGCCTTAGTTTGCAAACCACAACACATAGCTCTCTGAATGACATCTTAAATTTTAAGAACACTGTTATAACTTATATTCATTAACTTGAGGTTAACAAGTTTTTCAGTTATAATTATATACAAAGGTCGGTTCACCTTTACCTGGACACTCTATACTAAATCACCGTTCCACAAGAAATTGGCAAAACTCTCCACATGTGGAGGAAATCATGCATGGGTATGGCCCGACGTGACCTGGGTATGTCCCGACGCAAGGTTTTTTCTCGGTATTTTGGGAATATGACCCTTACCCTTGGGATTGGGAATTTTTGCGGTGTTTTAATCGAAATTGGGAAAAATGTATAACTACAATTTTTGCAATGTTCAACTTATTCTACTTATTCTCACATAGAACAGTAGCAGAATATGGGAATATATACCGAATTTTGGCTATAAAATCGCCCCAAAAAATCCCTGTGACGTGACCAGGATTGTCGGGTTACAAATGCAGTCCACTAACCACTGAACCATGACCTCATCTTGTTATAAATATTAAACCAAAATCTCAATTTCTCAGACTAAAATGTAATGTTTGAGATAGATCTGCAAGTTGAGAATTGAATCCTAGTCCTCAAAATGAACTAACTTAAGTTCTGGAATTCAATGTGTGTCTTTCCCATACTAGGGAATAGTTTTGGCTATCAAGAGAGTTATTATTACAATAAATTGGGCACAAGTTTGGTCTAAGTCACAGCTTGTTCCATTAATAACTAACTATGCATGGTTGAGAATTTGACGGAATAACACAGCTTCGTCGTCCAATTTGAGAAACATTATAAAAAGATGTGGAATTTTTTATTATAGACTTGTAAGGGCAACAATTTCATGATTTTAACTGAAACATTTACCAGATTCCATAATTATAGGAATGAATATTTGATGTTTTTCCAATTGCTTTCAGACTTGACATTCATGGAAGCTTGATGGAAGTTCAAATAAACCCTTTGTCTTTGTATTTTATATGCACACAGTAAAAGGTCATGATGCAAATCTAATAAAACAGAAATTTTGCCGATACACAAATCAATACTAAGTAGTGAATCATGCTGCAGTAGATTTTTTATAATGCACTGTTTTAGGAACACAACATGTATACATGATAATGAATTTGAGTAATTTTTTGGATCACAAACACTATCAGGCTGAAAATAAAATTGTTATGAATGTGAATCACAAAAATTCTATCACTTAAAAAAAAATTTTGGGTATTTTTTTGTGAAACTACATCAAAATAATATCACCTATTTCAAGTATGAGAACTGGCAGTGCTTTTAATCGAAGCTTAGTACTGAGTAGATAGGTGGTATGGAGAGGGACAAACACCGTCATGATATTATTAATGGGGAAAATTTTGTGTTGTGCAACATTGTTATGACGAAATCTTCAAACAATTTGTTTTTTCGATTCTTTATTATAATTAAATATCATATTTTTCATATTCTGTAGTTTTTTTTTCAGTATTTTGGAAACATGAACATACCCTTGGGATGGGAATTTCCATATGTTATGTTAAAAATTGGGAATTTATGTGCTACTTCAATTTTGCAATATTTAAATACATGTACACACACAATCACTGTCCATATTGGTAATGAGAATTTTCAATAATTAAATGAGATTTTAGCTATTTTTTATTTTGTTTTTTTAGCCAAAAATCCCTGCTCTTGACCATAAAACTTCCACCAAATAATCAGATGGTCACAGGGCTCTCCTTTTACCCTTAAAATGGCATTTTGACTCTTGAATTTTCGTCTCTAATTAAAGTATTGCATTCTTCATATCATATACATTATTAATTGAATGTTTTCTTTTGATTTTCAGATTTGGTGAATAAGAAGTAAAAAGAACTCCAGGAAAACATTGTGAATTGCTCAGCATCCAGATTTATATTGATAGTTGGTGAATCTCCTCCAAACTAGTGACTTAGTCACTGTGACAAATGGCTGTGAATGGATGGGAAAAAAAAAAACATTTTCCATTGGGAATATGACCGAATTTCAGCTATAAAATCGCCCCAAAAAATCCCTGAATATATTCGTCTAGAAATTAGTTGTGATCATCTGGATGACGTGTGTTGTTTGTTTGAACATATCAATGCCAATTTTAATTGACCAAGCTGTTGCAGATCATAATTGTTTAGGAGTTCTCCATTTCTGCATCGTCTGTGGAATTGAATAAAGTTCGTTCCATACCGTACGGTCAGTGTCGTATTTCCCGAAAATTGTTTTTCACTTGCTGGTCAGGCACATGTTTTGATATTACTCACGGAGTCTTATATTATCTAATATAATGTTTCGTTAAGCATTATAACGAACAAAGTACCAAAGACTCGTTATTTTTCAAGAACGGTCGTTACACAGAAAATTTATATTTCCATGAAGTATACATATTTCGGATGACAACTTTTCGGATAACAAACCTTGTATCATCTAACGGGTATTTAACGATGATCTGTTATAATGTGGTATCCTACATTTTGTATCTTTGTTATTTATCATGTGACACGCATTCCGGATGAAATCCCCATTTGCCAGGACACAGTGTATACGCAAGTCTTATGAAAATCTTAATTCAGTTTATGTTGGATTACTATTTTATAAAACATCTCCCATACATTTTAATAATATTGCAACAACAGGATAAAAGGAGTAAGAGCCTTTAGAATAAACTGAAGTTACCATCTATAAATTATGTGATAGAGATTTGTCTCCTAAGTCCTTTCCTACAACAAAACTCAAAAATAACTGTTAAGTCTTTTGATTTGTTTCTAAGACAAAATCTGAGCAACTTGCAAATTTAATTGTGACTAAAACTCCGACCTAGGTAGATCAAGAACAGTTCAATACTAAATCATGTGAGTCTATGAGTCTGACTAGTAGAAATCTGGTAAAAATCATATTTTGTTTAGTTCTCAAATAAATAAATTTTGATTTGACTACATATTAATTTATTATACAGACAAAGAATGATATAATAAAAAAGAAAATTCAGTCTCTACAAACTTAATTCATTATTACATTCATCATAAAAACTGATTAATTGTTGTTTAATTATATCTATGTTTGTATTATCACACTTGTTTTACATACATGTGAAATCTCATAGAGTTGATGAAAATATCTCATTGATTTCAGTTAACATCTCAGGTTTTGGGTAATGGTGATTTTCTTTCATATGTTTGGACAGCAAATATTATCCCTGTGGTTATATGGTAGCAGAATACATAAAATGACTATAAATTTTCTTCTAGATGGAAGTGTAAACGGCGAACAAACATATTTTTAATTTAGGTGAACAAATTTCGTCCTGCTCCGAGTAGACTAAGGTCCTGCTCGGGGTAGACTTAGACCCGAGCACTACATGTGCAACTCAGTCCTGCTACGTGTGCAAACACCTACCTTGGTAATTTCTTTTACGATAAAAACCGAACATAGCAGCACGACCTTACCTAGCAGGACAAGCCAAACATAGCAGGAGCGATTACGGAAGTAACACAGGTGATATTTATATAAAGTTAAAATGGTAAGGAAATGAGGTCTACATTTTTGTAGACGGTAAAAAAATGTGACAAAACAAACTAAAGTGTTCCAATAACAGATACTCATTTATAAGCGGATATGAAAACTTAAAATATGACCCATGTCAGTATGTCACAATGGCCACTCCTTTTCTGATTCATAACAAACGACACTTCAATGCGAGTACTTAGGGATTACTCATGTTAAAACTTTGTCAACAGAAACAAACATTGAAATAAGAAAAAAACATTTACCAATTCACAAATAATAAGATATAGACCAGCTATGATTTAGACTAAGTCAATTCGAGAGATTTCGCCCATAGGTCTCGCATTTGTTTCAGACTCGGAGCAGACATAAGTTTATTTACACATTACACACATTGCCTAAGAACATAAGAGACACACTATGCGGCTAACTTTGGTCGTACCGGATTGAAACGCCGCAGTTTTGTTAGCTGAAAGAGAATGCAAACTCATACGAAACAAATGCACTATAAATTGAACCAAAAAATGAATTAGCGTAAAAATTAACCTGAATGCAACAGGTCAGGAATGAATCACCAATCCACCAGGTTCGCGTTTTTTTACTAGACAAAGGCCACCCGGTTAAAAATGTTGCTATTTTGCGAAAAAACGAAGGAAATGTTGCCTAAAACTTTCAACTTACCGTAAGCGGTTGCTTTGGCGAACCATAAGCTTCCTTTCAAAGAATAATATGTTTTCGAAACAGCTGAAATTCGGCAATAACTTTGCGAAAATATTTATCGACCTGTTCAAAATTCCAAGATGGCGAACATTCAATTTAAGCCACGCATGCGCAATGAAATCGCACCTGTCACACTTGATTAGTTATTTTAGGTCAAAAGGTCGATGTCAAGCAGTTTTAACTTGAATGATTAAAGACTTTATACGAACTTTTTGTTTAGTTTTCAATGTTGCAGACATTTCTCCCAACCAAGTAGGTCTGTTTTTAATTTTCTTGTAGCTAAAAAATGTTCTAATCCTATTTTTTCAGTTTTTCGCTTACCAAGGGAGACAAGCAAATGAACATTTTTAAATAGATAATTACTAGTTACCTCCCTTATTTTAAATCGGGAACTATATACACAACTTCGAAGTGAAAATGAACAGCATGAATGGAAACATCATTGAAAATGCCTTAAAATGTTTACATAAAACTTAGGAAAACCTTCAATCTGTGAATACTTTAAAAAGCTTTAAAGGGGCATGCCCAGGAACTGCTGTGTCTTGAGGTTAATACACCAAAAAATGCGTTTATCACTTGTAAAAACAATTATTACCGAAAAGTCAAAGAAGAATGTGCCTTCAAAAATGGCCATATAACGCACGCGTGGGTATTTATATGCCGGTTTAAATAAAAGGCTTACAAGCCTTTTATTGACGACAACGATATTTCCGATTCGTCTGAGAATTTAACTTGGCGTGCGCGCTGCCTTTCAAGCAGCAAAACAATGATATTTACCTATAATTGATCGACAGATAAGCTTTATGTCGCAAACAATGAACATGACATGAGCAATACTTACCATTTCACAGTTTGTTGACATTTTTTCCGCTTTTGACAGATCCCGAAAGGGTCGAGTTATGAAAATGACGAATATTTTCTAAGGCGTAATCGGCAGGTTTGGTAAATCATGAAATGTGTATTTTGAGTCAAATAGCGGGACATTTCGTAAATATTTTACAGGACTTTCATTAATTGATTTTGGCATTCAAATGATACCAATTTGATTTATATTCGAGACGCTTCAGTTCCAGGGCATGCCCCTTTAAGCTGGGTTGTTTGGTATACAATCAATATTTACAATTAAAACGTTTTAATTCACCTCAAAGAGTATAATATAGGAATAGTATAGGCATTAGGCGCTCAATTCCGTGATTTTTATACGTTTACAGACGTTATTTTTCAATTTCACTCATCAAACAACGCAAATCTGTCGAAAAAAAAAATCTTCATTTTTTCCCCTTTATTGGGTGTATAAAACCATAGGCACTCGATTTCTAATCTGCATGTGCTTTCCGGGAACCTTGCTTTCGTTGTAGTGTTCCCCAACTTTAAACGTTTTGACAGCTTTTACAAGGAAAACCGGGACCCACGCTTATTTTCGTCACTACCGTCAATCGAAAAGATGGCGAGTTCACTACCTTGGAGTATTTTATACATTCAATAAGGGACAAAATGAAGATTTTTCTTTCGACAGGTTTGCGTTGCATGTCCAACTTTGGCGGACATGGCCTTATCGAGTATCTGATCAATTTTCAAGGGAAACAACTACAATTCAGGGGTTTATATACAGTCTACCTATTGTTACCCTCCTTGCTTGCGTTATGCTGACTTTATTAGGGGTCATAAAGTAATAAAGTCAGTCACGCGTAACAGATAAAATCTGTTATCTTAATTGATCCAAAAATCGATATTTCACTGTATGACTTTTGGATCTCTGATAAGACTTGAGGATGTCCCAACTATTATGTACGTAGTTAAAATGGACAGAAACATATGATATTGACATTAATTTGTTTCATCAGTAAAATTAATTTTGCGAATGCGAATTTTATGAAAAGACTAAATTCAAAAATCCTAGTAATAATTTTGTTATTGTATGCAGTCAAATAGTAATTTGATTCTATTCTGCATATAAAAACATTAGCTTACAATACATTTATTTTCACTACTGAAATTAACATTAAATCATCATGATTACACTTAGGCGTGAAAATATGTTTTTTCTTTCCTCATTAAAAGTCGGTAAGTAGGTATAGACTTTATTTGGCTTTTGAAAGCATGCGGGAAGGTAAAAAGTAGAAAGAGGATTTTCCATTCCTCGGATTTCTGCAATTTTATGGCTATTTCCATCCGTCTTGATTGAAATGGTATCTAACTAATATAACTCGATGTGCCCAATTGTTTATGAGTCAATGTGAGATGCGTATAAAAAATCAATAATCAGGTAAAGTTAGCAACCATATAAAGGGATCTCAAAAATATGATTTTATTATCCGTCCTTTGTTTACACGTCATTGAAAAAATAAATATACAAAGTAGGTAATCTGTATTACTTTATGACATGTTTTTATAAGTGACATTTGGACGCACGCCAAAACGATTTATTTAGCATATAATTATATTATCAAAAATGAATTAATAATAAATTTCATTTAATGAAATATCATCGTCTATTTAAGGCCCATTAGAACAATGAGATGCAAACATTAGAACAATAGTAAAATATAAGAAACATATATTACTTGATTTGTAACAATATTATTAAAAAATACTATGCAGTATTTCTATATGAACTTTGTGATAAAAAAATTGGAACGTTTTTATTGCAAGTGAAAATCAGTTTCACATCTGTCTAGGTAAAATAAGACCTACTTCAATTTTAACATCCAAAAACTAATTGGGCTATAACAATAGTGAAAACTATTTTTTTCATTTTAATAATCTATTTTTTTATAATATCAACAAATTGGGTAATAAATATCGATTTTGCTTTTAAACCTAAGTAAAGTAAAATATTTCACAGATTCTAATATTTTCATCCATGTTGTAATGTTTTAGTCTTCAACCTCAATTATCCTAAAACTGGATTTAAAGCGTCTAATTTTTATTACCCTGTATAATACATCATGCTGTGGCTGTATATACATAGATACCTAATCAGCAGATATGATCATCGCCAAATGCACGTTGTGTCCGTAAACGTTCGTAAATATCCGAGATTTGCCGAATGATTGCCGAATTGAACTTTAAAAAATCTAAGGGGTAGTTTTAAAAATCATCAAAAGGGTCGAAGAAGATATTATTTTATTCTTTTCATATTTTACATGGTGAAAGAAATTAAATTTTCAAAACGAATGCAATGAGTACAAATTTGATCACATTTCCCATAAAAGAGTTATGATGCTGAAAACCTCAAATTTTCATTGAAAAATCTACTAATTTTACGCTTTTTACATTGAATATAGAGGGAATCGATAGGTGTCTTTTTCAAACGCAAAAGGGTCGAAGAAAGCATTAATTTAAAATAATAAAAAATACACCATTAGAAAGATAAAAGATTAATTAAACTTTTGTGATGAGTACAAATTTCGTATTTTAAATAGAACAAAAGTTATGACGATTATAGTGAAAATCCCCTTCTTTGTTTAATGTAATTTTTTTATCGATTTTCCAAATCAGCATGTCCGCGAAAGTTGGGTATGGTTTGGTGGGTGAAATTGAAAAATAACGTCTGTAAACGTATAAAAAACACGAAATCGAGTGCCTATGTATAAAACACCAAGGCAGTGCAGTCGCCATCTTTTCTATTGACGGCAGTGACGAAAAGAAGCGTGGGTCCCGGCGTTCCTTCTAATCTGCACGTACGTGCTTTCCGGGAACCTTGCTTCGTTGCAGTGTGCCCCAACTTTAAACCTTTTAACAGCTTTTAGAAGCTTTTATCGACAGAATTGCGTTGTTTGATGGGTGAAAATGAAAAATAACGTCTGTTAACGTATTATAAAAATCACGAAATCGAGTGCCTATGGGTATAGGCAAAGACCTATACATACATGTATGTATAGGTCTTTGGTCATGATAGGTCTTTTTCATCTTAACAGCTGTAACACATGTGCTGGAAGCAGAAACATCTAATTAAACGGGCACCGTTTGTACCCTTCCGTCGTTTATAACACAATCATAAACGAATGATACAATTGTATCTTCTATAAAAATAAACGAGCGATGGAACGAAGGAACGGCCGACTTCTGACTGACTGTACGACTGGCTATATGACTACTTAGTCACTGCTTGCCTGCCTGGCTATAGCAAGCAAACGAACAAGCAAAACTGATACATCTTTATCATATGACTGTATACAAGATATATACATTATGATCTTGTCATTATTGATAAGATGTTGACTGCTACATTTGTTGTGAAAATATCAGCATGAGACCACGAAAGTACTTTTAAAAAATGTTCGATCAAACATTATTGGAGCCAGGTAGTTGTATTTAGTGTTAATACAACTACCTGTTTGAGTTTATAAGCTATTTAAGTAGTTCGAAGTGTATTTAGACCGTAGAAGGGAGATAACTCTGCTAGACTTATATAAAGAACTATCCAGCAAATTGCTATTACAATATTACTTTTTCATAAATAGTGGAAAGTTCGAATGCTATACAATCAAACTAGTGATATCGACCACTTCCGAATGAAGGTCACCTTGTGAACAAAGGCCAGTCTTTTAATAACTGTCATTGATTATTTTAGAATAACATGATCTCCTATTAAAGGCCACCACTTTACTCATAATAATGGTATTATTTATAAAACTCACACAAGTTAATCATCTCATTGGTTCTATTTGCCCTTTATGTCAGAAATATCGCAACAAATCCTGTAAACCAAAATCATATCTGGGGCCAAAAGATAGAGGTGTTCTCATTTTTAAAAGCTTAAATTTTTTTGTTTCGGTTAACCTGCTCATTAAAAAATGAGATTGGTTGATAGCGATTATTTTGATATCTTGAAAGTGTGCGGAAAGGTAAAACGGTGAGACAACGGATGTACCGCTTCTCGGACCTAGTCAAAAGTCTAGGGATGCAGGGGGAAACTAAGGGAAAAGTAGGGTAATTTTGTTTTACGCATTGAAGTACTAAGATAATGCTGCACAATGGACCCGAGAATAAGATGTCGTTTTTAAGGGGTTGCTAAATGGGGTTTTACTAATATGATTAATCTGTGACCCCTAAGTGCAATCAGGACCCTGTATTAATATTTTTTTGTACTTTTATTTTTTGGTGTGAGGGGGTGTATAAAGTTTACTTATTGCAACTATTAAGACTTTCATTTACTTTCGTTTAAATTGTTACTTTGTGGGAATTACCCCTTATTTCAATGTTATGTCAGTATGCACTTTACACACCGGTCAATACATTGAACCGAATTGCTAAACGCCCACCTTGTATTTTATTATAGCTCTAGAAGAAAATCATTGAATGCCCATGATCGATTATCAGGTGGACGTTTAATAAATTCAAAGCAGCGTTTACTTCGATTAGTCGATTTCTTTGAATAGACCCATTGAAAGTATTGCAAAACGTATGAATAAATTCACTTATTTCAGTTCATATCCAAGAATCGAATTTATAAATGGACGTTTAGAATTTTGGCTCTGAGTAGACTGAACAGTGTTTATAAATACATGTACAAAGTCAGGACGACTCTTTACTCATGCAGACAAGGGCTCTCAGTTTCTCGTAACGAGTAGGACTAATATTTCCTTATTTTAATACAAGAACGAAAATAATGAAAGCAATATTAAAATATTGACTATTGCTATTCAAACAGAAACTCCCACACATGCAGAAATGACACAGCTTGCGTTCTGACAGCTCAAGAAAAAATGTTTACATTTATATCATATTTGGCCAGACAGCGATATTGAAATTTACTTTCGTAGATGTCCACAATACCGCCATTTTTCCCACTCGAAGCGCGCGATTTTTCCCGCGGATCTTGAGGTTCATTTCCGCTCGAATTTCTCTTATCCCCGAGACGACTCCTAGCATTAACACGCGTATTAATGTAATTTATGTTTATCGGAAAACCTTCCACAACCGGTTTCCCTGTGCAGGAAAAATGGAACTTTCCTACACACGGAGCGTTCCATTCCTCCGCTAGATTCTGCGCTTACTATTGGGAGAAATGATTGCAAGCCATAGTTGAAGTCTATTATGTTTATGAGCGAACATGTTGAAGTTCTGTTTGAAATACACGGCGATTAGAATCTGTTTCTCGTTGATATTTGTGTAGGTACATCAAGACGAACGTCTGAATTTTCATTTACGCGAGGTAAAATGGCTGAAAATCGATTAATTCATAGCAGTTCTATTCGTTGATTGAAAAGGCTATTGAACGGTGAAACTTAGCTATAGGAGAAAGGTTGAAAAATATCAACGCTTGAAGTTAGGAAGGAGCTATCGAGATGCTTTTTTTCTTTCCGACGGTGAATTACAAAGATTGTTCTCGCCACAGTGTGTTTGTGTGTGTTTTTAAAAAACAATGAAATGTGCTGTTATGTGATTGGATAAATGAACCGTTATTTTGTATTCCTAGAATGATATAGCCTACAGTATTTTCTTCATCGCTGCTCGTGTTCAGGAGAAATTATATGTGATGTTCTAATTCATGTATATGTCAGCAATGAAAAAGCGGAATGAAATCAATTACAAGATAGAAACGCGCTTGTGCTGAGTTCATTGTAAAAAAATTCAACCTTCGGATACCACATAATTTCATTGAAAGATAATATTTCATATATGATGCTAAATAGCATTGTTTAGTCATTCGATATTTGTGTTTATGCCATGATGAATTAGACAGAATCTGTTGATTAAGATTTTCTCTGTGCTATCGAGGTAATTTATCGAATTCTTGAGGATAACTTGTCTTCATTCTATTGTTGTATACCAATATATATTGAACCGCAAAATATTGTGAATATATATGAATATCCGACCAGAGGTACTCAGATAATATAGGATCAATATAAACATACGAACGCATCTAAGTATTCCACCGTTCTTGAAATAATTATTGGGAATGTGGGTCAGAATCAAGCATAGTGTTCTTTAGTTGGTATTTCCATTGTATTTTAACGCCATTTGCTAGAAAAAGTCGAGCTTACAATAGTTCAGTAGATTCAAGAGAATTATCAATATACTTTACATGAAAAGCTGTAAGCCTCGACGTGTTATTGATCGGAACGCAGGCACTAGGAGAAAAGGACACAAAATAGGCTGAAGGACAAACAGTGACGATGGCGATATTGACAGAGTCTGACACGGCGGATAATATATTATACCTTACCCATGGAACGGAAACGTCTGATTTTCATATTTTACTTGATTTATCAGAAAAATAACCAAATGTTCGCAGTTACAAGGTGGTTAAATATTTTATCGATATAACGATATCCTTACCATGTTTCGAGGAAACATTTGATCTGCCGTGTGTTACGTTGGATCCTTCAGTAACGGTTATTGATCGCTAGAAGATGCTTGAGAAATAATTGAACGCTCGCATTTCTCCAGCCTGAATGTGTTCCTTTCCTGGCACTCAACACATGAGTTTTCTATCTGATCATGTGTTGTATCAGTAAGGATAAACAATTTAGAATTTCGTATGATCGATAGCGTTTACAATTATGTTGTTCGTTATTGATAAACGCTCGTTTGGAAACAAGCGTCTGAGCTACTCAGACTGAAGATATAAACAGTCGTTATCAAAATGGCGTCAAACTCTGTTGTTATGGCATATTTGTGCTAAATGTGACAGTTTATTGACGTCACAACTTCAGTTCAGAAAGTACTGAATACTGTCGTTCGACATTGCATGAATTAATATCAATTAGTGCGCGAGTGTGTGCGTGTTGAATTGATATCTGTTTTTGTGTGTGTGTGTAATTTACACCCAATTATGAGCTATATAAATATTCCTCTGGAAACTTCATCTTAATAGCATACAGACTACACCCATGCCATTTATATCGAATTTTATTTTTTAAATTCTTGGTTAATTCTTGGAAGTCTACGTGTTCTCAGCTGATAAAACAAATCTACGATGGAACTGGATATGTTTGTATTCCGGCTGTTATGCGGGTTCGTCTGTGTACTAGAAATCATGGTATCTACTGCTGTTAGCATAAAAGAGATTCCGCCGAAATTCTCACGTGATCCCAAACGGCGACAAGACAGAAAACCAAATGGTCGAAAATCTCGATCTAAGTCGAATTTACCCAATTTTCACGTTATATCGGATATAAGTGAAAAATCATTGAATCAAAGCCAAATATTAGAATTTATTGAAACTATTCGCACCAACAGTACTGAGCGAAGTGCCAATTGCAACAAGCACTTGCCTGAGCCTATGATATCACTTGATAGATTTTATTATCGTTTTCCACCGTCGTCGTATCGAAATTATTTAAATCAAACTAAAAAGGGGGTTTTAATAGCGAAGTATTTGACTGATATGTACAGTTCACAGTCTTTCTCTAACAAAAAAGATATACCAGAAATCAATTCATTCTTACGGATTATTTTGAATGAAGACAAAAACCTAGCCGGATGTGGTGTGGCTTTCATGGATAAATACTTTCCGTATATTTGCAAATCGGAGGACGGTTCTTTAAAACCGTCTGAGGATTTTGCAATGGTTTACGAAAATTTCACGAATTATCAGTTCTTTACTCATCATTCCCAAAAGAAACTCATTGATAGGACAGGGGATGAACTATCCGGGTTAGAATCAGTCATAACACCGGACGATGCTTACTACGGGCAACCATATTACGATTGCTTAAAGCAAAAAAAGTGGATCGTGACGATATCTCTACCATTTTATGGACGCACCAAAACTGGGTCATCCAATTACTTAGAATTTAAGTAAGTGAATTGTAATTTCAAAGTACAAACTGTATTAATTGACCACTAACTGGGCATTAGAACGCCTTAATGTGTTTAAATTTATCGACACTGGTGATTTCAGAAAACATTGGCTCTTCGAAAGTATTTTTTAACCTTGTTGTGGTCTTTTAACACAAGTTTGACTATATGTAGTGTCTGACTAGTGTAAGCACACCTCCTACGTACACAGTATTTCCAACACGCCTACTATGTCTTCCACCACGCATACTGTCCCTACCATCGCGCCTTAGTGTCAATGCCACCACGCCTACTATCTCTACCACCACACCTACTATCTCATCGAACAAACCTTCTATCTCTACCACGCCTACTATTTTTACCACCACGCCTACTATCTCTACCACCACACCTACTATCTCTTCGAGCACACCTACTATCTCTACCACGCATACCATCTCTACCAACACGCATATTATCGCTACCACCACTTCTTAGGATCAATTGCACCACACCTACTATCTCTACCACCATACCTACTATCTCTTCCAGCGCACCTACTATCTCTACCATCACGTCTTAGGATCAATACCACCACGCCTACCAGCATGCCCACTATTTATCCCCACCTCATCTTCTACTTCTACCAGCACGCCTATTATCTCTACCATCACGCCTACTATCTCTACGATCCCACCTAATATCTCTACCACCACGCCTTATCGTCGATATCACTATGCCTTTAATTTATACCACCACGCTCTTTACTCTACCAGCACTTCCGGGTTTTCTACCAGCACGACTACTTTCTCTATCCGACCTTCCAAAATTCAAAACGACTTTCAGGCGGTCATAAGCTTTCTGCGAACTTGTATGATACCATTAACTTTGCGTGAAAAGACCAAATGCATAATGAAGATGCTTCCTAACAAACCGAACCATTCCGCATGAATCACTCGATCTCGCAATGCTGATGAAATACATATTAATGATTTTAATACAAATTTTAGATATATTTACATGAGTTCATTTGATTGATTGAAGTTAAATGTATACATGTGTGTGTATTATTAGTTTTTACGACGTTGAAATGTCACATTATTGTGAACATATCACGCGCTCACGACATGCCTAAAAGAAGACTTTCATTGCATGTACAGTCAACATGTGTCTGTAGCCACCTACGTATAAAGGCTTACCTTTAGATAAAGACAATTTTTTTAAAAACCGTTATTGATTTAAGAACAAATTGACCCCCGAATAAAGGCCATCTGTCAATAAATGCCCAATTTTGTCTTTCCCAAGAATTGGTTTACTATAATAGTATAGTCTAGTGTCCAGTCTTTGAGTAAAACTATTATTTAATATTTTGTTTGTTTAAGTGACATTTTGTGATTACTAGAATATATAAGAAAATGATTTCTGTATAAAAATTAAAAACACATACCAAAAATCACAACTTCCCCAAAATATAATCTACCACAAAATCCATCAATCAAAAGGCTGAAAAACTCACCCAACTCAAAGACATGTACAAAAATAGGTGACAAATCAACCCCCTCCCCGCGAAGTACATTATCTGCAGAAAAGACACAGGGGCAAGGAACGCGAATTTAGAAATCCAAAATACAAGCTAACGTTAGATATTAAAGATAAGCAGGAATTCATCCACAGAACATGACCAAAATGCAAGAAACGGACTTGCATCGTAAAAGGGACCTTATTTACTAACCACGAGCAAAACCCCAATAAAAGCTGAACTAAAAAGACGAAGCATACTATTTGCTTGACTGCTTGCAGGACAGGTGCCGGAACAGTTATGACAATATGTTCGAACAGTGTACTGTGACTAACCACTTTGAGGGGAATTCTGAAAACAATGTTTTTTCTTGAAATATTCATTAAATGTTCAGAAAAGTTCGTGAATAGTTCAGAAGTCTGCATAACTATTTGACTGGGGATATACATGCAACATTACGCTTCATAAACATCAAACCTGATCCGGATAAATAGTTCACGTATTTTCGATTTTCTCATAAAATCTTTAAACAAACGGACTTCTCTTTACTAAACGTACTCACTTTTCGCGAACATGTTCTTCCAAGAACATATTTATTATTGAGAATGTTTTGATTTAGTTATACAGGTGTGCCTGTTTATCTCTAGGTCTATAAATTCGGAGAATACACGCATCATCATCGTCTAACGAGAAATTACCCTAGTCTTGAACATTCCATTGCAAATTTTGTATTTGATATTCTGGACTGATTAGAATAATTGAACACACTATGCTAGACATTAATAGTTTAGTTTCACTTTTCTTTTCAGTATGTTGTTTCAAAATGGCCGCCGATTTCTCAAATCTCTATATCGTGATTAAGTCAAGGGCAAGTTAATTAGAATGCAATTAAAACAGTGATTTATAAAGCAATAGTTTGAATGTTCATTCACCTGAATTATTGTTCGTTCGTTTCTACGTAAGCCAAAACTTTTGAACTAATACCAACAACTTGTAGGAATACATGTATAAGTAAATAAGACTGTTGTGTACGATTTAACTTTCGGGGATTATTTTTGTCTTTATTACTTGTAACATATTTTGGCTGGGGTTTATTGTTGCATCAACTGTCAAGGTCATCCGGTAACTGTTTCTGGTTTAACGATGAAGGAACACCACAGGCTTAAACCTGGGTAGAACCACCGATCTTCCGTGAACTAGCTGTGTGTGTAATTATGTCATGGTAGGGATTCAACTCAAAGCGATGGTTGACGAGCGAATTCAATTCAGAAAACATGACCAATCCATCAAGAAAGTCTCCATTGTATCACGAAACGTGATGAAGAATATATGGTCGTCGTTTCCGTGGCTTCTATTTACAGATTGTATATCCTTCAATGTAGCTCAAGTGTGATTTTATTCTCTTCATGTATATGGGAATTGATACTTGTATCCAGAAAAATAGCAATGTTTTTCGCAAAATAATGAGACTTTTTCCAGGTTAACGACCGTGTTTTCTTACAATATTAGTAATAGATGTCAACACTTATTGGAACAATAGTCCTGTATTCCAGTTCGGAACAATTCACCATTGTCAGTTTTTATACCTTTTCACGGCTTATATTCTATTCGTACAAATGGCTTAATATTGTACAGTCGATCCTCGTTTCGAGGGTATCACGCGAAACGATCATTTCATTAACTAGCAACAAGTGGGGGCAGTCCTAACACCAGGAACATCGCGAAAACTGTAGAATGTCTGATAGACATGAATAAATTGAGCTAATTCCAAATATATGTTTACGTTTATTGAGATGTACCGACCGTTTCCGCAATGTTCTCGTAATAAGCCGTTATTATCTTAGAACAATAAATGTTTTAGGCAATTAACATAATTACTTCGGCTCTCTGGAAGATGCTAACGTTGTGCAAAATTACTGCTCAGGCGTATAGAATGATAAGTGTTCATAATCGTGTACCTGATGAAAACATTGCGCTGATTGCATGCAAGGAATGTCCGGTGCAGCGACTGTTTGTAAATATATGAAATCCACGCACATCTGTACGTGTCTGTAAATTAATTGTGTACAGAAGAAAATTCATGTTTCTCAATTTAGTATTACGGTCTCTCAGAAAACGAATTTGAACGAATGCTAAATGGTTCCAGTTATCTTATTTTTTAAAAAGCAAGCACATCATGGATTTATCATTGTTTTGAAAATAATTATTGATATTATTATAACCGTTATCGTCATCATCATCATCATCATCATCATCGTCGTCGTCGCCAACAACATTATCATCAATATATCCACCACCGCCACCAGCATCATTATCAGCAGCATCAACATCACTACTATGACCACTATCACCATCATCATCACCACTATCACTATCACTGCCAGTATAATTATCATTATCTACAGCATACCACAAACATCATTGCCACCCCACCGCCACAACTTCCACCATTATCTTCTTCAATGTCATGGATACTCTCAACATCATTATAATTGTCTGTGATATTCCCACTTCAGTAACTTTCATCCTTATCAAGATCTCCCTCACCATTATCATAATAGGTGTCACTTACAGTACACTTATTCAACTCGAAAGTTTTAAACGGTAGGTTGAAGCATTCACATCTTACATGCATGTCATCAGGTTTCAGTTTTACCAGATTTACCAGTAATTTTCTAAATTGATAAAACACTGCATTTAAGCAGACCGTAGATAAAAGCTAAAAATGTTCTAAATAGTGGAATTTGTTTACATTTTCAAGTATTTTGTTTACGTGCATTCCGCATTTTTATCGAATCAAAGTTTGTCTCGAAAATCTGATCTTTTTGAGATAGAACCCTACGTTATGAACAGCAGTGCGTGGTTCACCGGTTAGGAACGTTATGTTATCAATAACATAACTTAACAGAACAGTATCTTTATTTCGTCTTGTACATAGTACATCGACTTCAAACATCCCTGAAAACTGGACCCCTTCCGGATTGGAACAAAAGTCCGAATTTTAGAACTCCGGCTTTCAGAGAACTTTTAATGAATTCCCGCGAAAAGTGAAGCTTTGAAAATAGTCCGATTTTCATGGAGTTCCGGTTTTCAGAGTGTCCAGTTTTCAGGGGTTTTACTGTACATACATAACAACTGAAGGATGAACATATTACTAATATCTTTCTTCTGTTATAAGTGCATTTCTAATGAAATTCATCATCTATATCTAATGCATAACAGCATGATCACTATCTGAGCTAATAACAACAGATGGGTTCTGTAAACGAGGAAGTTTAATCTTGGGTCTTACCCTGGAAACATTTTGAGTTCCGATCTTATTCTTACCTTAATTTATTTTTCCTACGCATCCTACATTCAAACTGTTTTTAAGGACGCTTTGTATTTGATTGAGGGAGTTATGACTTTAGTGGAATTTCAAGAGTGTGTTCATAAATTGATTTGTGGAAGGTACAATTCTAGTGGAACTTCATATGAGTGTGTTTATTGTTTTATGAGACTTTCAGGTATTAATTGGAATGTTATGAGTTAGGTATGTACTATTATGGTACATGCACCCCAGCTTAATGGCTTCGTAGTGTGAGCTAAGGTCGTAGGTTCCAATCACATGACATACTTATGACATTATTTTACTGCAAATTAATGTTTAGAAAGTATTCTACAATGTCGACTCACTAAGAGTACATTTTTTTGTATTCTGATGAATCGTGGAAGTTCGGGTATTTCCGCTATCTCCATTACGCTGAACGGTACAAAAGCCGAGGTGTTTAGATTGAGTTATGTTGTTTATTTCGATACGGTATATACCTGCTTGTTATTGATATTGTATTCCATTATTTTCACCAATTTACTGGCGAAACATCCTCATGGTAAAAGTTGCTGTTTTCATTATCTATATTGTTAGTTCGTTCTCGTCTCATTAGCTGTTGGCAGACAGGACCGGTGTATAAGTATTGACCTTATGTATGTAAAGTTCATCCAGATTTTTCTTTGTACATTTGTTTTATACATGGTTAGCGAAACAGCTGTTCGATACAGACGGGCGATCTGTATTGTTCAGTTAATTGAATGCTTGTTTGTTTGACCCAAAGGTCATGGGTTCCATACCCGGTTGTATTTGACTATGACGGATTTCCAAAGGCTCGAAATAATTGAACCGAACTGATACATGTTTATCATTTAGAGGCATATAAATACTCGTACAATATGATACAGTCAAAACTGTGAACAAAAACAACCCTTGGAAAAGACAAATGTGGCCTTTAGTGACATGTGACCTTTCCTTTATTCGGAGGTCTTTTTGTTCTATAAAGTCATGTTAAGGCTTTTAAAAGAAAAGTTTTCATTAACAGGGTGACCTTTATTCGGAGATGGCCGCTAACACATTATGTATTTCCCACGGACGACCTTTGTTCACGGGTTTGATTGTATTACATACATGTATTACATTTGAATGCTTCGTATGTAACAAAAATGTTTCTCTTCTAAATAAGAGATGAAGTTAAGAGTAATTAAAACAAAAAAATGTTAAATAATATTATAATTTTACTGTACTGAAATATTCACACATAAAGTGTATAGTATCATCCATCCATGTATTCATATTATAGTTTTGTTAAAAATGGTGCAAATTAGCGATACTCATCAAGTTCTAAACGTTACCTCAAATATGAAAACAAGAAAATAAGTTAAGTTCTTTGACTGTAATGAAATGTGCTTCTCGGAAGTAATGTAATTATACAAATATGAGAAACAGAGTATCTTGAACACTGAGCACCGGAACAGATGCATACACACCTGTATCTCAGTATGTAGGTAATGTTCTTCACGCGTTGAATATATCTCCAAGGTATTCTACAATGTACGTACCCGTGTTTGTTAACAATAATTGCTTAAAGGTATAATACAGGCTTGCGCGGTTTAGCGTACACGCGTGTTTACAGTACACCAGTTATAACGTGCTTTGATTTAATGAACTATCGGGTACTGTGTAATACACATCTATACAGTGTCACCTCTCTAGAGCAACAACTTTCCTTAACAACAGCATGATTTTCCCAACTGAACAACTTATAACTATTAATTTAACCTCTCTACAACAACACAATGTTGCTTCTCCCAAAGGGTGTTGCTTTGTAGAGGCTGCACTGTATTTATTTTATTATTACCGTGATTGATGGTATAATGAAGTATTTTGTCGGATCCGTAGGAATTCCACATAACCGTGTTCTGCTGTATACAATATAGGAACACATAGGACGTTTGAAGTACAGTAAAACATGTGTTGGCTGCCACCTCCAAATGTAGGTCACACCGTGAATAAAGTTTATTGTTGTAAAAATCATCATTAAATATTCAGAACAATAGGACACCCGAACGAAGGCCAACAGTCAATAAATTAAGTCGTGTATAATTGGTTGATATAAACTACTTCCGGTTTAAACTACTTTCGGTTTAATCTACATCCGGTTTAGACATTGACTGTGTTAACACGATAGAGTGGAAGACGTTTACTGTTATTTCAAACAAAGTGCTATTACTCAGGTTTCAGCTTCCCTTTCCAGGTTTATTCAAAAGCACTTTAAAATCATATTTCATAATCAAGGACATTGAAACTAGGTCACATGTCCTTTGTTACTTCCGCCATATTGGATGACATTTCTTTCAGTCGTTCGAATTACGTGACGACGATAACGTTCTACGCTTTTTTCTATTTCCGCTATAATAGAATTCAGACCGGTCTGACCTAAATTAGGAAGCTGGAAGTACGATTCGCGATAAAAATAATTAACGCCATGAGAAAATGAAACTCAAAGCTCAAAGGTATGGAATGGTTCTATGTTTTAATATAATTACATTTTGTATAATGTCTTCAATAAGTAAACATTAAAATACGCTGTTTCTAGATGGAGTCGGCTGATTTTTATTGAACGCGCGATCAACGAATATTTCGTTAGCGTGTTAAATTACATGCGCAGTTTTTCCCCTTTCTAAAAATATTCCATAAGGGGAGTTAACCGATGGAATTGCATCTACTAATAATAACGACAATAATAATACTATTATCAATGAAACAAGTCCACAAAATCTTCTTAAAATAAGCTTTTAGGTCTGGAATGACCCAATCTACTTTGTGTGCCACAACGCAGGCAAATATGAACATTTATTTTATGGAAGAAACGATAATGAGTTTGCATTTCTCAAGTACAGATACATGATGCCAAACTTCACCCTCTTATCTTTAAAAGCTAGTTCTGCAAATTGGCAATTGGTATTTTTCTGATCATTGACGACTGAAAACCATTAACTAACACAATGTTCTAAACACATAATGGATGTTTTCTGTTGTACACAACAGCTACCAGATAGCGTGTTTAGACTTGAGTAACTTCTTTGTTTGCAGTGTGGTAACAAAATTGAATGTTATTAAGCCAGATGGCGCTTTGCAAAGTCTAGCCCAGTGATCTCCTTTACGACATTCTTGGAATGGATAGTATGTCGAAATCCCATGGAAGGCCATATGGAAAAATATCTTCATTTGTATGCAGTCTACATTACGTTGCATTATCTACATTGCCATAGTGTCTACTACCTTTTACAACTGCTTAAAACTTATAAGTCTATCAACTGACCCGGTGGTTCACTTCCCCTATCAATGCCCAAACCCAATAACAGCCCGAGATGGCGAGATTTGATCTCATCATTATCATTCTTCATTTCCATACTGTCTACACTACCTTACAATCTACATTGCCATAAATTCTTCTAACACACACAAATGCTTAAAACACAGTCTGTCTGTCAACTGTCTCAGTGGTTTGCCTCCCATGTCGATGTCCTAACCCAGGCATCAGTCAGACGAGAGTTGAACATATCAATGTCACCCATATATCTGAAGCAGTCACAGGTATAAAGCTCTATAACTCAAGTTGTTCTGTTTGGGGAACATATACGCTTAGCTTGATATGACAAATTTATAGAACCGTAGCACAATTTTCATTCGTCCATCGAGTGATTATGTTTAAGAAGTTGGGAGGTACTTGTTGAGAATAAAGTTAGTACTGGTTCAGAATCCAGGAATATTGGTTAGTTGCCCGCTTACATATCCCCGAAGTACTGTAAAA
This sequence comes from Lutraria lutraria, assembly GCA_964023205.1. Lineage (NCBI taxonomy): Eukaryota > Metazoa > Mollusca > Bivalvia > Venerida > Mactridae > Lutraria > Lutraria lutraria. Next base: position 8,474,431 of record OZ026851.1, on the reverse strand, counting down.
AAGGACGTATTAACCCCCCCCCCCCAGTATAATCCTTTACCTCGTTACTTTGAAAACAGCTTATTACAATTTGTTTAGCAATCGATATGAAATGTATATTTATGTGTAAAGTTATGCTTTATGAACGTAATACAATGTTTCCCGACAACAATGGAAATGCGTTGGTGCACTGATAGAATGACTGTACTATTGTATTGGGTTGTATACCATTTCCGATTGTATGTAATGGTATATTAGTTTTTGTATTTAATGCAAATAAAACCATTTATATCTACTGGTTCTATGTTAATTCCTACAGAATGTATGCGAGCAAATGATTATCTGCAATTGTCAGATCTACTTGTAAAATGTTGTTCGATTGACTGCGAACTGATGTGCGGACAATCCAGAAAGGTTAATCGAATATAGAAAAAGTACTTGACGTAAACATGAACAGACATGTTTGATTGAAATCGATTGACCGCGTACAGGTGGGCGGGCAATCCTAGCATTGTTTACTTTTTTAGATGAACAAATATGTTATCAATATAATAATAAGCTGATATTGAATACTTCCCAGTCAAGAAAACAATACTTTACTGTATTAAAATTACGCAAGAACGACATTGAAAAAATTAAACTATTTCTCAGCCAATCAAAATAATCATAACAAATTATTTTATTAGCCAATAAAAATCTTCAATTTATTATATTGACCAATCTAAATATGCAGACCGGTTATGGTGTTTTAAACAAACGTTTAAAGTAGGAAACACTATAAAATATTGAAATTAAACAAATATTAAATGAAAGAATTATTTCAGTGCAATATTTTCAATATTGATACGTTGAAGAAAAGTTCACCATTGAAACAATATCTTAATATGGATTTGGCATTTTTCTTAATTTTCCCCAACCAATTGTGAGTGCTGCCCATAAAAAAAAATTCTTTCCACCATGTCTATTGTTAAAAGGGTATATTGCATGGACATACTGCACATATCACACTGTCTATTTGCTGTAACATTGGCACAAAAGATTGAAAATTTAATTCCATTTTCCATCACCTGAAAATACACCGACACCCGTCTCGTTTACTCCCCATTTCTTAACCAGTTTTTATTTCTGTAAGTTCTTTTCTTTCATCAAGATCTAACTTTTATCCCCTCGACCGTTTCAAACGAATTAGGTATAATACCCTAACAAGAATTTGGCACTCACCCGCTTTTTTGTATCTTAAAAAGTTCGGTTAAATATCTGTTTACTGCATGTAATGCATGTGGATTCCCCAAACCTCATTTGGTTCCATATGTTTTGTCGATTTCTAAGGGTCATATATGGTGTATACTATTCTTACTGTCATTTTCAGAGGTGTGTCCCGAATTGTCCCTTTTCCACCAACCTTTGTATTTAGTATACTAGAATTAAGTTACTATTAGCCCTTTCCAGTTCTATATGTTTGCCTATTTCAAGAGGATTTTGTTTTTAGGGACACAATCCCATATACTTAACCTTTGCTAGGATTATACTCTCTTCACCACTTCCTCGTTTTTTCCAATTTCCTCAATAATGTAAGATTTACGCTATAACATCGATATATCTAGTTGTGAATATCGGCTACGCCATGAGACGTATGAATGCACATGGACTGTTTTTTTCCCTTCTGAGTTTCACCAAATCGATACGAACTAACGGTCTATGTATGAAGCCATCTCGCCTATACATTTCTAGCGGATTTGGTAACTTCAATCAATAACAGACTGTAAGAAAACAGCAGAACTGAAAGAATTGGTCCAGACCTTTGTGTTCACTTGTTGTTAAAGTAGGCAAAATATTCTTGTCTTGGAATTCAGAATGCTGTCGTAGCTTACTGTTTATTTCTGTTGTTGCAACGTTAGGAAGAAGACACGGTTGATGTTGATAGTTTATGCAAATACTCGTGGAAAAGGGTTTTCTTTGCACGCAGATAATATTTCTGTCGATTAATAGCCTATGTTTTATCTTTTTTTAAGCGATCATTTGCATTGATATCACTCTCTGTTGCTTATAGCGAATGGTATCTTATTTTCACTTTTGATTGCAAGAATGACATACTAGTTTTGAAACATACTCTACGTTTAAAACTCTTTAGAACACACCTACTTGACCACTCCCTTTGTCGCTCTACGTGTTTACCTTCATGGCTAACATCGTCGGATACCTACGGCCGCTGCCTCCGCTCCGCTACGTACATCTCGAGCAATTTAAGCAAACTAATTACGAAACTCGATAATTGTCTTCCACAAACAGGTCAGGAAAACCTGCGAATATGTTTGTCTTAACCTGTAATAATTGATATGGACTCACAGGATGCAAGTTTGATATGTTTCCATTGATTGTCTTTTCAGGGGTGTGGTTGTCCTAGATATTGACCTCGATAAAACCTCTATCAACCAGTGCAAGCAGTCAGAAACCTTATTTTCTGGTTCACATAAATGTCGACCAGAGACAACACAAGTAAGTAGATTATATTTTATTCTTTATATAACTATTACAAATCCTTTGCCATCATCTTTATCCTCATCTTCGCCATTATCACCACCATGATCATCAGCATCGTCATGGTCACCACCAACTTCATCATTAGCATCACCAACATCATCATCAACATCATTATCACCTTAATCATCAACGTCATCATCGTCATAATTATCACCGTGATTATCAACATCATCATCGTTTCCTCCCCTCTCTTCCTTACTGATAAACATTATGCTGAGTATTTTCCTATATTTAGAGAAATCCAATACAATTCATAAACAACATTAAATAGGGGAAAACATAGCATCACTTAGCGTAGAAATACATTATAACTTCTTACAGCTGACATATTCTCGATAATATAAATTATTCATAACTGATTTTCAATAAACTCCACAAGTTCAGATTCACCAGATTTCTATGGATTATTCCAGCACTATTGTGTTGAAAAACATTGCTTAAAGGAATCACTGTCAGTCATACATGACTGTAGGGCTGACCTGGTTAAATGGTTCATTTTTAAATCACGGTTGAAGTCAATTCGGATATTGCAAACACTCGGATACGGCGAAGTATCTGTTTTTAGCCCATCAAGGTCTTTTTATTTTTTATATTGATGTAGAGAAATATAATATGGATAAAATGAAGTCATTATTCGGGTTTCCAGGAAGTTACAGTACCTTCCGGAAGTGGTATGCCTGTTGTATCTCCGCAGCAAATGAAAACAACCAGTCTGTCATAAATGCAGCAAAACAGTTTCAAAATGATAACGTTGTCTTAATATTCTTGCTTAGATATACAACAATTTCATTGTGAACTGCCCAGTATACTCAGCTGCATTGTTTGTGGAAACAGCGTAAGCGTAAAAATGTTTTTAATGGCCCATCCGACAGCTAAGGTAATTTCAGAACAGCCCTAGAGAGAAGGGAGATAAACACAGGAGAACCGGGCACTTATCCCTAGAGTTTTTCCTGGATCTTTATTGTGCTCGGTGTGAAGCACCGGTACACGCCTCTTCCGTTTCCATTGATTTTCTAAACACAGTACTGGGCTCGGTAGTTTGGATTGGACACTGAAAGTGTGTTTCTGGAATATCGAAAGGTGAGGCCGAGATACGAACACACTACCTTTTTGTTAGTTGTCCAGCGCGTTATCACTATGCCAACAATCCATACCCGTATAATCAATAATGCTCCTTAACTACCTGAACGGTGGAGCCTAAGTACAGCTAAACGTGTGTTAGAAGCCACCTCCGAATAAAGGTCAATCAGTGAATAAAGGCTATTCTTTGATAAACCGTCCATGAATATGAAATATGAAAAACGAAACGATCTCCGAACAATCCACCGGCCCTGTGAATAAAGGCCTTATTATGTCTCTTCCAATGATGACATTTGTTCACATGTTTGATTGTACTGTACGACTTCTCCAGAGCGGCCCTCTCCTGAGCACCAGTCTCCTTTCTACATCAGCATGTTTTCCCAATGCATGCTTTAATCATTAGTTCAACCTCTCTTGAGTAAAAACCTTTTAACAACAACATAATTTTGCTGGTGAGGTTGCACTAAACAACCGAAACCATGAGTCATACAATCTATACTTTTACAAATGTGCCATGTTGTTGACAGCTAGTCACACTATGTTTTTGTTCCTTTTAGAACTCAACAAGTGCTAAATATGTCTGTTTGTTGTTTTGTAACACTGTTATTGACATTAAACAAATACAAATCGTGATATTATGGTTTACTGGAATATGCCATATAAGTGTATTTGTCAATACATGAACTTGTACTTCTATTGCTTGTGATTCCCTGAACATCGAGAAATTACATAATTTCGAGTTGTCCGAGAATCAAGTACATTTATATTGATAAACACCCAAGAATTCTAAAAGCATCGAATATCGCACTTGTTTGGAATTTTCGAAACTGACTATTCAGAGTTGTGTTGTTGCTATTGTTTGGAATTCTTGGAGCAAAGAATGCTGCTATTGTTATATTGCCTTCAGTTTGAATTTCGGATGGGGGGGGGGGGGGGGGGGGCAACGAATGTTATTATTTAATTACCAACAATTTCTTCTCCGAAAGAGAGCCAAACTATGAATTCTAATTAACACCAAGCATGGGTTCAAAATCTCGGGGAAAAACAACATGATTATCATATTTTACCTTGCGAAAACTTATGTGCATGCTCTGTTTTAAGTCATGCCAACACTTTCACTACTGTTTGAGACGATACATGTGTAACATATATGATATTCTCTTAAGATATAATATTATTTAGATGGAAGTGAAAAAAACAGACGCGTAATTAATAACTCTCAATTAAAGAGCTGCCCGGGGAAACAGTTTCTATTTCACAAGTGTATCTATGACGTAATTCTTGACGTGTGAAATTAAACAGCAATCGTATTACACACATAGTTTTGCTGTGATACGAGTCTGCAATGTCTTACAGATCAACATTATGGCATAGCTTACCTTGTATCTCAATTAATAGTCGTCTTGATTCGATTTATCATTTTCTCACGTCATATGTTCTTGGAAGTTACTCAAAATCAAAGTACTGGTACTCAGCATTGGCTGTTTCACCTTGCGCTAATCACCATTGGAAGTGATGTTCTTGTGAATACACGGTCTTCCTCCTATTTCTATCACCATGATGCCCTATGGTTTCCGATTGTAGATGTCTTCCATTAGACTTGGGATCTGGAATACTTATTAGAGATTGGTCAATATTTGTTAATTAGGGTTATTTCGTCGAAGGAGTGTCCACTACACCCATAAAATTGACAGAGGATAGCAATTAATATAACATACATGACTAATTGGCTTTCCTACAGGTGCCGACCACTTTGTATACCCGAATCTTTCTATAGTTTTATTTGCGTAATAAAATACCATTCCCATGATCCCTGTAGCAATCAAATCAACTCGTGAAACTGAACATACATAGGCTTGCACTGCAACATGAACGGGAACTAGTTAAACAATTGCATGGCGGATGTAGAAAAACGTATTACTTTAGTCCGCATCAAAATTTATGCGCGCCGAGCGAGTGACGGCTATGTTAAGCTGAACTATCGGTCTGTTTCCAAAAATTGTTTCCACCGAGTACCGACCATAAGTATTCGAACCCTATTGTGGTTTCATTTGCTTAATGAAGTCAAACATTCCCAAGACCATAGTAGCAAATTTATCCATTTAACTTCCTTTGTAGACGTCATGAATATTTCATAATGCTTTGAATTATGAAAGTACACAGTCATGATTTTCCAAATCGTTAAAACGTGTTGCAATGTTGTTTTGAAAATTTAAAGCCGATTTATTTCCAGTGCATTTTACTTAAGTTGTACACAGTGGAAGTCGGTTATGACAAAAACATTGTAACTCGAATAGATACGCCTTTTTACGTACATGTTACAATATATCAACTACATTGGAATACGGACTTCCTCGGGGAGTAATTATTACATTACAACATCCGATCATTCTCAAAGCAAGACCCTGTGGGAGTAGCAAAATTAGGTCGTTGTTGAGAGGTAGTTGCTCTAGAGAGGTTGAATTAATAGTTGAATCGTGCGGTGGGGAAAATCATACTGTTATTACAGGGAGGTTATTGCACAAGTGAAGACCGCTTTGGAGAAGTTGTACTGTATATGTAATTTGTGTAACATACTCGCATGTGTGTTTGAAAAACAATCTGTTTTATGTGTCTTACCTGTTTCATTGTTTGAACAAAGATACTTATATGTCGATTTGCAAATACAGTTTGTATATGTAATAATGTATCAAGTGTATCTGAGCGACATTAGTGTAAAATTATAATAAAAAGGACCTCCAAATAAAGAACACATGACAAAGGCCATATTATGTATTTCTTAAGAGTGACATTTGTTCACGGATTTAACTATACATTCGTACATTATATACGTATTTATGTTCTTGCGCAATCTTGACTAAATGTATTTTCATGTTCTTAAAGACATCACAAATCAGGCATTTATTCGGAGGTGGCTGCTAGAGTATTTATTCGGCACCTCTGGAATTCATTATAACCGCGTTCCACTGTACACGTTTTGACAAAAAGTAAAAAAATGTAATATTATAAGACTACTATTTCTATAATAATAATAATAATAATAACAATAATAATAATAATAACAATAATAATAATAATAATAACTTTATTTACAGAAGGTTACACATAAAGACAATGAAACATTAACAATAATGAGAATGAAACAATACTTTTTTACAATGTGGCCCTCTTGAAAAAAAAAAAAAACAACAACAAAAAAAACAGTAAAAATACCTATCCTCTCCGGAGATAAAACATTACACGGATCCAACTTAATGTGACCCAATAAATTATGTTTCATATCGTAATCACCATAAGGGATATCTAGAAACTATAATATTATGTGTACTTGATGAAATGATGTTATCTAATCTGGCACATGGTAACATATTGCCTTTCAACGTCAACATGTGTATGTACAGTGCAACCTCCGTGATAGGACCAATTTGGGACCCCCTCTCAAAAAAACAAATAGTCTTAATATTTAGATGGTCAACTAAGCATGTAGAACTAAAGAGGAAATACAGATGGACCTTTTCTTGAGCAACAACAGCATGATTTGTCTCACTGCATGGTTTGGCCATTAATTTAACCTCTATAGAGCAACAACCTATCAACAACAACAACATAATTTTGCTACTCCCAAAGGGTGTTGCTATGGGGAGGTTGCACTGTATTGAGAACAACTTAACACAAATCATGGTGGGGTTGAAGTGTTATCTGGAATAAGTCTCTTTACGTATATAGTAATGGCTTATTTCCATGCACTACCTTGTGCAATTTTGAATAGGTTACCAGTATGTTACATAATTGTTGAATTAAAAAATAGTTGCCTAACTGTGTTTTATCTTCCACTTTTGTTTGGTCCTATGTGTTGGGTGGATTTGGCGCATGAATTTCGACGCGGACCAAAATACTACGTTTTTCTACATCCGCCTTGCAATTATTAAATTAGTTCCCGCTCCATGTTACAATGCAAGGCTATGTAAGTTCAGTTTCCTTGAGTACTTTCAGTATTTGTCTATCTAGGATTCGTATTCTTATCTTCATCCATATAGCTGGAAACTTGATGCAATATTTAGTTATAAAACAAGTTCAAAAACATTAGACATCCTCCATCTAATATGTCAAAATAATGTCTTATGTTCAAAATGCGTGAACATGCATGTAATAGAAACTACATGTATACATAATATTCTAAAATATTTTGGGACGACAAAAGTCATTTCAGACACGCTACTAGCTTAAGGCGGCTTCTTGTTTTAAGCTATAACCTTTAGACTAAATTTTCTGTTAAACCTCAGTAAAAAGTGTTTGGGCTAAAACACTGGCCTCGGTATTGTGATGGTCTCTCTAACTAGATGGTATAAAGCTTTCACTGAAAACCAGTACGAAACAATGGATCTTTATAATGGTGTTGTCTTGTATGGTGGCATATTTCTGCAAATTGTGTTGTTGTTGAGAGGTTGTTGCTGTAGAGAGGTTAAATTTATAGTTAAATCGTGCAGTGGGTACTAACCATGCTGTTGTTGAAGGGAGGTTGTTGCTCAAGAGAGGGCCACTCTGGAGAGGTTGTATTGTATTGTACTCTAGGTATTGTCATCCACGTCTGATTTGGTGAAACTGTGAACCACTTCCGGTGGTGTCTATTAGGTTCTAATTGGTTAAAGTCCGGTTTTATCAAACTGTCAAAGCTGTATATTTCCACGGTCGATGTATGCATTTATTGTAAGCGACGGTGAGATTCTATAACTTTCCTAAGTTATACTATAATCTTCGTAATACCGGTTCTCGAATGTACATGTATCTAACCAATCGGAACTCTGTGGCGTTTGTCAAAGGAAAACGCCTCGACATAATAGGCAGGTCGCCATACTGTTGTTCTTGTTCACGGACTACTTTCCATTATGGATACCCTAGGAGTAAAACGGGTGGTACAGTCTGTTTCTCTCTTGATTGCCCATTTTATCAACCGCGAACGATAAACACGTTTGAAAGTCTACCATTCTATTAAGAATGATTCTTGAAAACGAATGCCTAGTGTTAAAAAAGAAGTGACCGGAAACCGCATAACGTACGAGGCGTATTCTCAGTGACGGGACTGTCCGGGAATTCCCGAGTACTTACGGTTGGTATCTAACTTATAATTAACCATTGCTATCGACTAAGGTACGAAGCTAAAATAAACGTATTTAGCGACGGTGTAATAATTCAGCTTTGACAGTTAAAATCATTTTGTACCTAAGACAACAACAACAACAACAATAACAACAAAACATTTGACAAAGTTTTACAGCTCTTCACCGCATCGATTATATTTTTACATTATTTTGATTCACCTACAGCACGGCTAATGTACTTTACCCATTCCATGGTGTCTGTTCTGCAAGACAACAGCTAAGACAACGTGTCAACGGATACACGTTTTTAGCTCACCAGAGAACAATGTGCTTTATGGGAGCTTTTTTTCGTTACTCTCTGTGTCGTTCATGCATCGTGATGTGGCGTCCATTTTTACTTTAGACGACATCTTGTCCTACATCACCATGTCAATTAAACCAAACTTTGCTGGAATGATTCTTGGGTGGTCCACATTCGAAGTTGTTCAACAAATCAAATTCCATTAAAAACTCTGGTTGTCATGGCAACCAATAGTTAAATCTTCTTGTCCGAAATCACAATGCCTAGAGCTTAGACATTTGGTGTGTAGCATTGTCTAGTGGAGCCCTCGGGATAACTTGTTTTTGTATTGGCTTGTATAGGGAAATTAAAAACATCTTCTTGTAAGAAACTACAATGCCTGGAGCTTAGATAGTTATTGTGTACTATGTGCACTATTGTTTGTTCAAATTATGACTCTTGGGTCAAAAGTGGCTTTGTCCCGGGGTTAACTTGATTTGACAAAGGCTCATATAGGAAAATTAAAAAAAATCCTCTTGTCAGAAATCTTGTGCTAAGATATTTGGTGTGAAACATAGTTTGTTTAATTATGGCTCTGGGGTTAAAATTGGCCCCGTCCAAGGGGTCACTTGATTTTTATATAGTCTCATATAGAAAATATTGAAATAGCCTTGACCTTGGATACTTAGTATGAAGCATTGAATTGTGAACCTCTACCAAGCATTTTCAAATCATGGCCCCGGGGTCAAAATTATCTCTGTCCTAGAGGTCACAAGTGTTTATAGTTAGGCTTACGTTACGTAGGGTAAAAAAAGAATAATCTTTTAAAAAAAAAACAAAAAAAAAACAAAAAAAAAAAAACGATGTGTTATTGAAATATCTACCATAGTTCTTATTCGAAAATGATCTCTATGATTTGGCAGTGTTATACTCTTTTTTCTGGTGAGCGATTATTGGACCATGGTGGTCCTCATTGTTACGAATAAGGAGTGCTACGTGTTCTAACACGTGAGCGGGAACTCGTTATTTATCACTCCTGTTTTTTTTCTTCCATTTTTGTGTAGTAAGTCATGTGTCGAAATGTAACGTGATTTATCACACGTATTTGCGCAAACTTTCCATGTGTTTTCTCCAGAAGCGCATCCATTGTGCTAATATACGACTGTGTTTAGTTTGTTTTATTTATTTATGCTTTCAGTGTATTTTTCAACCAGGCGGTGGATTTGAACCAGGGCAGTATCAGTGCCAGTGCAAGTCTGGCTTTTATTACCCAATTCTAAACGCGACACAAAAATATTACTCTGGAACGCAGTTAGAACGTTACATCCTTCTGAGCATGCGCAACGAAGTCAACTTTTCTACCAGCGAGTACCAGTGTCTTCCATGTCAGCAGGGCTGTGTGGACTGTGATGATGACGGACCATGTATGGTGGAATATAATATACTTATGAGAGGAATTCCTCTAGGAATACAGAGTTTTTGCATGACAATTACGTTGGTACTTGGAATAGTAGTGCTCAGGGTACGGAAATGCAAGGTGAGTGGATTCATACGTTATCAGTTACTTCCCCTTTTTCTCTATTCGCCATTTGAATGTCGTAAAATTCAAACATAAAATTGTGTAACACACAGTATGATGGATTTTGTTTCTACCCTTGTTTTATGAAATATATAACAATATGTTGAAGCTCGCACGGCTGATACAAACTTTTGTGCTAGATAGGTAGGGACTTAAAGCAGACGTTAAGCGTAGATTTGATGTGATATCATCTACTTCTAGGGGTGTCACATGCGACATAAAGAATACTTCATTGGTTGTAAGCAAACTGTTGGCACTAAGTACAGTTTATCCAGTATGATATATGCTGGACATAGACGCCCGTCGTTATGCTTTACCACTAATTTAGAGTAGAACGAAGCAGATGCCTGGTTCAGTTTCACTTCTATAATAACGTCAGGGATGATTCCTTTTTATGAGCCCTTTTTATATCTCAAATGTCAAATTATAACGCTGTATATAAGGACCAGGGAAAAACAACATTGTACAGATAAATATACCTGTTTTAAAAAATCTCACGGAGGGCAATTTATATTGAAAACATTAAACAGGTTCTTTCTTTCTCTGTCGATGTTCTAAAGAAAATGTGCCCCAGCACCCCCAGATGACTTGTTTTACCAGCGCTAGCAAGATTTCATAACAAAGCAAATATATGATTTCTTGAAAAACAGAGCAAAAACATTTCCATGCAAACAGGCTGCTAAGAATTGACATAACTTCCGTTCAGCGATTTGGAACAATCTTGGATATTATCCATTTATACACTTTATAATAATCATCACGTGAACACTGTTGTATTCCAGGTTATGGTCATTGGAATGTGGTGCTTATTGGAAATCATACTTCTAGGTGCTCTATTTCTATACGCTACGGTAAGTTCCATAATTCTGGAATCGGTAATCATCGCTATTTTCGGTCGAATTCTGTTACATGAGACAAAACGTGCGACGGAAATGAGCGGTGTGCTCCAAATAGATACGAACTATAGTTTGTCGCTGTTTTCAGTAAGTCGGACATGGATCTTTCATTGGCATTGCCTAAGTTCTTGGAATAATTTATATTAAAATACCGATACAAAGTTGTTTTATTGATTGTGCCAACTTTCGGATTGTTTTCAGGTATTTCGGCATTTTTATTCGTGGGTTTGATTTTGTGGATGAGCCAACCCGCCAAATTCACAAAATTGAATTCCCGACGAAAATGAATGAATCCACAGTATACACATTTATGGGTGATAATGGGTGGACCCTAATAAAGCCAGCTTTTATTTTCTTTAACTTTATATATGAATCAATGCATTATAAGAACGTTTGTCACTTTTGACCAACTCCACGGAACATGTGATTATCATCATCACCTTTGCATGAGATGGTTAAAATATCGCCTTGCGAAATGTTTTGTAAAACTTCAGCAATTCGTTCTAAATAACTTGAAACACACAAAATGGATTCGTAGTTGACTTACTGTCCTTAAATGTGTCCTTTGTTTAAAGGGTCCTCACGCTGACCTTTATTTTTCAGTTGTTAAAGAATAACATCAAATCGTGTAACACTAATGTCACAGTAGATTTAGTTTAATTACATTCCATTAGAATCAAATTTACCCCAGACATCTCAGTAAAATAAATTGGCGTCATCTGTCTATGTAAAAGATTAATCTGAATTACTTAATCACGAGCGACCTAATATCAATCGTTAAAAAGCGTCATAGACTCAATTACTGAGTATAATTTGATAAACGCAAATATTATGAAAGATCACATTATTGACATTTTACGATGGTGAGAATCGGTCATATAAAATTAGTCTTAATGTATTGAGTATGCATTTGCAGTTTGTTCTAATTTCTAGTCCTATGAAATGCCACCATTTTATTGATAATTGGGGGGGGGGGGGGTCGTATAAAATGAGCCGAAAGCCTGGTATCGAGAAATATAGGTCACTTGGAAATGCAATATATTTATTTGAACATAATCTCTTTTAAATTAGATTTTATATAAATACCTTTATATTTTCATAATTTTATTTTTATCAAAGACCCATGCGTATTCAATACAACATAATTATCATGCAATTTTACTTTACACCACTGATTGAGGGTCGTGGGTTCGAGCCCAGCCACCAACCATGTCTCTTCAGTTGCTTACGGAGGATGGGAGTCCAGTACTGGTTCTTCTCAGGAACGACGGTTAATTGAACTGTCCGCCTCAAAAAGGGAATAAAACACAAACAAAACAAACAAACAAACAAACAAACAAACAAACAAACAAACAAACAAACAAACAAACAAACAAACAAACAAACAAACAAACAAACAAACAAACAAATTTAATATCGGAATTGTCTCATTACCAAGTTTTAATATAAAAGAGATAAAAAAGATCCACAAACAAGGAGGTTGTTATGGTGAGATACTATTTTATATTTTCATTATATTATTTTTATATTGATTTCTAAGTTAATGTCAAGTGTTTTATTTTATAAACTTCATGTAGAATCAGTTAACATCAGATAGTATCACGAAATTTCTATAAAATAATACATATCGAAAAAAAGACACACCATGCATAGATTAAGCAATATCTTACATTATATTTCACGTAAATGTTAAGTGGAAAATAATTAGTGTAATTAAGCATTAAATGGTGATTAACGGAGACAATTAGAGCACGTATTTGTTTTTTTGCATCCCGATCTACTCTCAACTTTTCATCGCGATCCTAGACTTTCACACTAATCTTTATACCAACAGAAAGATGAGTCTATAAAGTTATAAATACAGCGTATACACGTATCTCTAATAAAAAAGAACAACACAGTCCACAAATTATCAGTACGGCTCACATTAATCTCTTACAAACCATACAGCGAAGTCCACACAAAAATAAACCCCCAAAAACGCATAATATGTGCGGTTGCACCGCCATTAATTTATCCTCTGAGTAAATTTTTACCTTCTCGTATTTTAAAGATAAATCGCTGACCACAGCAAAACTCAAACAGTCGGTGTGCAATGTTCTTGATACAAAAACAGTATAACTGTTTCGAATTAAAATGTTTTTATTTTATTTTATTTTGACAGGTAGTCGTCCAATATTTTGAACCGTCAACAACGACTTGCCTCATCGTACCTTGGTTAAGAGAATTAGGTTTTGCCATACTCTACGGAGCACTTGTGCTAAAAATATACCGGTAACGTAAATTAGCGTTGTTCCCTTTATTTTACGTTTTTGAAATGTCGCATATTGCCTGTTAGAGATACGACTCGAAGATTGTTTGTTCTGTGATATCCCATCCTGATAATTAATGGTTATGTTAAGGGATGATTGGTGGTCAAGTGGTAAAGTGTTGTTCGATTCTCGGCTCCGTCTGTCGGATTTACCGAGCCAAGTACTGTGTCTAGAAAATCACAGGGAAAAGGGTGAGGCGTGTATTGGTACCGTACACCGGGCACGACAAATAACCAAGAAATGCTATTTGAAAAGAGTAGTGGTATAAATGCTTGTTTCTCCTATATCTACTCTTCATTCTCTCATTTGGGTTGCTCTGAATGACCATAGCTGTCGTTAAGCAACAGATAAATGAATAATAGTAATGTCAGAAACAATATCCACAGCTTCACGTCACTGTACATCAGATTTCTGGTTTTGTAGGGTAGTCTATTGTCAAAACATTGGGTGCTTACACGCCCACTCAGCCGGAGAGCAACTTCATACAATCTTAATTGATGTGGGAATAAGCACTCATTGGACAAATTACTGTTATTTTTTACTCATTATTTACTGTAGTATTTATGATGGGTCTTTAATGTGGCTCTCTCTGTTTCTTTCAAATTTACCATATCCAAAGGACATTGATATCCAGGAAACATTACATATTGCTGAGTTAAACGCCTGTTAAAAATTATTTCATATGAAATACAAACTTTTTAACCTTGTTCTTTTGGCTTGAGTAAAAAATTTGCTTTTTCCAACAAAGGTTCATACTTGATATTAAGCTATTTTTAATGTTATTTTACATTGAAATATAATTATATGGTGAAATCGGGACAAAAAATTCATTTCGGATAACACAAGGTTTTCGGATAATCCAAGTTCGGATAATGGGGTTTTAACTGTTGTACATGTTTTTTGCAGACTGCTGGCGGATTTTCAATCAAGAAAGGCCCACCGTGTACATGTTAGGGACAAGGACTTACTGAAATACCTCTTGTGTATAGTCATTGTGGTTATAGGTTATATGGCAGCATGGACGGCAGTAATAATAGATCAGGTTTGTGCATCAAATCCTCTTGTTTGTCTTTTTGATTCGATGTACAGTAGTCAATCTTGTAAACAAAGATGCTCTTGCACGATGACAAATCATCCCCTTCAGTACTTTGATTTTACATCTGCTATATTCGCACAAATCAAGAGAAATACTTTCACTTCTTCGAAATTTGCTATTCAAAAGAAATTACATGTACTTTTATTTGATAGTAAATATGATAATAAAAAACGTAAAAAAGTACAATCATACACGGATATAGTGAGGAATCTTATAGTAGTTCGTAAACAGCAAATGGTCGTATACAGTGAAATATATGTTTTCCATAACAAACTACTTTTATTTCATTGTGGATATAATAAAGTATTTATTCTGATTTCCTGGAAAATATTACCGTGCTGTACTGTTGTGACTATTTTTGAGGGCGAAGATTTAGAGTATTGAGGGCGGAGTTTAGGAGGGGTGGAGTTTGAAGTCGCGAAATTAGGTTAATAACGGAAGTAACTACACATTGAACATTGGAGGCTCATTTTCTGTTTACAAACTTGACTGTATGAGTTCAGTTATCGAAAAAATCCAGATATTTTGTATAATGATCATTACCCGCATCAATCGAGTTCTCTGACTCTCCGACACATAGCCAATGACAATTATGACCCGTGGTCCTCCGCGTATAGTGTAAGGCCTAAGACATTGTTTGTTTCTAGATTCATGCTCATTAGAAATGGGGTCAGTTGGTCGGAATTTTCAGCGTATTTCATTTTGCTCTTGAAATCAGTTGGGAACTTCAAGGTCAAAAAATGAGATAGTGCATGTACCGTTCCGCAGGCCTAATGAAAGGGAAAACATAAAGAATGTCGGGTAACCAGAAATAAACATTGTTTACGCCTAAGTTGCCATCACGAATGAAATTTGAATTAAATGCTATAAACGGGAACGAAATTGTGTCAATCTTTTTACTGGGTGATTGCGTTTCAATTTTGACAGAATAATATCCGCGACAGACGATCGTGGTACGATATCGGTCAATTGATAATCACATGGCCTCCTCTTCGTTTTAACACTAAGTCACACAATAAAAAACCCGACTAGGTCAGACAGAACTAAAATGGCAACACAAATTACATTTGTAATACAAAAAAACGACATGAAAATCGTGTTCATTCTGACTAAGATGAATTGTCCTCAGTTTTTTCCTCGACTGAAATAAATACGTAAAAGCTATCAAGGATAAAAAAGATTATAATTTACTGTGGTGGCATATCTTTGCATACACTTAGCGAGTCAATTTTCGCGAAAGCTTTCGAAGTTTCCGAGATTTTTTTTTTACTTTCGTGAACATATTTTATCGACACTTAATAAGTGTGTTAGCTGTTTGGCCCTATTTAAATGTCTGAAAATCTTAAGATGAAAAGTTATATTTTTTTCGCAGATTTTCGCGAAAATAATCTGATTATCTGGAGAAGAGATTGTTATGCCGCAATAATTTGCAATGTACAGTCGAATCCTGTTATGCCGATATCGCTTGAACTTTTAATTATCTCAAGACATTCTGTTTAAAGATAAAGCCGATTGGACATCCGGTCACAGTCGGAGAGCGTCAAAGACGGCGTGAAGGAATATCCGGGGTATTTCATTTTTTTCATTATATTTTCAGGTACAGGATGGGGCGACTTTAATAGAAACGGGGAAGACATCATATCCAGAACTAAGTTATTTTATTTGTCGCTCTGGGTGGTGGGATCATTCTACGGAAATAGGTAACTGATTTTATCTATCTTTTATTATGCCACAGTTTCTTATAATCATTATACGGTGCAATCTCAACAGAGAGGCCCTCTCTTGAGCAACAACTTCCCTAAAACAACAAAATGTATTTTCCTACCTGTATTATTGGTGGAGAAGGGGGGGGGGGGGGATATACTGAGCAAGCCCATTAAACGACCATTTTAATTAAAATAGAAAAGTGAAAAGGCATGCCAGGTTATAAAACCTTAAACGCTCCACCAAATTGCAAGGACCATCAATACTAGTATATCCAAGAAACATCCATCATGGATCACTTTGAATGTAGTACTTTGAGTGTAACGATTCCTGGTCGTGGCTGGTCATATCATTCCATGAAACTTTTACCGCACTGTCAATTTTTCTCCACATGTGCAGGCGTTACCGGTTCCTTGTGGAAAGGTAATTAAGTTAGTACTAGTTCGAATACCATCTAGGAGAACTTGTTTAGTGAATCGGCCGTCGTATACAACTGAAAATTGTTGAAAAAGGGCGTTAAACCCTAATACTGTAGTTTCATTTATTTTCGTTGGGCTCAATTTTCGTGGTTTGTACTAAACTGGCTATTTCATTGGGACTTAAATTCGTTGATTTTGATTTTTGAAAAGAAATGCCTTATCTATTCACATAAATTCGTGGGGATTTGATTTCGTGGATGAGCCGACCCACGAAATCCACGAAATTAAATCCCCAACGAAAATTAATGATTCCACAGGAAATAAATAAACAACTTACTTCTAACTTTAAAGTATAACTATGATTACGATCTTGTTTCTTTCAGCGGAGATCTTGTATCTGATATTTGGTATGTACTTATGCTACAGAGTCCGGGCTGCCCCTTGCGAGTACAGAGAGGGCACCTACGTCTCGGCAACTATTTGTTTTGAATGTTTCATATCTACAACGTTTTATGTTTTAAGGTAATTTTTGTTTATTTTATTTTTGTGGTACAATGCAACTCTTTTAGATGTTTGAGACTCTTTATGTTATTTAGTCAGCCATGAGTCTGTCACATCACAAAGGACAAAGATATATAGCATTTATGATAACACACGAAGAACATAAATGTAGATTTATGATAATAAAATCATAACTGAAAGGAAGCTTTGTAGCGGAAATATTCATGATGTTACAGAAAGGATGTAACAAACAGCTTTGCTAGATTTTCTCTGCTTAATGATCCTTATTACACGCTTTATCTCCTTCGTTGTTGAAATATCTTAATAACAAATGGATTTGCAGCCCATACTGAATCTTTTGGTGAACAAGTCACTGAAAACCGTTATAAAAGATAAATAAAACGTGTTACAGTGGGACCAGTATTATCCGAAAACCTACATTATCCGAAAACCTACGTTATCCGAAGTCATGTGCAGTTTACAAAATCATTTCTGAAATATTTTATTTATGGTATATATTACATAATTTTCCCCATGTATTTCAAGCATATAATAATTATTGGTTAAATATATATCTACGTATATTTCAACATTGTTCATGTATTTCAGGCATATATATTGGTTAAGTATACATCCAGATTACATATTTTTTATGTATTTTCTACGATGTCAGTTGACAGTCAGTGTAACTCTAGTGTTAGTGTTTGGTCCTAAGGTAAGTTACCTTGTGTTAGTTTAAACTATGTAGAATAAGTGCATTTCATAGTTCTTTTTTTTTAAAATCAGTACATTAATTTTTATCACAGTTCAAACTATGTAAATACACTAAATTTTCTTAGTTCACTTACTTTTCTTATGATCCATTTACCTTATTAAATATAAAAGAAACCGAAATAAATCAACCACACAACTGATATACTGCATACGCATGTACCTCTTAATCTGTTAATTTTGTTTTGACTGTATTGTGGATGTCCTTTTTTGGCGATTATTGTAGACTCTCAATATGAAATGAAATACATTTGTAACTTGAAATTCAAAGTGATGTTTCGCTGAAACAAATTGTAAATCTTGGTATAGGTTTGAGTGACTATTCGGGTGTTTTTTGTTAATAAGAAAGATACAAGGAGCGATTGTTTACATTCTAATAAGATAAGAAAGACAAACATTTTAAAAATCCTTTCACTGCTTAGACAAGGAAGTGAGACCAGCACTAAATCATGTTTGCAGGCTCTAACCAGAGTTGTCGTTCATAATCCCTCACATATAGGCCTATATGTAAGCGAGCAATAGCGAACGGCAACTCTGTGTAGAGATTGTCAAATTTGATGTTGTTCAGAAATATTATTATTCCAATTGTGAAGATGCTTCTATTTAGTTATGGTATGCACACAGACCCCCGGATGAACGTCAGATAAGAAATAGGGCGTATTCTTCTTCTGATGTCCCCGATAATATGGCACCGGAAGTGATGAAGCTAAATGTAGGCATCTCTTCTAACGGAGATGTAGATGTTGGTGATGTCAGTTTAGCTGATATGGATCCAGAAGACATAAGGGTATAGTAAAATGACGTCAGATCATTTACAAAATGACGTCATTCCTCATACGAAATGACGTCACAAATCTCTTTAGTTATATAAATGACATCATGTAAATTCATTTTCAGAAAATGAAGTAATAAATTGTGCAATTGACGTCATATATTTCTGTCATGAATATATGAATGTAAAAATATCTTTAACTTTTTACCTTATAAAACATGAATAGAAAAATAATTGTCGCCACTCATTACTCCTACAAGACATTTAAATCTGATTTATTTCTCATTTTGAAATCGATATACCTGATGACATTTAAAATTTTCCCGTTTTCAGGCGGAATTGAAGCGACTGTATACACAATTACAGGTGTACAAAACTCGCAATATGAGAAAAGATAATCCCCACATCTCGAAAAGACGAGGCGGAAGAAAACAAACACATAGACGATTTTCTCTTCAAGCATTCCATCATAAGCATCGGCATCACCATAGCGACCATGAGCATGAACATGAAATGTCAAGGACACCGGAAGAAAGTACAAACTCCGCTGAAGGTTTACCAATGCCGATTGAAATGAGTGTAACGAAATGCGAAGAACTAAATGAAAGCAAACCTACGTGTAGTGTTTCATTTAAAATGCACCACCCTCACAAATGATTTTCAGACAGATTTAGGAAACATTTTAGCATTTCTTCGTATATAGGAGTTGGTCTCTGCAACTGTTCCTTCTTTTTGAATATTTTGAGGATATTAAAGGCGTGTGCTTATGTCAAGTGAATGTGTTGAACTGCAAAAGCAGTCCTGAGAAATGGAAGTGGCTTGTGTTGTTGGTGATTGGTTTGATGACATATGGAAGGTACAAATGTATATGGTTGCCAGGTTACCGGCAACAGTGTGCTTTTTGGCGTTTGTTCAGGATTTGGAAAATGCTGGTGGATTTGTAATCCAGGAATTTTCGTAGTACGTGTCACCCTTAGCGAAGAGTTGAATCTGAATGTATCTATATGTGTATTTATATGTGTTAAAACAATTTGATGGTATTAAAACATTACTATTTCATACAACAAGTTATTAACTGTTGAATTATACAAAGAATTCAGGAGGTTAGGGGCAGTGAAAATGATAAAGCTTGCAAAGCAAGCATATTAGATTTTTTTGTGAAAAGGGGTCTTTTTATGCCTGAAGTTCGCAGGAATTTCATTAAACTAGGAACAACATTTTCGTTAATCTGTGAGACCAGACTATATACTGCTGGGAGGATATTTGTATATCGTTTAATCCAGATTTCTCATTCTTGCTATTAGATTCTTTATTATATCACTTGGGATAAAGTGTTATCGCTAAGTGGATAGTACTTAATTATTTCTATAGATATTACTAAAACTTGTATACTACATGTACTAGTAGTATATTTCATCGGGTATCAGCCATGACACTTTTATTTGAGGTCCATGTGTGCAAGTACATGTATTATAAAACCATATATAACAAGATGAAAAACTGTGCTGTTACTTACAAATTAAGGAGTCAGATGCATAGATATTTTGATTATTCAATTTATGACAACTAATGTATACTTGATAGAACCTATCATGCATGCTGTGAAACATGCATTTATGGCGACCTAGGAAATTAAGGTCTCCTAGTAAACTGAGGCAACTCCATTGTACACCTTTGTTAGTATATAAGACCAATACCTCCCTGAATAAACGGCCACCACGTGATCTGAGTCCATTCCTTAGTACACCTTTCTTAGCCTATATGACAAAACAAATAACTTTGAATACAAGTCAACTGTGCACACATACGACATGGCAATTTACTCTCTCTTCATTTGGGTGAGCTTTGTACACAGGTATGACTGTAAATTCAGCATTGCCTCGATTAAGTGCCATAAAGTAGATAAACATAGCTGCTAAGTCTAGCTGTGTAATAAATATGGGTATTAACAGAAAATAAATTCTTACATTTGTGATTTTTTTTGTCCTAGGAAAATGATAAGAAAGTACCTCTGTAGGAGTTCTCTATTAATCAGCGTGGGCCACGTTCAAAATTACAGAGCATTCACTGCCTTTACCTCTTCTGCTATGTTCCGTTGTTTTTGAACGATATTTAACGGCATAAAAATTGAACCGTAAATATATGTCTTTTATAGTATTATTCATTTCGCTATTTTATTATTGAACTATTTTTACTTTCATCAAACAATGTGAATGTTGTTATATGTGTGTAAAATTTAATTCCTCTCTCAGTAATGACTGATATTTCTAACTTTTCTGTCACATGGCAGTGGTCCCCTTATTGCATTGCTCATCTCTGGATCCTGAACATGTTTGTCTTACGACTAATTTCTTATTTTATTATTACTTATTTTCAAGATTTCAAACTCATACCTAGTTACTAATGAAACTAAAATGTAGACATGGTTATGTTTATCAAAAGTTCTTACTTATGGCTTTTGTAAAGATTTTCTAACTATGTGATATTGATCTGTTTTCAAAATTAGTTCCACTGGATACTAAAATCATCGATATCCCCCCACAATAAACGCCCTATGATTTAAAAAAAATAGAGTATATGTTTGATCAATTGCTATTCACCTTGGATAAACATATACATTGAATTATTACAAACCATTAATAAAGAGTTTTGATTTACCTACTTTCAAGAAAGGGGGGGGGGGGGGGGGGGCATTCCTTATGAGAGGGCGTTTTTTTAGGAAATGTTTGGTATTGAGACTAATTCAGCAAAATGATTTTATAGTGTGTGAATGTTATGTTTGAAAGTTTCATTAGCTCTAAAAAATGGAACGTTAGGTTACTATAGCAACATATTTTTCTAAACTGAAAAATTTGGCCTATTTTCATTGTTGCCTAGATTAAGCTAATTGAAGGTTTTATTAATAAAAGACCGAGCATTTTAGAATGTAAACTTTAAGATCTCACTTTACTTGAACATTATCATTATCAACATTCATCTTTTCAAAATAGACTACTCACGATTTTAACCATTTGTTGCTTAGCAATGCCATCATTTTAACAATAAATCAATTATTTTCGATGATGATTTTTGAGGACGCAGAAACAAATCATTTTTATTGGGTATTCTAAATAGTGCCAAAGTTAAATTTTATTTAAGTAAACTATATATTTCTATGGCTTGAAAACCTGCTTTATATTCATTGGTTAGTTTACCAACTGTGTGAAAGTATATATTTATATGTATCAAAGATTTTACGAAACGTATTTTAAATGACCTTTTTCATGTAATATATTTTTATGAACAGAATTTGGAATCAACATGACCATACAGATACTATACGATACAATCAAATAAAATACGATACAATCAAATAAAATACGATACAATCAAGTAAAATAAGATACAATCAAGTAAAATAAGATACAAAAAGATACAATATGATACGATACAATATGATACGATACAATATGATACATTAAGATACAATATGATACATTAAGATACAATATGATACATTAAGATACAATATGATATATTAAGATACAATATGATACATTAAGATACAATATGATACGATGCATAACGATACATTACAAAGGGACTACTCAAAAGGACAACACAAAAAGGCCAACACAGTACGACGTGACACCTGGAAATGAACAAATATATCGTAAAACACTAATACATAATTATTGCAGTAACAATCTTTAAACAAACACATTGAAATGTTTATGTATGAATTGAATTCCTGCATGTTTTCTGAAAATAAAATCATGATGATTAGTCCATAAACTTTTTTCTACATTTTTATATATCCGCGTGTTAACACACTTGTACAAACATATAGACAAGACTCTCGTACATTAACCTGTACTTGTCCTGTTAGGCAAGAAACTAAACTATCAACTTGCCCTTTTCAAAAATGAACTTGCCCAAACTATTTAACTAACCGATAGAACACTAAAAGAAATGCTTTCTGGAATAAGATTATTGTTTAAGAGCATAAAATACTGTTCCATTGTAAAAAAACTAATGTGGCTTTTTCCAAATTTGCAATTTATTCTGCCTTTTGAAATATTTTCACTTGCCGGTTCAGACAACATGGATGTATATTTAACTTGTTCTGACCTCAAACTTGGTTGCCGAAACCTATCAGAAAACCTTTAATGTAGAGCCCTGATAAATATCAGCAATTGAACTCTTCCAGCAACTACAAAAAAAGTTATAAAATAATATACTTATCAGTATGAACACGACCATCCATCTTGGCTTGACACGTTGCATTTCAAGCCACTTGTGCTCCCAACTGATCCTAGTGACTCAGGTGTTGATAATCTGGTTTATGCCTATTTTTTACCTTATATTTGTTTAAAACCAGTGGGCAGTTTACCAAACAAGATATCCTGGGCTCTGTACGGGTACTAAACTTGTGGACCTCGGGTTTGTGGTCGCCAAACTCTGTGTGTGGCGCTTGCTCATTGTGGTGATGTAGTTAAAGATATTGCACCTAAGGTATTTTGTTCTCCATGGCTGTTCCAAGGGATTCTTGTGGAGAATTTGACAGTTTCTATATTACCGTTATACTGTTGAAAAAGCATTAAAATTGAAAGAAAATGTTTCCAGTTTTACGTTTTTAATCTTTGAATACACGAGAAATAATGAACTAAACAACATATAGCTAAACATGGAATGCAATGACTTCAGAGCAGTGGACCAAACGAAAACAAACAAACAAACATCACCATTTCAAAGAGAGTCAAACTTCGAAACAATTAAAGTCATATGTGCATGAAACTAATAACAAACTCAATTACAACAATAGGCATTTGGTTTAAAAAAAAATTATTTCTCTTTATGACAATAAGAAGGAAATTGAGTTCTAATAAACTTTTGAATACACTTTTAAAGAAAGATAAGAAAAGTATGCGACCTTAAATTTTAGTAAAGAAAAACATTAAATTATTTACGGAGTAGAAAAAACATGACTATCATTGTTTATTATATTACAATTTGTAACATACGGATGGCCATCGTATACATATAAATTTCTATATTTCTAGTAAAACAGACATTTGTAAGACTTGCATGAATGTGAATATTTTAACAATTAATAATGTGATCTTTTTATCCAAACCATGTATGCCACTTTTTATACGATTACAATTTTCTTTCAAATAACTCTTTTCTTACAACGAATAAAGTCGTGATCTAAATCCATAGTCTGATACAGGTCACGTGTCTTTTTTCACCTTCGTGATTGGTTACACTTTATTTAAAATGAGCATGCGTTTTTTCCATTCTAAAGATTGCGTGATTTGATTCCGTTGAGTTGCGCTATGTTACTCGGCGTATGGCTGAATTTGAGATTCCTTATATTGGTTTGTTTGTTTGTTTGCTTGTTTGAGTGTTATATTTATGTGTGCAAGAATAAATAAATATACAATGTACATGTTTTATACTTGATTCGGCTTTAAATGTTAAATATGATGTAACTAGATCATTTTAACGTCTTTCACTATGGCATGTCTGTTTTTGGGCAATAACAAGTTTGTATACAAGTTTAATGATATCAGTTATTTATAAAAAAAATTCATACCATACCGATTGAACACAAACAATTGACATGTTGATTTTACCCTAAAGAAATAATTTTGTGTTAAACAGTGTTGTCATAAAACATATCTGATTTAATTGTTTTTGAATAATGACTAAATTTCTCGTTACCCATTGGCTCTGCTATTTCATCCCATCGTTCGGGGTGACGTAAATAGGCCACGTGGTCCACTCGATTGCTACACGTTTTGAAACCATGTACACAATTATGATTTATTTAGAGCATTCTTAGATATTTATTTTTTTATGTTTTGATTTATCACAATAAGGAAATTTAGAAATATTGAGAAAATGCTATGTCGCCGCAAGCACTTGGTAGTGCTTATTATAAAAACGCCCAGGTTTGTCAATATGAAGACAAATGTATTAAGCAATATATGTTTTCAACTGTATATATTATCAATTTCTTGTTTACGTAAAAATAAAATACGGAATTACTGCTCTTTGTGAGACGTTTTTCCTTTAAGTTTGTTGAAATCTTAATCAATTTTCGTTAGATAGTTTTTTAACATTTTTTTGGTAGACTTTTTTTAGATTATTGACATCAAAGCATTACTTCTATTTTGCCAATTTTGATTTAATCAGTTATTATTTAATTCCTGTTTTTTATTACTTGTTTATTCGTTTATTTGTTTTAATTAAGTTTAGCCATCATTCGCGTCAATAAGACTGTAGTGTTATATAAATCTAAACGGTAAGCATGTGTGTTGACTAAAGGTTTGCTATTAGACTGTTATGTACTTTTTCATTTATGTTTTCATACAACAAAAAGATAATATTTTCACCTTTATATTTTATGTTAGGAATTGATTACTTTTCTTCAAAGTTTTTTTTTAAATTCACTTTTTCGATATAGAATTGAAAATTTCTATTATAATTATTTTGTCTGTTAAATTAGACAAGATTGATAATTTTGTTCCATTCTACAAGTAATAAAATATTTTGTGAGATTATACTGAATCCGCCTGTCAAATTATTTCATTAGGCTATGAGCCATGTTCTCTTTGACGAATTGGTTAACTGTCCGCCAGTAAAGAAACTGAAAAATATTGTTGAAAACTAACAAAAAAATGTTGAAAACAGGTGTAAAGAAAAACATTTTTAAAATTATTTTTATGTTAAAACCTGTCTATACGCTTTAATAATATATTTGTGTACATAGTAAAATAAACCACTGGGTTCACAGGTGTGCGTAAACAGTAAAGAACCACTACTAAGCTACTGCATAAATATCTAGTCCACGTCAATACAAAAACATCTTATTTTGGGAAGGATTTCTGTATTTCAACTTGTTACAAAGTGAGGCCCTATATCAGAGTAGAAAAGGTGGTGTTAAAATCTCTATTACTAACTCCCACAATGTCTATAAATCAAGTTTTATTGCTTTAACAAACGGCAAGGAATGCCGCAATAGTTCCACTCTGTACTAAATCTGAAACACATCGGTTTGAACAAGTGGTCTTTAAATATGCGCAATTCCTATTCATTGGGAACCATACAATTCGGAATGGACCTGACTAGGAAAAAAACTTCCAGGTTAGAAAAGTTTTTATTTTTAGACAAAATATACAACAAGATTTACTAAGTGTACTGAATGACGAAACAGCCAATGCTGAACATGTAACTTTATCCTGATGGATGGAATTTCTAGATCAGAGAGATTCCGCTGTTTACCAAATCGCACACCTGTTTGTTTATTTTACTTTGTACACATAGCAATGTACTGTAGCACGCATCTCATCGTCCATATCTGAATCAATATCTTAATGTACATGATCAGCAGAGATATGAATGTATATGTTTCAAATTATTTATATATATCTATAAACTTGTTTTGTTTCTGTAATGAACAGGACAAGATAAGAAGTACGAAGTGTTGCCATTAAATTGTGTCACAATGATTTTATATTAAAGAAATTAGGAGTACATATTTCTTTTGTTGTTTTGTTTGCACATGAAACGGAAGTCTGTCCGTGCGTCCGTCTGTCTTGTCGTCCAATCGTTCGGCCATCAGGTCGTAGGTTAACTCCATTTACTAACAACAGTTCTGTTCAATTACCATGAACAGTTAGTTGAACCAGTGCTTCTGCGTTACCAACATGTTCTGATATGTTTCCCTCTTTGCCAACGGTCACATGAGAAGGGGTTGGTCACGACTGACCTTAAATGCAACCTATTACGTCAAAATACCATGAATGAAACATGGATCTCGAACTCACCCATCTGTATCCATACCAAGAGTCCGAATTACTTTACGGATGATTGGTGGTATATTGATTATAAGTTGGACTACTGAACGAAAGGTCAATTCGAAGCTCGGCCCAGCCTTCCGAGTTTTCTCTTCGTCAGGGAACCCATTCCAACTACCAAGCCAAGTACTCTGCTAAGAAATTCAAAGGAAACGTGTGAAACGTGTATCGATGCTTTACACCGGGCACGATAAAGAACCAGGAAGAAATATAAGTGTAGTGATACAATTGGTCGTTTTTTTATCTTCTCTCCCCGCTCACTAAGGCGGCCCTCAAATGACAATAGCTCCCTGCCGAATTGGAGTTAAACGACAGATAAACAAAAAATAAACCGATAATACAGTTAACCAAACATAATAAAGAAGAGAGAGAGGCCATTGCTACAATTGAAGATTTGACCTTTTCAAGCGCGAAAATTATCTCTAGTAATGGACCTTTTAAATCTTTAAATATTGGTTTGAATGTCATTATTATATAAAGTGTAATATCTATAACTAACAAGTACACATGACATCGAACAAGAAAGGAAAGATACCCAACGAGATGAGTTGACAGGTTCAGATTGACAAGATGGATTTGGAAAGCTTCAATTCTTTTAAAAAAATCGGTGAATAAAAAAAGGACCACCAATTTGTTGTCGTATAAATGTTATATAGCGGAATTGTAAAATGTTCCGATCAGTTATTATCTATCATTAGTTGGCGTGTAACAACCACATAGTAAGTCGTAAGGGAAACTAAACATAAACACGTGTTTGTCAGTTGAAATACAGTTATTTCCCATTGACGTTACAGTCTAAATGATACCATTCAGCTATACTGTCAAACACTACGTTTTCTTTCCTCCTGATATTGAGTCAGAGCACATGCATGTTCATT
Organism: Lutraria lutraria; assembly: GCA_964023205.1. Taxonomy (NCBI): domain Eukaryota; kingdom Metazoa; phylum Mollusca; class Bivalvia; order Venerida; family Mactridae; genus Lutraria; species Lutraria lutraria. The sequence continues at coordinate 8,446,680 of OZ026851.1, read as the reverse complement.
GTGGGGCCGGGTTGGTCATGATTTTGACGAAGCAAATGCTAGGCGGTATGTGACTATTTTGCTCTTGATGTCACAACAAAATTAATGTCTCCTAAGCTCAAACCGATTCTACACAGGCAACTAACAACTCTAGAGGTTATTCATACTTATTTTCAACATGAGTGAGAAACACGAACACTAGTCTTTTGCATATAGTCAATTGCCTTTATTTTTACCGACCAGTTTATTATAAATAACAGCTAACCAGTTAACTACTCGTGTAAATCCATATTGTAGAAACGTAAATTGGCCTAACGAAGAAATTCAACACCACAATCATAACACTAAAGTCAACACATCACCACCACTTTCACGACCAACACTATCAGCCCTCATCACATTCGACGACACCGCTACATTTGTGACCAAACATCACCGCCACCATTACCACCTACCACCACCATCACGACCAAAACTTTCAGCCCTCATTACCTCCAACAACACCGCTACATTTGTCACCAAACATCACCGCCACCATTACCACCTACCACCACCACTCATGACCAAAACTTTCAGCCCTCATTACCTCCAACAACACCGCTACATTTGTCACCAAACATCACCGCCACCATTACCACCTACCACCACCATCATGACCAAAACTTTCAGCCCTCATTACCATCAACAACACCGCTACAATTGTTACCAACATCATCGTCATCATTATCACCACCATCACGACCAACACTATCCAACATCATCACTATGGTGGAGGTTCATATATAATGTGGTTACGCTTTCCAACAAAAATAGTTTTGCTTTTGATCAGGGTCAGTATTACTATTATCATACCACGGTTAATTGCACAATGTTTCCCGGGGTCGCAAGGAGACAAAAGCGCCATGGTGTAAAACAATAGCCTCACTGACCTTACCCTAGGATACGGTAAAAACAAACATTAAGACAATGTACAAATTAGTATTGATTTTATCGCAAGGTCCTGGACCACTTGTCAATGGACTGGGTCAATTAACGACAGACAGTTTAAACAAAATCCGCAAACATAAAATATCCCAGGTTTAGCTTAGGTTATAATTAATTACATGTACCTTTATCGTTACTGGTTCATTAAAAATGTGATATTTGATGCCAGTGACAACACAGATGAAAAAAACTAAATCTAATGACATCTATTAAGCTAATGGCATCGTTTTATCACCATGTCACGATATTTGGATTGGACACCAGTCTATTTCTTTTACAATGAAACAATTAACGAGTATTCAAAAATATAATATTTTACGAGTCATGGTATATCAATGCTTTGTCTAATTCACCGTCAGAACTTTCAGAAAAATAAAGTATCCTTTTAGTGTTTTAGTAAAAAACAATGACTTGGTCGGATGTCAATACGAGATATAATTAATGAGCAAATAATACAATGACCTCTTTAAGTAAGTCATCTGTAATTCATAAACGGTGATTTGCCTGTAGGGTGAAGATGGCTTCCCAAATCCGCAGGAATTTAAATTCCAGTGATTTTATAAGATTTGGTAAGAAGCCCCTTTCTATCTTACAATTATGTCTTAACAACTGTTTCGGCACAAATTATTACCGCGATTGAAACTAAATTACATTTAATCGTCGTTATTTTGTGAGTATTTCATGTTGAGGAATACTATATTTAGTTGTAGAATTTTGTGATATTTATCTGTTACAAATATTTTTTTTCACATGTTTTTTATTTATTCATGTTAATTGCCAATGCATTTATTTACATTGCTGTGTACCGAACGTTAAGAAATAAATTATTTTTGACTAGATATACTTAACGTCTATCAACGCATGAGAATTACAGTTGCACCGAATACATTGACCAATCTTTCTACTTTAAAAAAAAACATATTTAAACAGGGAGATGTAGAATGTCAAATACGTGTTTGAAGTCAAGCTAAAAATGCAAGAAATTAGAAAATGAATTTTAAAGTGGTCAAGTATACAGAGTATTGTAAACATTCAATTAGTCTTGTAACATTGGGTTGAGATAGATTTTTTTGTACGCAGTAACTCGCCATATTCTTGTCACTTCCGATTTAATACTGGTGTATGCTGGTCTGACTTATCACTGTAAGACTCCACAAGTAATTTAACAACGAGGCAGTACTTGTACACCGTTTAATTAATTTACGTTAATTAAGAAATATTCATAATAATTTTAGCACTTTTGGCGGTGGTATGTGTTCATCAAGTTAGCTCTATTGAGGAGTCGGTGACCACGAACGACTTAAGACGAGTTTTATTCGAAAACGCCGATCCTCGAGATATTCCATCAGGACATGTAAATGTTACCGCCTCCTTGAACCTACTCTCTCTAAATTCTCTGGTAAGTCAATTTAAGTTATTAAGACTTAGTATTATGTTATAACTGAGTTAGGGATATTCATAGCCCGTCACGGCGAAGGCCATTACAATTGACCAAGAACAGATAACTCGGCCAATATGAATTTCCTGAGTAATAAGTATTTTATTAATTACTACACAAAATGCATCTTGTAAAGTTGGAATATCATTTAAATTTAGGACGTGTATTTTTAAAATTACAGCATTGTTATACAGGATTCTGCTTCTTGTGATGACGTATAAAATTTCAGCTTGATCTGTCAAGTAACTGCATGGATGCTAACGGATATGCACTCAGTTTCTTTCTTACGCCTTCACTCGTACCGTGGCGAGTTTCAACATCCAAGGAAAAGTCCGTGTTGTACACATAGTGAATGTTGTATTGTGTATTAAATAATGGACCTCAATTCGGTGATTGAAAACTATCTTTGTTCTTTCTCAGGACATCAGGGAACAGAAGTTCTCCATTGCGGCTTATTTCTTCTTTGTAAGTAATATACATGTAAACATCTTTTTTGAAATAGTATTTTTACTTTTGCGCTGGTCTCTTTTGAACTGTTTTACATATTAATTAAGTTTTCTTATTTTTTTCACATTTTAGTGTTTTACCCTTGATATTCTTTACCCATATTTTAGTGATAAAAAGTTCAGAGCCAGTGTTCCTCGATTCTGCACCAGTACTTATCTTGTCATGACATGTAACCGCCAACTTCTCACCATGAATCTGCCGAATGACAAGGCGTGTGTCGATGTTTTACACCGGGAATGATAAAGAACTAGAATCAAAGTACTGAAAGTACTGTCGGACTTGATTTTTACCATCCGAGACAAAAGAGAGAAATGTGTACCCACATCGTTCGAGCCCATACAAATATTTTAACATTTAAAATTACGGACCGATTTTTCATTCATATTGAAATGCAGGTCATATGCATATAGGTAAATGACATAAGCTAGCATTTTAAAATGAAAAAAGCCTGATATTGGAAAGTTTAATGATTAGCACATTAATTGAGGACACTTTAATTGCATTAAAAACTCTTTATTGTACAAAACTAGTAAACAACACTTCAGTAACAGTAAATACAAACATTGATTCTTCTGGTTTTAACACAACAGAACATCGTCGCATTGAACACATTCAGGGTCACTCAAATCAAAAAGGTCCTGACACAGTAGAGTAAGACCTATATGACCTATAGTTAACCCGATGTTGCATGAAATTCAGACATGATTATGTAATTCTAAATAATCTGGCGTAAAAGGAACTCTTAAACAGTAAATTTTAAAAGCACGTATCCAGTAATTTACGTTCGTATTTAGCGACTCGAATTATTATTCTTAAGCCGCAGTTTTAACATTCAACCTTCGATAAATCAAACTCCCCACATCGGTTACGCTTTGCTACTAGCCACTGCGGGGAGTGAGTCTATAAATAGCGATTCCGTCATCAAAATAACACTAGTTGGTGTGAATATCACGGAATACGATTAAATGAGAATTCGCTTTGTAATATTAAGAAATGTTAGAAAGGCACAAAACACACACATCGATGGTAGATTGTTGCAAATGCATGAATACGTCCATGGAGATTTTCCTGAACTATCGAACGAAAACCGAAAGTAGAACTACTTTTACGGCAAGATATTTTATTGGACAGTGAATACGCGGTTTTAATTCTACGCATTTGAAAATCTCATGTATCTACCGACAAGCACTTATTTAGATACATGACTCTTTCCATGTAGTTACAATAGAATGATTTGAAATGTATTTAGATCTGACACACTTAATTGGGGAAAGATTCCAGATACTTCTATATAAACATACCATTTAGTTGCGTACTATTTCCTTTATGTGGCATTCTTTTAACCAAGCTGTTATAGAGTCCAGCGACAAATATTAGTCAACGATTACAAAGGACTTGATTTTGATAAAAATCAAGTCCAAAAACTGTTCGAAGAGTAGGGATATATTTATGTGCCCGATATTCCTGCATCTTATCTCCCTTCTCTCTAGAGCGGTTCCGAAACTGTCGAATGAACCGTAAAACAACAGATAACTAAATAAAACAATCAGTAGATTACTGAAGTAATGTATATAACATGTCAATACAGTTAAAACAACAACAACACGTGTTAAAAATTTCTTTATGTTTCTTAACGTTTCGGCATTGAGCCTTCGTCAGAATAATACATAATCAAATTTTTTATATAACATGTCAGGAATACAATTTTCACTCGAAAGTAATTTTTAGCGCGCCGGTGTAACGTTTTCAAGCTCCCCCTTTTTCAGATTACCCCCGGTAATTTAAAAACGTGTTTAAGTTACCGGGAGGGGTACAATTAAAACGTTTTGAGATTACCCCCTCCGTTTTCAAATGCCCTACCCGGTAATCTGAGAACGTTTTCAGGTTACCCCGGGGCGCTTTGAAAACGTTTTCAGATTACCCCCGGGTAATTATTGAAAACTCATAATAAAAGAGAGCTTGCACACGAATAAGGAGATTACAATTTCAAACACATAAATGCATACATGTATTACAGCTATATGAGACTATACACGCGGTCCTAATGATGAAATCATACGACGAAATCAAATGATGTCATATACTAACAAGTCCATTCCTTCATTATGGAATCCTATGAGCGTTATTGCGCAAATACCAATGCAATCTTGAATCATTTTGACAAAAAAATGGATAAAAACAATTAACTATTGTTTTCTGAACACAAGTAAGTGTGGGAACGCACAGGTCATGTCTTGCATTTTTCGTTAACATATTTGAATAAAGGCGCGTACTCTCCATGACCCTAATAGGATTCCATAGCTTCATATAATTATTCCGTATATTCAGTTTAGAAATACAGGAATTATATGTCAATAAACAATGTTGACTGTGAATCATTTAGTATGAATTATAACCTGAAATATAAACGTTTCCGTCACAAAGAATCAACATAGGGAGGGGGGATTATTAAAACGGGGAAGGAGTTTGAAAACGTTTTAATGTTACCGGGGCCGGTACTTTGAAAACGTTTTTAAGTTACCGGGGGGTAACCTGAAAAAGGGGGAGCTTGAAAACGTTACACCGGCATGTTTGAGAGAACCAAGGTTCGACTTAATGACTAGTCATTGATTCGTAGTGAAACTTCATTAGTTATTTTCATGTTTACTATGTTTAGCAATGGCACAATCCAAAACTAGATTGGCTCAGCAATCCGGAGTTTGTAGATTTCGTTGCCGTCAGATCAGTGTATGTTTCGGAATCACAGATCTGGACACCACCAATCATCATAGAAAACTCGTACGTTGTTTGTATATATCACTGTTGTATAATGAATATAGTTTGGCTTCAAATAATGTATGCGTTATTAGGTTGTATATTTCACATAATTATTTTGCACTTTCTAGTATTGGAATTATGCAGCAAACGCGTATTTCGCAAACTCTGGGAATCTTTACGCATAGCCTGAACTGCAAAATATATTTTGTTACTTCGAATCGAAACATGTAAAAATATAAACAAGTTAATGTGAGGAATCTTTTGGAGCCCGCAAATTATGAAATTAGTCTGAGATAAAATCTAACTGAATGCAACATCTCCTTTCTATCCAACTTCACTCGTCCGGACATTTCATAACATTACTGATTAACTGATATTTGAGATTAAATGATTTAATCTGAGCTAATGATAAGTTATTTTGAATTGCTGCCGACCGTTTAAGGCGCTACCAACGAGGAAGAACCTATTCTGCTCACCGATTTTGTTTCAAGGGGTTTAATGCCGGTTTTTTTTCAGCTACATGTATATTTCAGTTGTATACATTAGCCGGCTCACCTTTAAATACCAGTTTTCCAGTACTGTTTTCTAACCGGTACTAACTTACCATTCCAGAAGGAGCAGACAAATTCACTACAAACGGATTGAAATCGATATTTTTTGGTCAAATGTTCATAGAAAAGTATGACCTGATATTTTTTGGTCAAATGTTCATAGAAAAGTATGACCTGATATTTTTTGTCAAATGTTCATAGAAAAGTATGACCTGATATTTTTTGTCAAATTTTCATTGAAAAGTATGACCTGATATTTTTTGTCAAATTTTCATAGAAAAGTATGACCTGATATTTTTTGGTCAAATGTTCATAGAAAAGTATGACCTGATATTTTTTGTCAAATGTTCATAGAAAAGTATGACCTGATATTTTTTGTCAAATTTTCATAGAAAAGTATGACCTGATATTTTTTGTCAAATTTTCATAGAAAAGTATGACCTGATGTGACTGGGATTTAAAATCAGATTGTCGTATTAAAAGTCCAGTGCACTAACCTCTTGACCACGGCCTCACTCCTATATCGCGAGAAGGTGGTGTTGTGGGTCCGGTGTGTGGTGTTTTTGGAAAGGGTAGGATTTATTTGTTAGTGTTTTTTCTAGGAACCCCGTTCTTATCTATATTGTTAGCTGATATACAAGTAAATCTTACTTACCCTATGTTCCATTATCACATTTCATCTAGTAACGAATTTCTGGAAATTTCAGGGTTGAAAACATAGACGTTATATCCAGACCAAATGTACCAATAAGAATTAATGGAACTGGCTACGTCGACTGGGTACCAGGTATGTAGGACGATGGAACCACGGGAATGCGTGCTCTGCTCGGTTGAAATAGCCAATGGTTTCAATAGCATTACTAAAAGGTTCCATAAGGATGTGTGTGCTTACGTCCGTGTCTGTGTTAATGTGGCCAATTTAGTTGATGTATGACACTTAAGGAAATATCGTGAGGCTGAATATTTTTCATGTGGTGTATCATGTAAACTGTTTAACTCCTGTTTACAATACTCAAATACACGACTGTCTGATGCAAAACAATACAATGTCTGCGGTTAAAATGTCATCGAAAGGAAACTTTTTATGTGTGCGTCCGTTCATGTCCAAAGCTGAACATTGTTCGTTCTTTCGGTGTTGCTTGTTGAACCGAACGTCGAACTTTTCCTTTCGACACAAACAGTTCATCATGTACTCGTGCTGAAAACGTCTTTTGATGCTCCCTGTCACCTAAAGCTAAAAAGAAGTATGATATTTATTTAGCAAAGCATATCGTGTTATTGTTTCGACATTCAGCTGGTATATTTACCACCCATTGTGAAAGTACTGTGACGTATTGGCCACTTGACACACAGACCTGTGACGTGATTATCAGCACCTGGGGTGTAACAAGTGACGAAGTGAATCTATTATTTAGCCCTGAAATAATGTTGGCAACGAACTACCAAGGTAATTACAGTTTTAATCTCAATACTAGGACCAGCTTTAAGGAAAGAAAGTTGGAAATGAAATGGTTTCATTAGACAAGTGAAGCATAGATAACATGTTGAAAGATTGACTTGAATATAATGATCGTAAACAAGGTGGCCTTGATAATGGACAGGTCGTTAAGTGAAGATTCAGTGCATATGTCTTACTTTGTCAACAGTCCATACGTTTGTTTACTGAGATAACAAATTACACGGTGAAAAATAAAGCTCGTCATAACCAAAGTGATAAAACATGCCGGGAGGAGATAAGAAACAAATTGAAGACTTGTTTGCATTTTTATTGAAAAAAGGTTGAACTAATGGGTTATGTTTTGGAAATGATGGTTGGTATTTTTGATATTGAATTGTTAGTTGCTTTCCTCTCTATTTCAACTCCTTTTACAAATAAAAGTGAGAAACAAGTTTGTCCATTGACTTATGATCTGAAGTTGGCCAAACTTGTGAAGAATCGACTAGAATAAGAAGTTCCTGTTGATTGCTGTAAGATATTTCTGTTGCAGAGCATGGTGAATGGGATTTGGTGGCGATGTCAAACAGGGTTATGGAAACAATGAGAGAAGCAATGTCGTTCCGTCGTCTTGTATTCTCTATCACATTGCGCAGACGTCATTTGTTCCATACACTGAACACGCTACTTCCGGTGATATTGTTCGGTTTTCTTACGGTAATTGGATTCCTAATTTATAACACATTCATTCGTGGTAATGATCGATGTTTGAAAAGATAAAATGTTTCCAAGTTTGCAATGTTACAAGCTAAATTGGCTAAACCTCTGTCAGTGTCTTGTGTATTATGGTCCATACCAGCGTCTCAACTAAATTGACGTCATAGATTCATACCAATACTGTATTTAACAATCAATACTGATGGTATCATGTGATAATGTCGGAATTTATGTCCTTGTGATAAAACATTGTCACGTGATTATTTCAGATAGTTGTCTTCAAATTGAATCCAGAATCTGGTGAACGCGTTGGTTTGTCACTAACGATACTTCTAGCATATTCGGTGTACCTTGGACTTATATCGGAGAGCATTCCACAAACGTCCCTATCTGCAAGCTTACTATGTAAGTATTTAAAGGGGGTAAACTCAGATTGCCGTTAGGTATTACTACGTTAAAAGGGAGATAATTCATTTTGCGAATACTAGTATTACCAATACAACAATAAGTTAAGTAACAAATCTGCATAAGATTTGATATACATACAAAATAACTCGCAATAAAAAAAATAACAACAGCACAATAACACCAAGCAGTCCGATAAGTGCCCAATAACGAAGCAAAGCAAGCGCTCGTACATTGTAAATGTTATATTTTTGTTTTTATTTTCAGCCATGTACCTTGCCACAATTCTGCTGCTGCAGACTTTTTCAGTTCTCCTTACCGTTATCTATTTAGATGTCTATTTTACACCTGATGAAAAACCTGTTCCAAAATGGCTCCAATCGATGACGAAAACGTTTCTAGCAAAACTAGTCGCCGAGAGTTCAGATCGAAACAACGCCAAGGTTTGGCCATTGAAAGATTTGGACGAGAAAAACATGGCAATTAAGACAGTTAAAGAAGATAACAATGAACACGAAGAAAAGCTTTCAGATGACATTGGTGAAAACAAACCAAAATACCAATATACATGGAAAGAAATTGCAAGGGTATTAGACAAAGTGACAATGTATATCTATATGGTGATTCTATTTGGCCTTACTCTCATCATTGGGGGAGTTATGATTTCTCATTATCGCAACACCACTAGTGAATAACTAGAACTCCCTATAATAATTTACTATAGTTACTAGAACTGCCTACACTAGAGTGACTTGCTTAAATGTGAAGAATGAAAATCACTTTCATATTTGAAAACATCAACTCTTTCCCGCTGTTTAGTGGAATTTTAAAATGGTTTGTATAGTAGTATTTGTGAACCATATAAGTTAGTGGATGTAGCATGAATATCTCATGCTTATTTACGAAATATTGCTTGAATGCACCACAAAAAAACTCGATATTACGCCCAACATTATCGTTACTATATGTATTCAGTATTAATGAAATTATTATGCAAAGAGAAAAGTATATGTTGTGTCACCAAAACTAATTATTATTGCATTATCACGTGTTTTTCTGTAAAACATACGCATCGCTGAAGTCGATAGACATTCTGTTCATTTTGTGATTTTTCAAGATATTGAAATCATTGGTATACTGTCAAAAAAACTCAACATTATTTTGTCAAATATTATTTCAACACGTTTTATACATTGATATAGTGAATTAGATATAGTGAAGTAATAAACGTTTTCCTCAACATTGCGATTCCACTTTTAAATACAGTTAATATAGAAACATATGAATATAACGATCTAAGATTATGGTTTGCAGGAATATACTGCAATCGTGTTCTAATCTACAATCATTACCTAGTGACATGATCTCGATGTCATGGTATCATAAATTTCTGACATTTATGTGCTGAGTATGAACTTCAGTTTGTTCGTATATATCACGAAAAATTACCTCATATTATCGACAAAATACTACATACTATGAAAAAATGTCACACATTATAACAAACTACTTCATATTGTGACACAAAACTACATTATTATGACAAATTAATTCTTATATGAAGAAATACTACATTGTATGATTAAATGCTACATACTATGATGAAATTTAAGATACAATGAAAGAATACAACGTATTATGAAAAATACTACATAATTATGATGATCATAGGCACTCGATTCCGTGATTTTTATACGTTTATGGAAGTTATTTTTCAATTTAACTCGATTGACGGAAGTGACGAAAATAAGAGTGGGTCCCGGCTTTCCTTTTAAAAGCTGTCAAAACGTTTTAATTTGGGGCACACTACAACGAAAGCAAGGTTCCCGAAAAGCACGTGCAGATTAGAAGAAAACCGGGACCCACGCTTATTTTCGATTACATTGTTTTAATACACAAACACTAGACAGGTGATAAACAGTTATTTTCATCGCCAGTTACACAGTTCACGCTTTTTTAATCTCATTATCGTCCACAAATCCATCCTTTATAATTAACCTTTTATGACAAAGAAGGAAGTACTTAATAAAATTGGTGAATATCAGAAGGCATTGGATACTGTCATTGGGAAGAAGCTGAGCGACAAGAAGCATACTGTTGATCGTTGCCAAGGCAATTTAGAGACGACATACGACAAGCTGGAATTACACGGAAACAGGGCCCAATGTTCCCTTTGTATGTTGGTGAATTAGAGATGGTTAAAGAAAGAAGAAAAGAAGACGTCGAAGTGAAATTCGTTGAAAACTAATTATTAATTGATTATTTCAAAACTTTAATTCGCGCAGGTCAAGTTGAAGTACAGAAATATGGAAAGGAGAAACTCGATTACTACTGAACGAAAGGAAGTAAAGACATCAACATAATGGTTTTAGATTATTCTGATTAATGCTCATCTCATGGATGTTGTCTGATAAGCGACAACCAACCACTAGTCACGGATTACATTAATCAGAAACTTGAACGTATTGACTTAAAGTCATTCATTCTAAGAATGTTTCTTGATATCGAGTGCCTAAAGTTGAAAAAGTAGTGATTGACTTGTACCGGAAACCACGTAACCAAAATCTGTAACCCTACACTTTTTACGAGGCGTATTCTCAGTGTAATGCCCGAGTAGTACGATTGGAATTTAAGCTGTCTTTCGTGTTCATGCCATAGTCTATCGTCAATGTAATGGCGCCAATCGCAATCCGTACATTATTAATTTAGCATCATGTGTAATACAAACATTGACCGTGAGTATGTTTTAATTAATTCTATTTTATCTCATTCACCTATGAACTATTTTTCATACTTAGTGAACTATTCGTGTTGTTTGCAAGAAAAGTTCAAGAAAAAATAATGTTTTCATGAATTCTTTTCGAAGGAGTTATTACCCATGTTTTTTTTAATTAAAGAGGCTGCCTGCAAAATAACTTTATTACAGTCGGTGTTGGTTTAGGATGATTCGAGATTTCAGTGTTCTGTAGAAGACAACAGCATGTGTATTTTTGCTTTAGGGGCAGCTGTGACCGCTGGAGTTCTGTATTTCTTGTTGAACCTGTGGTGGCCAGGGTGGTACCTGGATTGGGTATATCGAAGAAATAACAAAAGGGTCACGGATTCAGTAATGGCCACAATTATGAAAGAAAAACTTTTAATCGATGTATTTGAAGACAAAGTGAAGTCGACACCCAAGAAAGCATTCATTCTATACAACGAAGAAGTTTTTACATATGAGCACATGGATAGACTAGCTAACCGTGCAGCACGTGCAGCCATTGAGATTGGGGTAAAACCAGGGTCTACGATAGCTGTCATGATGAGCAATAATCCTTCCATCGTTTGGTGTTATTTAGGTATCAAAAATTCTTGTCGGGGGATGTCAATTCGTGACATTTGTTACACATGTTTCAGAGAATGATTTAAAATTCACAAAATGAGCGTCTGGTTTCGTATTTCAGGTTTGATGAAAGCTGGATTCCAGATTGCCTTTATCAACATTAACCTTCGGGCCATGACTCTATCACATTCAATTAAGTCATCAGGCGCCAATGTCCTTATTCTTTGTAAAGGTACGTTTGTTTAAGTGTTAATTATTTCACGTTTTTAAATCTGAAGTCGACGAGTTGTTTTAATACTCGTACAGTGATTGTTTTATAAGTTGTAAATATACCGGACAAAGTTAATGACATCAAAACAAAATGATCTACCGTATAGGCCTTTTCAGAAAGGTAGTTTACCTGCCCTTGAATAGCTCTTCTTTAGGAGATCAGAAAAGTGCACCTGCTACTTCCGCTACTTTTAATATCCTACAGAATATTTATTCAAGGACAGATAAATCCCGTATCTGAAATTCCGACGTAGGAATACCCTTTGTACCAGAAACATGAAATTTTGAAAGTTATTGTGATGACAGGATATAATTATCCAATGTAGGTGATGCTCTTACTGAAGCCATTTTGGAGATACAACAAGATATACCTGATGTTACAACTTATGCACTTGGCCAAACATCTCAAGACACACCGTTTCTTTCATTCGATCCGGTGTTATCTCGTGTGTCAGATGAGCATATTAACCGTAAGATTCGAAAACACATTTTACCTACGACAACGAATGTATTAATCTATACATCTGGAACTACAGGTAACAAACACCATACTAGGCAATTCTGTTTTATTGGAAACTGACCAATAGTTCAGGTTTCCATAGCCGTTACATGATTTTTTTGCGGACCTAAGTACTACGTTTATCTACATCCGCCATGCAATTGTTAAACTAAAAGTAGTTCCCGTTTCATGTTGCAGTGCAAGTCTATTTAAAGACGTTTTCGGTAGTTCGCTACATTTTTCACAAAGACATATAGGAAAAATTAAAACTGAACAATGAATTTGTTTTAAACTTTGCATAATCGTAGCATATGATAACAGAAACATTTTAAGCGAAATAAAATTTGGAGTCACTGATCTCGTTTTTGAGTTATCTGCCCTTGAATTTGAATTTTTGCTTATTTTAGGTCATTTCAAGGGCAGATAACTCATACATAAATCTCAAATACCATGGTTTTACTTTTGGTTAATGATTTCATTTTATTCTTGGTCTAAAAACAAAATTTCATGCAGTTCCTTTAAACATTTATATTGTCTTTTCTCAGTTGAAGTTAAGTCTGACATTTCTTCAAAATTAAGCCAATTTTAAGGAAAATTTGCATTGGTTTAGGTAAAGAAAGAAAAAATTAAACAAACATTCCTTAATATTTCACGATGACATGAAAAGAAGTCGGCTACATAAAAATGAAAACAGATAAGGCCTTGCTTTCCATTATGGTGAATTATCTGCCCTTGAAATGACCTAAAATAAGCAAAAAATCCAAATTCAAGGGCAGATAACTCAGAAACGAGATCAGTGACCCCCAATTTATTTCGCTTAAAATGTTTATGTTATCATATGCTACGATTATGCAAAGTTTTAAAAAAATTCATCGTTCAGTTTTAATTTTTCCTATATGTCTATGTGAAAAATGTAGCGAACTACCGAAAACGTCTTTAAGTTCAGTTTCCATGAGTACTTTCAGTACTTTGATTTATAATCCACATCTATAATACATGAATGTAATTATGAAGAACAAATTATAATGCTCTCTTTTATTGTAAGTCACGGTGAAGGTAGTGTGCTGAATTAATTATTTTCATAAGCGCGTACTGACAATGCACCATAAATAAAACATAGACATAGAATATTCATCAGAGGAAGGCATACAGTAACACCTCATTTGGCTACCACCTTAATATTACGACTATCTCAAAATGACGACCACTTTATTTCGGCACGGTTTTCAATAGTTCATCTACACATTTATATTTCAATCTGATAACGGGGCCTTCTCAATATTCAATTCTAAGACCGTATTTTCGGATCCCAAATGCGGTCTTCATACGAAGGTTTTACTGTATATATATATTAACATTAATTTTATATAAACTGGCATTACAATTGCATTCATAATAAATGGATTTCAAATTTGAAATAAAAATAGTGATCCAAGCGTATTGTCACTTTAAAACATTCAACGCTTAGTTTCTACTCACAATCTGTATTATATAAACCATGTTTTACCGTGCAACTTTCCAGGCCTACCGAAGCCGGCCATCATAAACCATGCTCGCAGTCTGGCTGCAAATGGGTTTCTAATGTCTCCGTCATCGCCTGAAGATGTAATTTATGAGTCATTACCAATGTATCACTCTGCTGCGTTACTCATCGGATTTGGCAACACGGTTACATCAGGTGGGTGTTCCCTGCGGCTTTGCTGTGACCTTTCCTAGACATTACCTCTCGGGGATATTGCGGTTTACCCTAATCTTTTTGTATGTTTCTATGTGTTGGGTAGGTTTGGGCCGGAGGGTTTTGGTTCTGGTGTTGGGAGTGTGGGATTTTTGTACGTGGTTATATCTCTTACTAGTCTATTTTTCATCTAAATTCAATTATTTATAACTTCGCTTGTTTGACTTTAAAAAATGTTTAATTGCAAATTTAATAAATTAGTTTGTTTGTTATCCAGTGTTCATCTGCATCATAAATGCAATATGCTGTATTGATGAACGATTGCATTAACTTAATGTCGTGATTTTTAAGGGGATTAATTAAATTTTAATACTTTTTTAATTAATTCAATTGCAGGTGCAACGATGGTTCTTCGAGATAGATTTTCTGTCAAACATTTCTGGGAAGATTGCAGAAAATATAACGTTACTATCATACACTACATTGGTGAAGTTTGCAGGTATCTGATCGCCCAACCAAAGGTTAGAATGTCTGATAAACACACTTATTTAACTTCTCCTACGTCTAAGGTCTGTCAAAAAGAATAACAGGTTACTGTTTTATCTTATTTTTAAGTAGAATTAACAAATGCAAAACAAACACATAAAAAAATATTAGTTTGCTTTTACAAGACCTGATGAATTAAAGGCTGCTAGAGTTGTTGCTCTTTTCAAAAAGAACGAATAAACGGCAATAGGTAAATGTAGATTTGTCTGTCTGTATGTCTATTCTAAGCATTACTTTTAAAATTTGTGAAAAGTTTGCATATATCTGAAGGATAACAATTTGTTAATATATAAATTTCAGTAAGGTTTTAAAGGTGGGTTTTGTTTTGTTTTGTTTTGGAACAAAAGTCAATATGTATTTACATCAATTTTTATTGTTTCAAATTTCAGTCGAAAGATGACGGTAATCACAGAATAAGGGTAGCTATAGGAAATGGTTTACGCCAGGATATTTGGGCCGAATTTAAAGACAGATTTAAAATACCACAAATACTTGAGTTGTATGGCGCAACAGAGTGTCCTGTAGGATTGTTCAACCTGACCAATAAGCAGGGATCTTGTGGAAGATCTTCACCATATTTGGTAATTATCGTTCAATATTTCTCCACATGGCGCTTGGAGATACCACACAACATTCGGAAATCAGAGTATACACCGACTTAACACATGTCCTTAAATCGCGCGCAGTGCGAATTTTAAAATTGGCCTGTATACTTTTTGAATTCTAGTACCTGTGCGATGGATAACACTCGATTCCAAAAAACGCACAGTGCAATTCTTAAATCATAATTATACATAATGACATACGATACTCAACCCGACATATTTACGAAGAATTTAAGATGATGTTAGTCTAACCATAAATAGAGGTACGGAATCGGCAGAGTCGTGTCAAAAGTTAGTTTCCAATAATAATTGAACATTTATTTCAGAGACAATTTACGCCGATAGGATTTGTGAGGTTTGGTCTCGAGGCTCAAGCTCCAATCACAAATAAATCTGGATTATGTGTTCCTACTAGTACAGGTAAGATACCAATAATATTACACGAATACAATGAATTCGGACATAAAGAAGAATCGGATACATTAAAGTATATAATATAAAGGCGTAAAAAAGTTCGTTTTATTAATTTTCATTGACTCTATTTTTTTCGGTCTCGGTCATTTTTTCATTCCGATAGGCCAAATCCATTACTATTTTTTATCAAACCTTGTCAGAATGTTTGTCTCAATGATATCTTGGACGAGTTCGAGAATGGATAATCTAGAGTTAAAAATAAGGTCACCAGGTCAAATCCCAGGGAAACCATGTTAATACTCTAGAGGTCACAGTTTAATTTGATCATCGTTGTCAGAATGTTTGTCTCAATATTACCTTGGACAATTTCGAACATGGGTTATCTGGGGTCAAAGATTAGGTCACCAGGTCAAACACCAGGAAAACAGTGTTAACACTCAGTCAGTTTTGAATGGATCTTCATCAAACCTTGTTAGAATACTATGACATCTTGGGCAAAAACAAAAAAATAAGTCGCCTGGCCAAAACATAGGTAAACCTTGACAACACTAAATACATTTTTTATAAAATCTTGATGAAAGTTGCCTGTCTAGATTTTTTTCTACATCAGTGTTAGGCTCTCCTAGTTGAACATTGATATGAAAGAAGTTTGAATGATACGAATAAGTTGCAGTCTTTACTCAGATTCATGAGCGAGTAAAAAGCAGTTATACGCCTCTTGTTTTAAATATTAGCGGAAAGAGGTATGTTTGCCTAGTTATACTTCCTCTACCAATTCTTCCTTAATCTCAATGTAATGGATACACATGTAGTCAATTATGGATAATCTAATTAATAATTTGTGATCACCCTGAATTTGCTATAACTGTATTCTACTGTAATATGTCATAGCATAATGCCAGAATTTATTTTGAACGTTGAACATGTTTCAGTGATCCATCAAATTTGATTTCAAAGCGTGGTCACCAGTCAATTAAATGGGAGATACATTAAGTAATTGTAATTGCGAGCCGTGCAAATGATAAATGGATAAAGGTCATATTTCCACAAACATTCCTTTTTATTTAATTGTAATGATTTTAGAACGAATTTTCTCTGGGATGCAACCTCGTACCTATAGCCATTGTCATTTGGCGTCTTTTTCAGCTTTTGTGGAAGTGGAAGACCCTAGGCGTACACCTAGGCAGAACCACTGACCACCTTCCGCAAGCTAGTTGGACAGATGGGTGTAATATACATGTAGTAATTATTCGCGGAATAAAAAATTAAAACCGAACTCTACTTCATTCGTTGTTCGCTGGTGACAAAGTGGATAGTTAACATAATGACATAGTGGATAGTTAACATAATGACATGATGACATA
Organism: Lutraria lutraria; assembly: GCA_964023205.1. NCBI lineage: Eukaryota > Metazoa > Mollusca > Bivalvia > Venerida > Mactridae > Lutraria > Lutraria lutraria. Next base: position 8,429,212 of record OZ026851.1, on the reverse strand, counting down.
GTGGATAGTTAACATAATGACATGATGACATAGTGGATAGTTAACATAATGACATGATGACATAGTGGATAGTTAACATAATGACATGATGACATAGTGGATAGATAACATAATGACATGATGACATGGTGGATAGTTAACATAATGACATGATGACTTTTCAGATGAAGTAGGTTTAATGGTGGTACGGCTGATCGAAGGCAAGACATCTTTCCAGGGTTACCGTGGAAGAAAAGAGTACACTGAAAAGAAGTTATTGTATGACGTATTCGAGAAAGGGGACATGTGTTTCAACACAGGGGACTTATTCAGAGTCGATAAGGAATACTATCTATATTTCAACGATAGAATTGGAGACACATTTATGTACGAATTGTCGTTCTTGATTACAAGCACATGTGTATACTATCAGACCTTGTTGTAAAACTTACTACCCATGTATTGTAAGTTATGTGCTTACTGAAAAGGAGTATGTGTCATGGTGTTTTTATGTAAATTTAACATGCACATAGAAGCATATTGGGGAAATAAAGCATTACTGAATGATAATAAAGGAATGAAGTACATTCAAGTTATAAAATACACAGAAATTGCCATTTTGGATTGCCTGCTGTTCTGGGTTGACAAACAGCACGTGTACCGGATCTGATGTTTTGGGGACAACATTTCTTAGAATCTGATCTATGGATTGCTGTCAAAATCATATATTAATATGATGTGAAATTTTTGTTTAAGATGGAAAGGAGAAAATGTGTCCACCATAGAAGTTAGCAACATCTTAACTGTCCTGGATTTCATTCTTGATGCAAATGTTTATGGTGTTTCTATGCCAGGTAAGGTATATAAAATTTAGTATACATATATGTATTTCACAATATTCGTTTTCACTACATCTACTACACTAATAAAAGAAAGGCTTGGTCATGGAATTATGCCTATTTCACAACATCTGATATTCCACGATATCTAAATTCACTATGACCGTATTTAACTGTAATCTACGAGTATCGTATCTTAGCAGACTAGTGAAATGTATAATTATACTACATGTACATTTATGTATATGTTTATAAACTTCGCCATTAAATGTTCTATGTTACTTAATGTCCTTACAATTTCGAAGACGTGCAATTTATAACCTTAACGACAGCTTGCACGAGTATGATATTACTCAGTACGAGTACATGTAATGTTATTATATTTACTATGCAGACTTTGTTTAATAGGTACTGATGGAAGGGCTGGCATGGTTGCGTTGCATTTAACGGACCCTGAATTAGCGACCTTGACCCCTTCCATGGTGATATCGTTGTCCAATCACGTAAACAGCGTTTTACCATCGTATGCAAGGCCACGTTTTATTCGGATACAAAAGGACAAAGTTACGACTTCCACATTTAAACAACAGAAAACGACACTTGTCCGAGAAGGTTTTGATATTGCTGTCGTGAATGATCCATTATTTTATATGAATCTTGATTCAAAATCATACAAACCGTTAGATGAGGTCGTTTATAAGAGTATTTTAACCAAACGAGCGTCGTTATAGACTATGTAGATGAATTGTGAATATATATAATACAAATCCAGGGCTCAGCGCAACACTGTTGTAACTTGCTCTTATTTCAATATGAGTTACATCACTGTTGCGCTGAACCCTCATTGCAGTAAGGTGAACCTCGATGTAGACATACTCTTAAGCCCGAAAAAAGCAGTTTTGATTTTAAGGATAACGGAACGTATTTTACAAAATTTTAATGATTATGAAACAAAAGTAAGAGGTACATGATCCTTATAAAATGTAATATTCAAACAGTATAAAATATATCAACTTACAAGCATAAATCATAACATTTTGAAATGATGGACCCGGGTCAGTTATATTTGACTTTATGTCATAAAATTAACACTTTCTGTATTGAGCAATAGTAAAACTGAACTGAAACTTGTTGAATAGTGTACAAAACCAACATGAATAGAGGACTATTTCTTTGAGCCCTGTAATAGTTTGATTAAGTTGTATGATTGCTGTGTGGCTGAACGCGTATAAATATCTTTTAAACTTTTGAAAGTCTCATGACGAATTTCGTTAATTGATTCTACCAAAAGTTCGCGAATGGCCTTTGCATTGACTGAATACCTTCCGTTGCACACGTATCGATACTTATATATGCACTTAGATTTGTCCCGCTTTCACCCCTTTGATATATACTACTTAAGTTCCGTCATCTGTTTGATGATTTATTATTCAAATTGGTTTTGTAAACGATATACAGAATGTATACTATGATATAGTCTGTGCCAAAACACGAAGTGTTTCTCAATGATTTATACATGCAACAATGTCTTTAATTCGTGCCATGTATAGTAACAAACTACAAAATTCGTCACACAAAGCTACTGTAATCACATCTTCACGTGACCATAGTTAGATCACGTGAGACTTAAATGTCGGATACGCTTCAAGCTACATGTACAAGAAAAAATATTCAGCTTGAAATAAAATTTTAGAGATATTGCAATTTATGTTCAGGTAAAAATCAAGTGACACAACTTCCAAGCTATCTTATTTTACTTAAAAGGTTTTTTGAGAGTAAGAGAGATCACTGCGTAGGTGATTGGATTGTAAACTGGTTCCCGTTCCATGTACCAGTGCACTAAAGGTTGCTACACAGACAGAGTAAACGGGAACCAGTTATATTGGTTTGTTTGCATGGAAACCAGTGTATCAATAACAGTACTTTTAATTTTTGTCTTTTTTATACTTCTAACATTAAACACCTTATGATTTAAAGTAGAAACATTTTGATATGATATGTCAAAATGAAAGTGAAAATTTGGTTAAATCTTGACGAAAAAATGTGTGATTGCTGAGACATCCGACACTTGTAATGGAGATCAACGCGTAATAATTTGGTATGGTAAATTTTCGTAGTTTTTGGACTAGGGGCGCTTTAAATAGCCATTAGTCCATAGCTATATCTAAATTACCACACATTGCGGCTAAATATCACAGATCATGACAAAATACAACTCATATGATCATTTTAGCACATATTTTGAAAAAAATACCACTGGTTTATGACAAAATACCACACAGTTTCGACAAAATGCTATATTAACACAAAATACAACATATTTACAACTACTTGTACATATTTTGAATCAATAAATAGACATGATTTAAACCCAGCAAAAAGAAGTTCATAGATAATACTAAATACATAAGACAATCCATAACGATCATCTACTGGTAGCACATCCCATGTGTTCATAACATAATGGGAATAAAGGATAAATTCTTACATGAAAATGTGGCATCGTTCTTCATTGTGTATTATGTAACTTCAACTTTTAAATATATCATTCAATCAGAAATTATGTTGACGAATATCTTCTTAATTGTTGTAGATCTACACTAAACTCACACAACTTTATACCATTCTGCCGATCACACCAATAACGATGTCTGTCTCATCGGAAATACTTAAATGGTATGGTGTTTAAAAAAATAGGAATAAACGTAAACTATAATAAAGAAAGATAGAAAAAAGCAACAGCAAAATTAAGACGGCTCCAATTATCAACCATTATTTCAGACACGAACTATCAAATTATTTCAGTTACATTTAGATATCAATATATACAAAATCGAAAAAGTTCACTATACACTATATAATATAAACCGTTATCTGTTTATCTCACACATCGACCAATCAAAGGTTTGTAAGGAAAAAAATTGAGACCATGTACATTTTTAATTCCGTTACGGTATAGTTAAGTCATTTACAATATAAATTTCGAGTCTGTTCAAAACATAAATGTATGCATAGGTAAGAAATAACATGAACGCTTCATATGCCATATAAATGTCGGGTTCAATAAAGCATAATTCTACATACACGAAAAATGAAATTTATTGGAATTATTTTTGCTGTCGTAATGCACTGCTGATAATTTATCACTATCTTCTTAATCGGTCAATAATCTGACGGCATGAAACTAACAGTATACAATACTTCAAACAAATAAAATAATTTTCACGCGAAATATGTAACGCAAAAGCATATCATACCAATATATGCATGTCTTTGTTTACTCTAATTCATACATGTTCACCGTATCACTGCTGGACATGGTAACATATAGTCTGTTTAGTTTACGATCATAACACATGGACAGTGGATCTTTTATTCCGTTTGCGGCCTTTAAAACCTGACCAACTTTCTTCCCATTCTCATCTAATTGTACCACATTGTTAGAGGAGAATCCTTCTATAAACATGTTTCCTCGACCATCAACGCAAACACAACTGTAACCATTTATGCCAGTGTCTTTGATAGATGACTGATAATTCCCCATCATATCTAAACATACAACTCCATTGTTCCAATCAAGAACAAAAAATCTGTTTCCATTTTCATTGAAAGAAATATGTGTACCCTCCGTGAAAAGCTTATTCCCAGCTTTGTCCTGAGTTATGGTTTTCAACAAGGTACCTGTCATATCATAATTGTAAAAAGAGTTCCAACCATCAGTCACATAAAGCATATCAGCTTTGAAAGCGATACCTATACATGGATGAGACATTTTAATATGCCTCGTAGGGCTCATCTTTGCTTTAATTGAAACAAACTGGATCCTGTTTTCAGACTTACACGCCACAGCAACTTCATGTTCACTTATACGACATACACCATAAAGGCGTGGACCTAGATCACAATAATCCATAACAGACATTGTCTGTAAGTCAATACGTTTAAGTTTCCCATTATGGCAATCCGTGACCAGTAGTTGGTTATCATGTATCAGACAACATCCTACAGAACAACAGTACTTAGAATCATCTGAAACCCTTATGTTGATGTCTTTACTTCCTGTCATTCTGTAGAGATCGGCTTTCTCCTTTACATCTTTCTGTATTTGTACTTCACCTATTCCATTTGAAGTGCTGAAATAGTCAATTAATGATTGGTTTTCAACAAATTTTACCTCGACGTCTTCTTTTCGTTTTTGTTTAATAATCTCAAGTTCGGCAACTTTCATCTGAACCAGAGCGAGTTTTGTACAAACGAATCGTTGTGCTCTGTTTCCTTCTGATTGTTTCAGCTTGTTGTCTGTCGTCTGTAAATCATCTTGGACATGATCAACAGACTGTTTGTCGCTCCGGTAATCTTTCTCTAATTTCTTGTATGCAGTTTCAACTTCGTTTCTTGAATCATCAGCCTTCTTCCTAATAATAGTTTCCAAGGCCTTCTGATATACATCGATTTTATTCAGTACTTCTTTCTTTGCAGTGACCAGTTGTTGAAGTTGAGAGTCTATGGATGAGCTAATAGTTTGCGTGGAAATAACCATGTCTTTAAGTACATTGTGAGCCATTTGAAATTCAGGCAAATTAAAAATGGCATCAATCATGTCTGGTACTGAGTGTATACGGCTTTCGTGACAAGACCTAGAATACAATTAAACATTTACAAGTATAAGTTTAAATAAACGCTTAAATCTGTCAATGATCAAATTATAAACTCCTGAAAGATACAAGATGAAATGGGAGAAAAAAGCGTATACAGGTGTAACTGGCGATTATTGTAGTGGTCCAATAGTAGAGAAGAAAATAACTGTTTATCACCGATGTTTAGGTAATAAATCAAAACATTGCATAAGTAATCGATTCCGATGACTTCGACATTTCCTTTTCAAACCCAAATTCGTATCAATTGAATGCGCGAGAGAACACTCATTTAGAGAATGTTATTTTTAATTGAAAGTCAGCATGAATACACAAATGATGTTTATTTACTATTTACTTGTTACTGACAAAATTACATACAAACGGGCTATTTCGAACAGTATCATATAACATGATGTAGGAATGATACTTCAAAATCGATTGCTTCAATATTAAGTTAAGTTTCTTAACTCACAGAATGAATTTCAGTTTTGTCAGCATCGTTTTAAGATGCAGTTAACGTGCGTGTTATTCCACTGGTTTTAATATCAAACTTAAACATTTGAATGTGGAGGCTAAATATTGAAATTTGAAAATGCGCCCGTCGTCTAATTGTTACGCTTCGATAGTTAAGTTTAAGTAAACTATCGAATTGCAACAAACAAAGACTAAATTGGAATACATTATCCACTCCTAATATACGGATATTTGTTAAAATACAATTTGTAACTTGATATGTCATTTTAGTACCACAAGGACGTGACAATAGGGGTATACTTTAAAGTATGCAGTTTAATTATACTTATCAAATTTAAGATCACATGAATGTATAAATGTAGTGAACAACATTGATAAATAAACGATGATTCTCACAGTTCATATTTATACCTGATGATGAAATATTTTAATTCTGGATCCACAATGATACTATTTGTTGTTTCTTTTTGAAATACCCGGGTATAATAATTATTGATCTTAAAACAATAAGATAAAATGGGGGGGGGGGGGGGCGTTGCGTTAAAGCAATATAGTATCAGTGTAAATAGTGCACACACAATTATGTGTTCAATGTCAATTTAACATACTGCAAATCTCGTAAAGTTGAAATGTTAAACTAAAGAATAAAAAAAAAACTTACTTATGATCTTTTGCAAAGCAAACGTAACATCCCACAGCATCGTGGTCTTCACAATACATATCAACTATCTTTCCTTTATGAATGCTGCATCTTTCTGTAGGAAATTCAGGCAAACTTGATGACTGACCTGTTGCTTTGCTGGCTTGATTAACGTCCATGAGGTTGTGGTTCTTTAATGTCGGGAACGTCTTGTGAGTTTGTACACACGTCTGACAACAATAACCGCCGCATTCTACGCAATATTTCACAGCTTCCACTGTCTTATTATTCTGTTCACAGGTAGTACACACAAAGTCGAATGTTTCCTCCGACATTTTCAATTGAGAACGACCTCCAAACGCCATTTTCTTTCTTTGACATTGAACACTACTTTCGTTTTCAATAAATTCGGAATTTCCCCCAGGACAATGTGTAAACTAAATCGACTTAAAATCAGTTAACGTTGTCGTCGGACGAGTACTACTTACCTCCCCTAGTAGTAGATATGTTCCTCTTAGGGCGGTTATTTTTTACATTTCTAAAGAAAATGTACGTTCTCCAATAGATACTCGGAAGTAGAAATGTATTAGATATCTAAGTGATTGCGTACTCCGATTTCAGTGTATTTCATTTGAGTCATTTGCCAGAGACAAGACTTATTTCTTACATTACTAGCGCAGTTGCTTCCCTTGAACACCTATTTGGTGATTGACTTTGTTTTAACTTCGGATAAAAACAGATAAATAATGGTCCCGCTCTTGTCTCTATTCTTGCATAACTTTATTTTGACTCAAGTTCTGGCCGGAAGCGTGTATTAGTTTCAAGCTCGGTATACGACAAGTACTTTATACAAATGTATAAATCATCAAATAAAACGTCTGCATCCGCGATAATGGTGGATAGAATTTCAAAGATATGTAAATAAATGTATTCAGGAATTTCATATACGATAATACTCAATGCAGGCCAGTATGATATTCGCTTCAGTAACGTATGTAGACTCATAGTGATATATTGACTATTTATAGTTGTGTAAGCCTGTTCTATACCACCGTAAATTCCTAAAATCAATCATAACTTCATAATCTCCAATTATAATTAGTTATCTTATATTGTTTTTCGTTTTTTAGATCTGATTGATATGTCATGTTTTAATATAATATGATTATGTACACTGTATTCGTCAGAAATATCATTCTGCGAGCGTATTCTGTTCTGTTGTCTGTGCCATATAATTCAAACTGTATGATTTCGTTTAGCATGAAACAACCAGGGCCAGTGGCTACTAAATTTTATCGAATTGATAAACATTGCCTTTTTAAGCAAAGAAAAGTAAATTTCTAAACTTTTGAATGAAAATGCCTAGGATTAGGAATCCATACGAACAATCGTCAATGCCATGATACTTTCATTGTCTTGTAAATAGGTACGTGCATGCATCTTGCAAAAGACGGAGAATTGTCTGTGCAATGAACCCATTAAATTTGTTTATGTCCGTTCTCCATCTATTTGTTCACAATAATTTATATTTCTCTCTACATAGCATATTTTGATTAAAATCAGGTAAAAAAAGTGACCAACCAAATACAAGATATACACGTTTCCTTTTGAACATTAGCAATAAATACGTATATGAAAACTGAATGTTTTATTTGTCATATTGAAGTACCTAGTGATCAATATGAATAAAACATGTGTTCTATATCGCACATATACTCGTTTATTGTCATTTCGATGCACGAGTGGTATCATACACAAATCTCATACTTGGTCGACGAACCTTTTGCTGTACTTTTATTAGGAGACCGTAATATGTTACGTGATAATCACCGCAAATGTCAATACAGTTGAATCGCGATAGTCCGAAATGCGATAGTTCGAAAAATGTGATAGTTCGAAATCGTTCGTCAGTCCCGGCGAATTTCCTTCTATTTGCAATATAGATTTGATGCGCAAGTTCGAAATGAAACTGAAGTCCCCAGAAACGTTTTACACTACAATAAGATGCGAAAGTTTGAAGCGACTGTACGCTGTTTTTCATACCTATTCAATTTATTCCATAGTTTAATATTAATTTGTCTACCACTTTGACACGTGTCATTGTTAAAAAGAAATCATTTGGCCATAAGATTGTGAAAATCTTAATTATATTTGGCGTATAGAATAATAAATTTTGTAATTGTTTACTGTACTGTAATCATTCGTGTAAAGGTCACACGTGCGTATCAGACGCAGGTCATACATCTCTGACAGTCCAGGGAAAATATTGTCATGTGTAAAACACATACATTTTTTTAGCAAAGATATATGACCAAAGAAATGACGAGAAAATGAAAAATATCGGCGCCATTTTGTTTGTTTTGTGCTAAGTAATCCGGGAAAAGTACGGAACCGTATTGTTTTTAGATAAACTTTACAAAATATTTATTTCCCTTGTCTGTTTAGCTATCATTTGCAAAGCTTTGTTGCTTTTATTACAAGTTTGGTTGCAACATATCATGCTTGTTGGAAGTTACAACTTGTATTCTGTTTAGACCCTGATGTCTGTATCATAATTTTATTTGGTTGAATAAATCCAATGTAGCGTAATGGAAAATACGTTTCACCATGGAGTGTATATAAGTATCGGTATTTCAACATGGCACAGAACAAAATACATCACACAATATGAAAGATATAATCAGTCACTAAGTAAGTTTTTATGATTGGAAGGAAGACATCGCCTTTCAAATATTTTCTCGATGTCTCATCTACTAGAGTAGACTTTCGGCCTGATAATGTTTTGTTTCTGTAAATAAGTTTATTGTGCACAGTATACCGTAGGAAGTGCTGATTGCATTTCTGAGCCCTTCTATACTGGTAAATTGTAATCATTATCTGGTTGTCCAGTTAGCACAGTGGTTAGCGCACTAGCTTCTCACCAGGCGATGTCTTTCGTCCAATAATAAAAAAATATTATTTGTAAAATGGTTCAAAACAAAGTTAAATCTATAAACCTTAAAGTTACATAAAATATACCAATTCAGCTGATTTTGCTGCAGCGTTCAGACTTGCTAATGAATGGAAATTGAAATATTACATATCCCGATTCAGTCTTCATTTATTTCTGGGACATTTTTCAGTGTCCCCATCCCAACGACCGAGTCCAGTACTCTGTCTAGATAATTCCAGGAAAATCGGTGAGCGTAAATCGGTGCTTTATACAGGGCACGATAAAGAATCATAAAAAACTATTTGTAAAGATTAGGGACCTAAATGCCCAGTTCTCCTGTATCTTCTCTCCGAGCCCCTCTATATTGGGCGGCCCTGAAATGACTTTTTATACGACACAAGGTATGGTACTATTACTGGTTCACTTTCTGCCTTTCCGCATGCTTTCAAAAATAATAAAATAAATCAATAAAAACTCCTTACCTATAGTCGATTTAAAGTTGCATGCTAATGAGGGATTAGTCTCATTTCGATATTTAGGTGTAACAGGTAAACCCGGTAACCGTTATAGATAAGATAGAGAAAACATAAATACAACTGCCTCAATAGCGTAAAGGTTAGTGCTGATGATTTTGAGGTATTCATCATTTTAACCATTGGTTCGAACCTAGTTAATGTCATTTTATAACTATATTTTGTATATGTTTTTTTCTTTTGATTAATATCAGTTAACAGTTCATCCCCTTCTCTACTGCATACTGCATGTATATGTTATAGTACACATTATTGTGTATATGAAACAAGATATTAATTTTGTTTTTCACAATTTGAAGGGTAATTCTTGAAAGTCGGAAAGAAATTGCAGTTTCGAATACTATATGATTATTAATAAAAAAATACAATAAATAAAGCATTTTGGCAGTTTTGAACTCGTGGCCGTTACTAATAAAAAATCAAAGCTTTACCTCTGAGCCACGATAGTTTTCTGTTACAATATAAAGTCATTCAACCAGTAAATAACCTGATCTACCTCGGAAAAATGTGAATATTTACAACGGTTCTCAATTAACTTTAAATCGACTGTAGCTATCTTAATTATTTTTAATAAGCATGTGTCCAGAAACAAGTATTTTTTATGCCTTGTGTTAGTCTGTACTCATACATATGTACTGTATAACCCCGAAAACCGGACTCCCTGAAAACCGGAATTGTCTGAATATCGGACGATTTTTCAAGTCCCATTTTTTCTCTTCTATGATCAATGCAAAAAGTTCTCTGAATACCGGAACCTCAGAATTCCGGATACCGGACGGTTTTTACCGTCCGCTAATGGATGTCAAACTATATTTTACCCCTGAATACCGGACGCGCATATTTTCAAGTTGTATATTCGGACTGACAAGTGTGGTACATATAATGTACAAATCAGTCACCCACAAGACCAAGTTTGGATAAATTTCCAATTTTATCAAAAGTTCTCTGAAAACCGGAATTCTCAGAAAACCGGACTTTTGGCTCAGTCCGGAAGGGGTCCGGTATTCAGGGGTTATACTGTAATACAATCAAAAGTAAAAACAATAACATACGCAAACAATCTCTAAACAATTTGCTTTAAACAAAATTTTATTTGTAACTAAGTTGACTGATATGTTTTTAATGCTTATCTCCGTACATTGATTCGGGGTACAATATAGTTTTTAAACAAAATATTTCGTTTTAAGTGTATTTTTGCTGAATTACCGTTACTTTTATATCTCTATGTTAAGCCAGCGCTGTCTTGTGTTTAATAGCACGGGTTTTGTCATGCACGGTTGATTTTATCTGTGAAAAACTCAAGAGTGTATACGTTGGAGAGCCCAGTTAGTAATCTTATATAGACCACGTGTAGATACTTGGTAAAATGCTTATTTAAGAGCATATTTGGCTACTGGCTAGTGTGACAGGGAATTCAGACCGTCATGGATATTGTTGACATTTCATAAGGTTTGTTTTCTATTGCTAGATAAATTCCGCTCCGTCCTGATTCATAGCAGGGTCACTCAAATAGAAGGGTCTGGACTCCGTAAATTAAAGCGTTGGGTAGCGATCACATGATCGCGCGCAAGATGGCCGTCATTGTGAAACGGTGAAGAACGCATTGAAATAGATACCCTAATATTTACAAATTACTAAACATTATTGGTGTCACAGGTGCCTGACGAATCTGGTCTGACACGCCCCCAATATACACATAATAAATACAAGGTATGCAACGAGTCGTTTTTCCGACCTCACACTGTCCCGAAATAATGACCAACTGAGGATACAAATGAAGTCCAATGAGCAAATAAACTTATTCAGTCGGCGTTTAAATAATTATTCTTCCTATTAAACACATTATTTTATTTCAAAATGAACTTAAAAGCAACGTTTTAGTCTCAGTTTCTACGAAATATTGCCGTTTTTTGGAAAATCGAGTTAAACCTGTCCCCTAGATTTCACGCTTTCACTCATCATTTTGGCGTTTTTTCCGGAGATTTATACGGAAAACATGCGTGTTTTGGCACGTACGTATTTTTTTGATGTTTCGGCACTGATTGCAGGTATAAAGACAATCCTACCTGGTTAACTAATCGCAATAATTGTTAATTTCTACAAATAAACTATCCTTTCTCTGACACAACGGCCATTTTGATCGAACAAGTCCACATGTAAAGCTGACGTCACATGAAGTTATAAACAAACATTTTCATTGGTTGTAGTTAAAACACATGTGAATTCTTTTTATTGTTGACCAATGATGTGATAGTTTACATGAATAATTAAATAATGCGGACTACTTCGGTCAAAATGCACGTTGTGTCAACGAAAGGACTGATTATTTGTAGAAATTAACGATTATTGCGATTAGTAAACCAGGTAGGATTGTCTTTATACCTGCAAAAAGTGCCGCAACATCGAAGAAATACGTACATGCCAAAACACGCATGGTTTCCGTATAAATCTCCGAAAAAAACGCCAAAATGATGAGTGAAAGCGTGAAATCTAGGGGACAGGTTTAACTCGATTTTCCAAAAAACGGCAATATTTCGTAGAAACTGAGACTAAAACGTTGCTTTTAAGTTCATTTTGAAATAAAAAAATGTGTTTGATAGGAAGAATAATTATTTAAGCGCCGACTGAATAAGTTTATTTGATCATAGGACTTCATTTGTATTCTCAGTTGGTCATTATTTCGGGACAGTGTGAGGTCGGAAAAACGACTCGTTGCATACCTTGTATTTATTATGTGTATATTGCGGGGGGGGGGCGTGTCAGACCAGATTCGTCAGGCACCTGTGATTGGTGTAGTGCTCCACGAAAAGTTAGATCGTAAATATCCACTTCTAATTTGACCAATTTCTTACGATAAAATCCATTTATTTATGTTGAAATCCGACGGTATATAATGGACGAAAACTCGTTTTAAGCCCAGATCTAGATTGTTGTCGCAAGGCGTGTATTTTTCGTAAGTAAATATAACCCTTTTAAGTTATAGAGTGATGTAGTCGGGATTAACTCATGTCTTTTAAAGGTTGTTGAATTAAATCATGCGGTTACTTTTTCATATTGTTTCCGATGCTAAGAAATAATAATACATGAATTTGAGCCTTTTTGACGAAGTCGCCATTTTGAGTTTGACCAGTTGTAATGGAATCTACTATTTTTAGTAAGTGATTCCGTCTTTAATAATCATCTATTGCTGAATTGCTTGCAACACATTTTAGAAAGATCATTACTCAGTTAATTCATGATTTTATTCTAAATTTTCGATCTCTTGTTTTGACTAAATGGAAATTGAAAATGTGTGTGTTATCTATACACGCGTGAAAAAAGCTCTCCGATAAGTATCGACAGCACAACTTGATGTTTATACAGAGATAAGCGCATGAAGAGCACGAGTCCAGACCATTCAATTGAAAGACCCTGTTCATAGTAAAGTGTAATTACTTGATGAATGGTAGGATACTTTGCACAGGAGATTGATATTGTGACACAGAATTATATTATCGTGCATCTGTTAAAGGGTCCTCCCTAGACACGAAAACGTAAACAAGAAAGGTAAAATGTTATTGTTTTCACTTTTAAATGTACATTTAATGCTCAAAAAAATCAAAGTTGTGCGTTGTGCGAAAAAGACAAATGCTGTTATCAGTTTTGTGACAGAATTCAGGATGGACCTCTGAAAACATCTTTCTGGCTCAAATGGGCTTCTCAACAATAAATTTAACTGCACCATTATGAATTTAAACCATGTAATTGTTTGACGCGCAACTTTGATTTTTTCTAAAAATATGCATTTTAAAGTGAAAAATGACATTTACCTTTTTTACTCGGGTTTGTGTACGTTTTCGTGTTCAGGTAGGACCCTTACAGGTGCGCGATGATGTAGTACTAACATCCTTTGATTGAGTTTCCTAGTTTTAATTGTAACTTTTTACAGTCAAACTTGTGAACAAACCCATTGGAAAGACAAAATGTGACTTTTATTGACAGGTGGCCTTTATTCGGCGGTCATTTTGTTCTAAACAAACAACAGCAATTTTTAAAAGAATGACCTTTATTCAAAAGATGGCCTTTATTCACAGGATGGCCTTTATTCACAAGATGACCTTTATTCACAGGATGGCCTTTATTCACAAGATGGCCTTTATTCGGAGGTGGTCGCTAAAACAGATTTGACTGTGCATTAAACGCTGCATTAATTATAGTGTTTGCCATAAATGTCTTAGCTCCATTCATAATTGTTTTGCTATTTATATTGTATTTCTACCCATCTTTGCATTTAGTATTGATCAATATTATATTCGGTTCTAACCATCATTGTACACTGATCAAAGTACTTAAAGGATCACATATATCTCTGCTTGTTAATTAGCTGTAAATACATATCGCGTTATACTGGTATAGGTAGAACAATGTATACTCGTGTAATTAACGTGCAAATGGTGAATTTTAGCACGAGTTTATTTGGTCTGTTTTGGCGGCAAACATACCAACCACACATTGAGACACGTTTCGCGAAATCACTTTATACTTAAAAAGGTAAAGTAAAGTAATGGAATGAGAGTTTTTCAAGTTTTTCTTTTTCTGTTACTGTTTGTAACACCCATAACTTGTGTTAGACGCTATTTCGAGCCCACGGATGTCGCTAGAGCGGTACAGTTGATCGAACTTGAGTCATCACAATGACAAGTGGTAAAGGCCTTTGACGTTTCTCAGAGCGTATTTGCTAGACTCTTTTCGCGGTACCAGGAGACCGGACGTTACACCAGACGTCCGGGACAGGGGCCCGGATGCTGTACCACGGATACACAAAACCGATTTATTGGTAACATGGCGCTTAGAAATCAACAGTCTACTGCTGTTGGGTTCCGCAATGAATTCCAGCTTGTCACAGGTCGTCGTTTATCCAACTAGACGGTACATAACAGGCTACGTGAACGTGGCCTTGACGCTAGACGGCCCATTCGCGACCCAGTTTTGCCACCTTTTTACAGAAATAGCCGCCTGGACTTTGCTCAAGAACACTTGCAATGGTGAATGAACGAATGGCAGACTTGACTGTTCACGGATGATAGTGATAGGCGTGTACGTGTTTGAAGACGTCGTGAAGAACGTTATATCCAAGTTGTAATATTGTCGAACAAGACCTTTTCAGAGGTAGGTCGGTAATGGTGTGGGGAGGAATATGTTTACGTGGTCGCCTGGACCTGTATGTCATTGACAGAGGAACTCTTACAGCATTGAGTTATCGGGTTGAGATTCTGGATCCCATTGTGCGCCCATTTGCCGGAGCCATTGGTGACGGCTTCTTTCTAATGCACGTCAATGCACGCCCGCATACCGCTAGTGTGGTCACAGCCTACCTAAACAATGAGGGTATAGATATTATGGATTGGCCGGCACCATCCCCCGACTTAAACCCTATCAATCATGTATGAGACTACATTTACACGCGCATATCGAGACGAAACAACCCTTCACTGACAGTCCAGAACCTTACACAGGCGCTCATATTGAAATGGGATGGGTTACCTCAATATACTATTGCTAACTTCATAATGAGCATGCATAGAAGGTGCAAAGAATGTGTTAATCATCGGGGTGGTCATACAGATCACTGACAGTTGTAGCAAGTTTTGATTTTGATTTTTGAATTTATTACAACTTTTCATCATTAATGCTTTTTTTAACTTCTCTCATTTCTTTCTACGAAATTGCCATTTCTTATCACAATACCGTAAAATTGTTTTTCAATTGATTAAATGATCGTGTTAGTATAAGGTGACATTGATTATTTCTTCTTACACGCGTTTAGAATTCTAGAATCCAAAATATGAGTATGATCCTTTAAATATTTTGAGCAGTGTATTTGCTATTTTATTGTTCTATTCATCAATGTATTTGCTGTTAATGATTCTATTGTTAAAGATTTAAATATTTGTAATTCAAATGATATTTTTACTATAAATGCCCCAATTCTATCCGTCATTGTTTCAGCTCAGTGTACCACACTTATTCCTTTAATTCTTCATGTATACTGAGCCAAAAAGAAAGGATTCACTCAATGTATCTATATCAATACTTAGAAAAGGATTGTACATCCATTTTTTTTTTGACTGAAATAAAGCACAAACATTGCTGATATTCTGTAAAATTTTAAGCAACTGGATCGATATGAGCACATGTTTAAAACTGTAATATAAGTGATTTTTCTGCAGTGAAAGTGTGGTGCAATGTGGTTGCAATGAAATAATTAATATCTCACGTGTCCACCGTGTTGCCTAGTGCACGTCAATATCCGTCACATGCAGTCGGTGTAACGCTGTATGTAAGGTGTCGCTAGGTTAATTCGTTCAGTTTGCAATGCTGCTGAAAGCGTTTGCACTGTGTTGATTACATGATTCGTCCGAAATTTGCTCGAAGAGATTTAAATCTAAGGAAATTTTGACCGGCCAGTCTAAAACGTTGAACGTCCAGAAAATATATAAAGTATGTTCATTTGCAAATATTAGAAGTGCAAAAATCAAGTTATTTGGTTATGTAACATAACCATGTAGCTATAATTCATTATTATATGTATTGTCTATGACATAGCATAATTATATAAGTATTTTATTTTTTTACTGATGTATATTTCTTTTCTGTTTCTTATCTTTTTTGTTACATAATTATATAACTTTTTTTGACACCTTTTTACACCTGTGCACATCTATTGACCGTGGTCCAGGTAGGTAATTGCCCCTGTTAATTATTAACACTATTCATGCAGTATTAAGTATTTTTAAATATCAATTATGATAATAAACAATATAGATTTTTTTCATAAACAACAAACCATTTTGTACATACAAAAAATAAATGCATTTAATCTATATAGAACTATATACTGCAGTAGTTACTAACTGAATTCAACATAAATTGAATAACTGAAAATTGAATATATATATATATTCGTATGAACCTGTAGTCCTATATGAAATGTATACCCTATTCAGATTCAATACTACTAATGAGTCTGTCAAGAAATGCAATGCCTACCCTTTTAGACATTGACTCAAGACAGTTATCAACATAGTTGAAAGGAGGCCCACAGAGATTCCGCCATGGACCCTGGAATGGAATTGCCTTTTATAAACATGACATGTCACTTAAAGACACTGTGAACAAAACACATTTTGAAAAATATACAAGTCAACTTTATATACTATCAAAGCACCCTGAATTGGGAAAAGTAACCTCTGCGGTATTTCCCCTCTACATAACGTTTTGAGTTTCAAGAATCAAAGACTATGCATTCATGAATACTTTACAAATGTATGCACCTCTTCAATTTTTCTCAACAAGTGTTGCTAGTTCTTTCAACTTAAATATGACAGCATAATTTTTATAATTTTTAGAATAGTTCAGTATATTCAAGATCAGTATGATATATAAATCATTTTCCTTTAAACATAATATTCTTCTTTTATACTATTAATATAAAATTTTATCTTGTATGTAAAATGTGTATCAGTATGTCTAATGACGTTTTAACTTGATTTGAATTTCTTTTCCAACACAGAACTGAATTAGAAGTGATTAAGATTATGATCTATGTTGCATATTGTAAACATGGTATCAGGCACAGTGGGTTGGGAATATATTGACCCACTTAGGTGATATGATCCATAAAATATTTCTCCCTTATAACTGTGTTACGTAATATTGCATAACAACTTCTTAATTGGCGACTTATCTTGATTATACCAAAGCATGTTTTACAATTGAGATTAACACAGAGAGGACAGAGACTATGATATACTGGACAATATTGTTTGCATTAATCAGTTTTAAAACTTTTAAAACAATGTTGGGAAAAATGGTACCAGTAGATATTTCTTAAAAAGATGGCATAAGAAGTTAGTATTAACGAGGGTGTAATTAGACTATCATTCAAAATTGATATTTGAAAAACTTGGTATCTATAGTTCAAATAATGAATTTTTAGAAAAATTTATGCACATTATATCAGTAGGTAAGGAGTTGTACTAATTGCTACAAAATAAAAAAAAAATGGGAAAAGTAATAGTCACACAGTCATAGGCTGAATTAAGTTGCTTATATCTCTTAAGTTGTTTTATCATTAGCATAGCATAATCATATAAATAGATTATAAAATTATGTTAAACTGAAAACTTTGTGAACTACTGTGTTCGGTGATTAATGATATTGTACAATTGAACGATGTAAGTGATACGGCAACTTAATTTGAAGCGAAATCAAGTTTTAAGTGAACAAAATATTTCTCCAACACCGACCGAGAATTCGATTTTAAAAATAAAACTTTATCAACATATATATTTTTAAAGGTAAGTATTGAATTTCGAAATAATTTTCTTTTCTATTTTTCAAATTATGCGCGAAATATGCATTGATTACGCAAGATTTCGGATTTTGGGCCGTACCTATTGGCTTTGTACACATAAGTCAACCAATAATTCTATTTTATAATTTTTATAACAGTTAAGTAAATTCAATGGAGACAATTCTGCATTTTTGATAAAACACAATTCACTTCAAAGTTCTATTTTAGGGGAGACTACCATAAAACATGCACACGTAAAAAATGCTAGATTACCTCCCTTACCAAAAGTTCTAATTTAATAACTTATTTAGATATATATCATAAATTGTACACTAATTGTTTAAGTTTAATATATCTGTTGCCAAACACTTTTAAACATCATATTGTGTATCGAATATTAAATAAGGTAAATATTAAATGTAAAATAACCATGATTTAAATTTTAACTTGTTATTAGAAATTATTCTTATTATATTTTTGTCTTTATTTAATGTCTATTTAAGGAATTATTATCTCTCCCACTTAATTTTAATATAGGCCTGTTTATGTACTTAAGATATAGTATATCAGCCCGTGTATGTAACAGTTATACACGGCAGATACTCCCTGCAGCCAGAAGACATCATGCAGGCATTGCCTTTCGTCTGTCTGTCTATTCTAAGCATTACTTTTAAAATTTGTGAAAAGTTTGCATATATCTGAAGGATAACAATTTATTAATATATAAATTTCAGTAAGGTTTTAAAGGTGTGTTTTGTTTTGTTTTGTTATGGAACAACAGTCTCGTTTGTATCAATTTTTATTGTTTCAAATTCCAGTCGAAAGATGACGGTAATCACAGAATAAGGGTAGCTATTGGAAATGGTTTACGCCAGGTTATTTGGGTCGAATTTAAAGACAGATTTAAAATACCACAAATACTTGAGTTGTATGGCGCAACAGAGTGTCCTGTAGGATTGTTCAACCTGACCAATAAGCAGGGATCTTGTGGAAGATCTTCACCATATTTGGTAATTATCGTTCAATATTTCTCCACATGGCGCTTGGAGATACCACACAACATTCGGAAATCAGAGTATACACCGACTTGACACATGTCCTTAAATCGCGCGCAGTGCGAATTTTAGAATTGGCCTTTTTGAATTTTGAGTACCTGTGCGATGGGTAACACTCGATTCCAAAAAACGCACAGTGCAATTCTTAAATCATAATTATACATAATGACATACGATACTCAACCCGACATATTTACGAAGAATTTAAGATGATGTTAGTCAAACCATAAATAGAGGTACGGAATCGGCAGAGTCGTGTCAAAAGTTAGTTTCCAGTAATAATTGAACATTTATTTCAGAGACAATTTACACCGATAGGATTTGTGAGGTTTGATCTCGAGGCTCAAGCTCCTTCAGGAATAAATCTGGATTATATGTTCCTACTAGTACAGGTAAGATACCAATAATATTACAAGAATATAATGAATTCGGACATAGGAAGAATCGGATACAGTAAAATATATAATATAAAGGCGTGAAAAAGTTCGTTTTATTAGTTTTCATTGACACTATTTTTTCGGTCTCGGTCATTTTTTCATTCCGATAGGTCAAATCCATTATTATTTTTCATTAAACCTTGTCAGAATGTTTGTCTCAATATCACCTTGGGCAATTTCGAACATGGGCTATCTGGGGTCAAAGATTAGGTCACCAGGTCAAACACCAGGAAAACAGTGTTAACACTGTTTTGAATGGATCTTCATCAAACCTTGTTAGAATGTTAAGACGTCTCAGACAAAAACAAAAATTAAGTCGCCTGGCCAAAACGTAGGTAAACCTTGACAACACCAAAACGAGACGATATTTTTATAAAATCTTGATGACAGTTGCCTGTCTAGATTATTTTCTACATCAGACTCTCCTAGTTGAACATTGATATGAAAGAAGTTTGAATGATACGAATAAGTTGCAGTCTTTACTCAGATTCATGAGCGAATAAAAAGCAGTTATACGCCTCTTGTTTTAAATATTAGCGGAAAAAGGTATTTTTGCCTAGTTATACTTCCTCTACCAATTCTTCCTTTATCTCAATGTAATGGATACACATGTAGTCAATTATTGATAATCTAATTAATAACTGTATTCTACTGTAATATGACATATCATAATGCCAGAATTTATTTTGAACCTTGAACATGTTCAGTGATGCATCAAATTTGATTTCAAAGCATGGTCACCAGTCAATTAAATAGGAGATAAATTACGTAATTGTAATTGTGAGCCGTGCAAATGATAAATGGTTAAGGTCATTTTTCCACAAACACTCCTTTTTATTTCATTGTAATTAATTTAAAATGAACTTTCTCTGGGATGCAACCTCGTACCTGTAGCCATTGTCGTTTGGCGTCTTTTTCAGCTTTAGTGGAAGTGGAAGACCCTAGGCGTACACCTAGGTAGAACCACTGATCACCTTCCACAAGTTAGTTGAACAGATGTGTGTAATAAAGTAATTATTCGCGGAATTAATTATAACCGAACTCTACTTCATTCGTTGTTCGCTGGTGACATAGTGGATAGTTAACATAATGACATGATGACATAGTGGATAGTTAACATAATGACTTGATGACACAGTGGATAGTTAACATAATGACATGATGACATAGTGGATAGTTAACATAATGACTTGATGACATAGTGGATAGTTAACATAATGACATGATGACATAGTGGATAGTTAACAAAATGACATGATGACATAGTGGATAGTTAACATAATGACATGATGACATAGTTGATAGTTAACAAAATGACATGATGACATAATGGATAGTTAACATAATGACATGATGACATAGTGGATAGTTAACATAATGACATGATGACTTTTCAGATGAAGTATGTTTAATGGTGGTACGGCTGATCGAAGGCAAGACATCTTTCCAGGGTTACCGTGGAAGAAAAGAGGACACTGAAAAGAAGTTATTGTATGACGTATTCGAGAAAGGGGACATGTGTTTCAACACAGGAGACTTGTTCAGAGTCGATAAGGATTACTATCTATATTCCAACGATAGAATTGGAGACACATTTAGGTACGAATTGTCGTTCTTGATTACAAGCACATGTGTATACTATCAGACCTTGTTGTAAAACTTACTACCCATGTATTGTAAGCTATGTGCTTATTGAAAAGGAGTATAATGTGTCATGGTGTTTTTATGTAAATTTAACATGCACATAGAAGCATATTGGGGAAATAAAGCATTACTGAATGATAATAAAGGAATGAAGTACATTCAAGTTCTAAAATACACAGAAATTGCCATTTTGGATTACCTGCTGTTCTGGGTTGACAAACAAACGACACGTGTACTGGATCTGATGTTTTGGGACAACATTTCTTAGAATCTGATCTATGGATTTCTGTCAAAATCATTTATTAATTGGATGCGAATTTTGTGTTTAAGATGGAAAGGAGAAAATGTGTCCACCATAGAAGTAAGCAACATCTTAACTGTCCTGGATTTCATCCTTGATGCAAATGTTTATGGTGTTTCTATGCCAGGTAAGATATATAAAATTTAGTATGCATATATGTATTTCACAATATTCGTTTTCACTACATCTACTACACTAATAAAGGAAAGGCTTGGTCGTGAAATTACGATTACATATTTCACAATATCTGATATTTCACGATATCTAAGTTCACAATGACCGTATTTAACTGTAATCTACGAGTATCGTATCATAGCAGACTAGTGAAATGTATAATTATACTACATGTACATTTATGTATATGTTTAAAAATTCGCCATTAAATGTTCTATGTTACTTAATGTCCTTACAATTTCGAAGACGTGCAATGTATAACCTTAACGACAGCTTGCACGAGTATGATATTACTAAGTACGAGTACATGTAATTTTATCATATTTACTATGCAGACTTTGTTTACTAAGTACTGATGGAAGAGCTGGCATGGTTGCGTTGCATTTAACGGACCCTGAATTAGCGACCTTGACCCCTTCCATGGTAATATCGTTGTCCAATCACGTAAACAGCGTTTTACCATCGTATGCAAGGCCACGCTTTATTCGGATACAAAAGGAAAAAGATACGACATCCACATTTAAACAACAGAAAACGACTCTTGTCCGAGAAGGTTTTGATATTGCTGTCGTGAATGATCCATTATTATATCTGAATCTTGAATCAAAATCATACAAACCGTTAGATGAGGTCGTTTATAAGAGTATTTTAACCAAACGAGCGTCGTTATGGACTATGTAGATGAATTGTGAATATATATACAAATGTACACGTAAATTATTGTTTCAAATAACTGTGTGCAGTAAGGTGAAACCTCGATGTAGACCTACTCTAAAGCCCGAAAAAAGCAGTTTTGATATTAAGGATAACGGACCGTATTTCACAAAATTTTAATGACTATGAAACAAAAGTTAGAGGTACATGATCCTTATAAAATGTGATATTCAAACAGTATAAAATATATCAACTTACAAGCGTAAATCATAACATTTTGAAATGATGGACCCGGGTCAGTTATATTTGACTTTATGTCATAAAATTAACACTTTCTGTATTGAGCAATAGTAAAACTGAACTGAAACTTGTTGAATAGTGTACACAACCAACATGAATAGAGGACTTTTTCTTTGAGCCCTGTAATAGTTTGATTAAGTTGTAAGATTGCTGTGTGGCTGAACGCGTATAAATATCTTTTAAACTTTTAAAAGTCTCATGACGAATTTCGTTAATTGATTCTACCAAAAGTTCGCGAATGGCCTTTGCATTGACTGAATACCTTCCGTTGCACACGTATCGATACTTATATGTGCACTTAGATTTGTCCCGCTTTCACCCCTTTGATATATACTACTTATGTTCCGTCATCTGCTTGATGATTTATTATTCATATTGGTTTTGTAAACGATATACAGAATGTATCCTTTGTATATTTACTATAATATAGTCTGAGCCAAAACACGAAGTGTATCTCAATGATTTATACATGCAACGATGTCTTTAATTCGTGCCATATATAGTAACAAACTACAAAATTCGTCACACAAAGCTACTGTAATCACATCTTCACGTGACCATAGTTGGATCACGTGAGTCTTAAAATGTCGGATCCGCTTCAAGGTACAAGAAAAATATTCAGCTTGAAAAAAAATTTGAGAGATATTGCAATTTATGTTGAGATAAAAATCAAGTGACACAACTTCCAAGCTATCCTATTTTACTTATAAAAGATATTTGAGAGTAAGAGAGATCACTGCATAGGTGATTGGATTGTAAACTGGTTTCCGTTCCGTGTTCCAGTGCACCAAAGGTTGCTATACAGACAGAGATAACGAGAACCAGTTAAATTGGTTTGCATGAAAACCAGTGAATCAATAACGTTACTTTTACTTTTTGTAATATTTTATACTTCTACCATTAACACCTTATAATTTAAAACAGAAACATTCTGATATGATTTGTCAAAATGAAAGTAAAAATGGAAACACATAATAATACTAATATAATAATAATAATAAAGACTTCATTTTACGAAGAAGCTTATTTGACAATATACTAAACAATCAATATTCCATCAGATCCTCAACAATGAACAATGAACTAGAAAAATAACTATGCAAAGAAAATAATGATATTTGATATTTTGGCCCCTATGATGTCTCACAATATAAGTTGAAAATTTCATAAAAGAATGTCAGTGAAAAGATTTGAAAAAAACTGTGGTATACCTATGCATATAGAAACTTTATCAAGGCAATATCTACAGCTGTAATTAAACAAAACGCTTAATTCGATATAGACACACAATAAGAGCCAGCGTATCATTAAACCTGTGAACAACATATTCAATATACTTAAAGCAATGGCTTTTTAAAAACATAATACACTAAGGAATAATTTTGCAGACGGATATATAGATTTTTATACCTGCAATAGTAATGTTAGCATGAAGTTTGCTAGTCTGTCATTACGTTGTAGCAGAAGCATGGGATGTTTCAAAGTATGTTGGTTTCACCCAGCGGAGATATAAAGTTTTAAAATGTTGAATAGAAGTAGAGTTTTTTTTATGTAAAGAGGGATAGAATTCCATATTGAGGTGCCGTAGAAAACAAAAGTATGGCGAAATAACTCGGTGTTGGGTTTTGGACTGTATAATTGGTATGTAGAAGAAGAACGTAACCGTGAATGAATATCTGTAGTAAATGTAAATGCATTCTGAAGATAATCTGGTGCATCTCCTCTGAGAGTCTTGTACATTTGGATAGCTTTCCGATAAATGATAAATTACACGTTCATGAAATGAGCAGTTGAAGGAGTAGAATAATCGCTATCAAGAATTACTCTTTTGAATTTTATAAGTTTATCTTCAAGACTGCTAGTACAATTTCCCCATATAATACAGCAAAAGTCAAAATGGGGAAGAATGTATGCATTATAAAAACGTTTTCTAGTTTCAATCAAAAGAAAGTTTTTAATTCTAGATAAGAGGTACACATAGGATAGGAATTACATTTCTTTATCACATTATTGACATGGTCTGCCCATGATAGGCTATCGTTAATTGTGATACCTAATAACTTTGCTGATGAGGTAGCTTCAATTGAATTACCTTAAAACGTGGATATTGGATTCAACAAGTTGATGTTTATTTCGTTTACTTGTTATAAATAAAACCTTGGATTTTTTCAGAATTAATAGAAAGTTGATTAAGTTTACACCACTGATCAGCATGCAGTAAATATCTGGTAAGTAAAAAGATCACGTGATCTAAAGACACATTCATTTAGCTAAAAACTTGACGAAAAAATGTGTGATTGCAGAGATATCCGATACATATAAAAGGAGACCAACCCATTAGAGATTGGTACGGTACATTTTCGTAGTTTTTGGACTAGGGGCACTTTTAATAGCCATTAGTCCATAGCTATATCTGCATTACCACACATTGCGACTTAATATCACAGTTCATGACAACTCATACAACTCATATGAACATTTTAGCACATATTTTGAAAAAAATACCACTGATTTATGACAAAATACCACACAGTTTCGACAAAATGCTACATATTACCACAAAATACAACATATTTACTACTACTTGTACATACTACATATTTTAAATCAATAAATAGACATGAATTAAACCAAGCAAAAAGAAGTTCATAGATAATACTAAATACACAAGACAATCCATAACGATCATCTACTGGTAGCACATCCCATGTGTTCATAAAATAATAGGAATAAAGGATAAATTCTTACATGAAAATGTGGCATCGTTCTTCATTGTGCATTATGTAACTTCAACTTTTAAATATATCATTTAATCAGAAATTATGTTTAAGAATATATTCTTAATTGTTGTACATTTACACTAAACTCACACAACTATATACCATTCTGCCGATCACTACAATAACGATGTCTGTCTCATCGGAAATACTTAAATGGTTTGATGTTTAAAAAATAGGAATAAACGTAAACTATAATAAAGAAAGGTAGAAAAAAGCAACATCAAAATTAAGATGGCTCCAATTATCAATCATTATTTCAGACACGAACTTTCAAATGTTTTTCAGTTACATTTAGATATCAATATATACAAAATCGAAAAAGTTCACTATACACTATATAATATAAACCGTTATCTGTTTATCTCACACATCGACCAATCAAAGGTTTGTAAGGAAAAAAATTGAGACCATGTACATTTGTAATTCCGTTACGGTATAGTTAAGTCATTTACAATATAAATTTCATGCCTGTTCAGACCATAAAGGTATGCATATGTAAGAAATAACATGTACACTTCATATGCCTATAAATGTCGGGTTCAATAAAGCATAATTCTACATACACGAAAAATGAAATTTATTGAAATTATTTTTGCTGTCGATAATTTATCACTATCTTCTTAATCGGTCAATAATCTGACGGCATAAAACTGTAACAGTATACGATACTTCAAACAAATAAAATAATTTTCACGCGAAATATGTAACGCAAAAGCATATCTCATGTCTTTGTTTACTCTAATTCATACATTTCTACTGTATCACTTCCGTACATGGTAACATACAGCCTGATTAGTTTACGATCAAAACACATGGACAGTGTAGGTTTTATTCCGTTTGCGGCATTTAAAACCTGACCCACTTGCTTCCCATTCTCATCAAATTGTACCACATTCTTAGAGGAGAATCCTCCTAAAAACATGTTTCCTCGACCATCAACACAAACACAACTGCAACCATCTATGGCATTGTCTTTGATAGATGACTGATAATTCCCTATCATATCTAAACATACAACTCCATGGTTCCAATCAAGAACAAAAATTCTATTTCCATTTTCATTGAAAGAAATGTGTCTACTCCGTTTGAAAAGCTTATTACCAGCTTTATCCTGAGATATGGTTTTCAACAAGGTACCTGTCATATCATAAATGTAAAGTGAATTAGAATCATCAGTCACATAAAGCATATCAGCTTTGAAAGCGATATCATAACATGCATGAGACATTTTAATATGCCTCGTAGGGCTCATCTCTGCTTTAATTGAAACAAACTGGATCCTGTTGTCAGACTCACATGCCACAGCAACTTCATGTTCACTTATACGACATATACCACAAGCGGATTGACCTAGATGACAATAATCCATAACAGACATTGTCTGTAAGTCAATACGTTTAAGTTTCTCATTATATAAGTCCGTGACCAGTAGTTGGTTATCATGTATCAGACAACATTCACTGGAAAAACAGTTCTCAGAATCATCTGAAACACTTATGTTGATATCTTTTCTTCCTGTCATTCTGTAGAGATCGACTTTCTCCTTTACATCTTTCTGTACTTGCACTTCACCTATTCCTTTTGAAGTGTTGAAATAGTCAATTAATGATTGGTTTTCAGCAAATTTTACCTCGACGTCTTCTTTTCGTTGTTGTTTAATAATCTCAAGATCGGCGACTTTAATCTGACCCAGAGCGAGTTTTGTACAAACGAATCGTTGTGCTCTGTTTCCTTCTGATTGCTTCAGCTTGTTGTCTGTCGTCTGTAAATCGCCTTGGATACGATCAACAGACTGTTTGTCGCTCAGGAGACCTTTCTCTAATTTCTTGTATGCAGTTTTAACTTCGTTCCTTGAGTGATCAGCCTTCTTCCTAATAATAGTTTCCAAGGCCTTCTGATATACATCGATTTTATTCAGTACTTCTTTCTTTGCAGTGTTCAGTTGTTGAAGTTGAGAGTCTATAGATGAGCTCATAGTTTGTGTGGATACAATTCTGTCTTTAAGTACGTAGTTGGTCATCTGAATGTCGGGCAAATTAAATATGGTAGCAATCATGTCTGGTACCGAGTGTATACGGCTTTCGTGACATGACCTAAAACAAAACAAAAATAATAAATGTACATGATTTCATCGCTCACTGCTTTAATCAAGTCATGTTTAAATAATTGGAACCGAATAAGGTACTTCATTGTTATCATTGTTCCATTAGGGGAAGTAACTCCAGCACTCTGTTGGTATACTTCTGATATTGAGTTAATGAACATGCACTGTAGTATGATCTACATTATATTTATGCTATACTCTCTATATTCCATTATCACCTAACACATCAGGTCTTCGAACAATAAACATGTACTAGAATTATAATTGTGACTTCTTACTTATTAATTAATAATTCTTAATTGACATGAAACGCACAACATATCGACAATCATTATGATATTTGATAAATTCACTTCAGACATTATTATCATTTGAAAATTTTGATAAACAAACAGGTCGTGATAACATGTGTCAATTTGAAAGATTAATTTGCGAAAATGGTAAAGATTATATACATGTTTGATCTGCTCGTGAACCAGTCAATATACATGCTCACTCCTCTCACAATCTTGACATGGTTTACTATTTTGTTCCATTTATCAGCCCCAAATAGGGACTTTTCATCTTTGATAGACCTGTGTTTAACTGGAGGGGAACAGTGAAAGCAGATATATATGTCCTCCTTGGTCAAAATTAGGTATTTTTCATTATTGTTTTAAAAGCAATCATAGTGCTATAAAATAATGAAAGCAGCCTCGAAACTTCAAACACATCTTATTGATCAATAAAACAAACAAATGAAGTCAAATGTTATCCTCACTATTAAAAGAAAAAAAAACTTACTTATGATCCTTTGCAAAACAAACGTAACATCCCACAATATCGTGGTCTTCACAATACATATCAACTATCTTCCCTTTATGAATGCTACATCGTTCTGTAGGAAATTCAGGCAGTCTTGACGACTGACCTGTAGCTTGATGAGCTTTACTAACGTCCAAAAGGTTGTGATTCCTCAATGTCGGGAACGTCTTGTGAGTTTGTACACACGCCTGACAACAATAACCGCCGCATTCTACGCAATATTTTACAGCCTCCATTGTCTTATCATTCTGTGCGCAGGTAGTACACACAAAATCGAAAGTTTCCTCCGACATTTTTAATTGAGAACGCCCACCAAACGCCATTTTCCAAGATTTGACTTTAAACCCTACTTTTGTTTTCGATGATAAATAAAAATCGACCAGGTCCATGGGTAATATGATAACATGAATTATAATCATCAATCGTTATCGTCTAACTAAGATGTGTTACATCCCCTAGTAATAATCATAAAACTTGTATCTTCAAGCGCGTTTACCCATTACAGTAATACGAAAAGTTTTAATCGCCTACTTCGGTTATCAAATGCGTAATTTAATATTTTTCGCCAAAAATATTTGGGCATTCCCTTTCATAAATATATACGAACAGAAGAAAGGTTACTGAAGTTGTCTGCATCCAAACGTAATGTCGTTAGCGTTTATTTTGTAAAAGAAAAATGTAATGGAATCAATGGATTATTCGTCAAATTATATCCATATAACTAGGCACTTTCAATGTGCTTATCTATTCAATTTGTTTGGAGACACGTTAGATTGGATTCTTAAATCAGTTACTTCCCTTTAAATGATACTCGATGGTAGTTTGACTATCTTGCCATGAACAACAGAATAATGAGGTACAAAAGTGTTAATCGCTATTGCCTCGTGATATTTTGATTTAAATTAACAATGTAAACTGCAGTACAATCGTAAATGCAATTATTCGATTGTCTTGTAAATAGGTATGTATGCATCTCTCGGACGACGGAGCATTGTCTGTGCAATGGGAACCATTGAATTCGTTGTTGTTTTGAACACAGTAACTGAGTATTGCTCCCGACATATATACTTGGATTGAAATCGGATTAAGAAAGTGACCAAATATAAGATATACACTTGTACCTCTTGACCATGAACCATAGATTTTTTAGTTTACTGCTGGAAGTACCTTATGATCAATATTCATTATAATATGTGTTTTAAATCATCAATGTACTCATTTATTGTTATTTCGATATGCACGTGATATCACACATGAATCTCATACTTGATCGATGGACTTTTTGCAGTATTTTTATTAGCAAACCGTAATATGCCACGTTATAATCACTGCAAAGGCCGATACTTGGAATACATATTCAGTCTTTATTAAAATGTAATATTCATCAGGCACAAACATTTGTCTTCATTTATAAACAATAATAGCAGCGACATATAATTGCCTTAACATAAAATTTAGGTTACCTACCGGTATAAACCTGTCCCGTCCCAAGGGACCGGGTAACCTAACTAAAGGTCGAGTTTCTCAAATATGCTCGAATCTTGATTGAAGGGAAAATGGGTTCAATTGACATTGAATCAATGGGCCAGTAAATATTTTGACAATTCGATTAAGACATTATGTCTAATTGTGATTTGTTCTCCTAGTGATTAATGTAAAGACATTGGTGGGTACTAGTGGATGTTAGTATTTGTACAGAATCCAGGAACAAGACCTCGTAATGCACGAAAAAGATAATTGTATGTTTTAATTTCTATCAACTTGAAGAATATGCATTGTGATAATGATTCGCCATTATGGCCAGACTGACGACTGTCAATGTGGTAACCAAGACGAAGTAAACATACATTGTCAGTTTGTCGAACATGAGCGCGATTTCCTTCCATGAGTACTCTTTAGTGACGTCATCACTGACGTCACCAATCCATGCATCAACAGTTTTCCCGCCCACGTCATCGATCATTTCCGGACTTGTCTGTAATGAGTTTTTCTTTTCTTTCAAGTCGCGATTAGAAATATTTTCAACGTTTGTTTGTTTAGAAGATGCACAACATCTGCGTCCAGAACATCTGCGCCCACAACTGTTAACACAAACAAGTCGTGCCAAGCAGCATCCAGACACTGTTTGCAGCCATCTTGGAACAGGTTTTTCGTCCGGTGAGAAGTACATATCGAGATAGAACACTGTCAACAGAACAGCAAAGGTCTGTAGAAAGAGGGTAGCCGCTAGATAAGTGGCTGAAACGATATTTAATTCATGTTTTTAAATTTTCTTCTTTCGGGTATCACACATGATTTCTGCATTATTCAGCCATATCAAACCGGTGAACAATTAAAAGTAGATCTATTGAATTTTATAAAAAGGTCAGTCTTTCTTTGAATCATACACGTCTAAAACGAAATATCGTATGTACACAATCGAAAGAGTATCGTTTCAAATCGTATACTAAGGAACTTCATTTCGCAAAAATCGATATATTTTTGGTAATTTCTTCAGACAGTTCCGAGGCGTAACCCTCTTTTATATTTTGTATGGTCTTACATGGTTGGGGTTTGATTTGGGGGGTGTATGGTTGTATTTTGGGTTTGGGGGAGGTTGTATGGTTAGACTTTGGGTAGGGGGAGGTTTGATGTACGCATTTTCGGTGGGGGTGTATATGGTTGTATCTTGGGTTTGGGAGTTCTTGTACTTTTTTCTAAGAATCCTTTTTCAACTATAGATAATAGTTTGTGAACTTCAACAAACGTTATTATGATGCCTGGTTGAGAAACTATATTCTAAGTACAGTAGTTTTAATTTATCAAGTTGAATACAATAAATCAAAACTAACATATATGAATATAGACAAATCATAAATCATATTAATTTTTTTTAGTGTATAGTTAATAACTTGGAGAAGCCATCAATACACCAAAAGACAAAAGGGTACGTGCTTTATGACAAGGTGCGGATTTAAGGAATTGTTTTATTAATTACACAAAAGGCTCGCAGTCCTGGATGTTTGTGGAATGTTGTCTGATATTAGACTGAGATAAACAGCGTATGCTAACAGTATTGTAAGAGCCAGGCCAACTCTTTCACCCGACTCTGGACTTAACTTGAATATTGCAACCTGCAGTAAAACAATATACATCTACTTACGTATACCTAGCGATAATAGAAAGTGAACTTAATTTGATTTTAACATTTTTGAATTCTCATACTGTTAATTGATCTACATGAATGTACAAAGGTAGATGTTTTATCAATCATTTATACTAAGAGAAATGGAAATGGTATAATACCAAGTTTCAAGTAACCAAATACAATTTTCTGGTCTGGTTTCCTTTCGTATTAAATCCACTGCATCTCGTTGTATTTTAAAGAAAACTTGCATTTATTTCTGTGCGCAATATCAACACTATGAATACTACAATTGTAATTGTTGTTGTTCGGATGCAATCGTCCTCCACTTGTGTTGCTACTGTATCCAATGTATTTGGACAATCACTGCTGACACAAATAATATAGATAAGAAAAGGACTCCCAGAAATAGTTATCGTGAGAGACTATTCAGTTGTGAGAACTCATTTTAGGATTACGTTTATCTTTAACCATATTGTGAAATGCTAGATTATATAAATCGTAAGGCTAAATTTAACATAAAGATAGACTCCATCATTCTGGTTTATTTTGTACTCACCGTATGAAATCCCATTAACACTACTGGAAACAATGTATTCAGTGTGTGAAATAAGGGTCGTCTCCGAAATGTGAAAGTAAACACTAGACGACTGAATGACTCGAACTCTCGCTCTGTTGTAATTGACGTGTATGTATTATTTAGTAGTTCCCATTCTCCATGCTCTGAAAGTATTTCGTTTTATATAAACTTACGATACATTACTGTAAGCACAATAGTTTGAAATATCTTTTTTTAAATACAGACTAAATATAGACTTCAGGCAATACACAGCTAGAAATTTATTTCAAACATAAGGCATGTCTATTATTTTACAGTACAATGTATGTATATATATATTTATGCATTACTAATAGAGTATGGTCTAACAAAACATATTACGTTTTTTTTCTAGATAAATAATGAATATAGTTTATTCCGGCGGATCTTACGTGTACGTTAAAAAATACAATTTAGCTATCGGTATGTTCCAATGGATTACAGACAGAAGTGCCATACGAACATTTTAGATCAGCTATACAGGGAATCGTCACGATTTCTAAAACATTTCTCGATATAAACCGAAAGTTGTATACTTTGTTGTATTATTAGATGAAAGCGTTTCAATAAATCCTGGTATATTTGTTGGTTTCCATATATATTTGTCGAAGTGTGTTTTTCGAATATTTGTGTATAATTGACATCCTACGACAAAATGAAATTCATCTTCAATAGATTTACAAATTTTGCATTTCCTGTCAATACTTGCACATGTTTCAATATTTGAAATGACTTTTGTAACACTTTTTGTATCGATATTTTAATTCATATATGTATGGCAAATAGTTGGCAAAATGCAGCGTTAATTTCATCATAAACTCAGCGATTCGTTCAAGTATGTATGACCCATGTTGGCGAATGTTTGTGGGTTTTGGTTTGTTTTGATTTTGTAGGAGTTACGCTATGATGGCGTGTACATGTGTTGTGCGATTCTTTTCTCTTGATGATTTGTTTACGGCAATGATAGTCCAGTTGAAACGCCACACGTGGAATTTTAGGATTTTGTTTTTATTTCTATTATTTTGACCGTCATAAATAAAAACAATCGTTTTTGAATAGTGGCAGGGCCCGAATAAATCCATATGATTCTTGTTAAAAGTATAACCAATGACAAATCCATAGTTTCGCAACGCTTTTCCTTACCTAATTACTTTCGCAGTTGAAATTTTAGAAAATGGTAAGGGATATTTAAGGAATTTAAAAGCGACTACATACAGTAAAACAGTCGTGGATGAAATTTATTGTTGCCTTGAAGATGAAAGCAATTTACCCGGAAGCCAGGTCACCAATCCATTACTTCGAATTCTTAACAAAACAACTGGTTTTGATATCACATCCACGTTATCTCTGAAAAAAGTAATTTCAGCCCAATATGAATGATTATTTTGTCTCCCGAGGTTAGTGTGAGGTAAGACCCGTCAAGCATGTTTTAACCGCTGTAGGTTCGCTCCAGACCTTTTCAAGGCGTTACTCTCCGAGGAGATAATGTTTAATCCTGCATTTTTTTGTGCCTTTCAATGTCTTGTGTTTAAGGTTGGTAGGTTTTGGTATTGGTTTATATTTTGAGGGAGGGGTTTTTGTATGTGTTTTCTTTAAGAAATCCCTTTTTATATTTATTCATTACTTTGTGCAAATAATAAGCATCTCACTCACGAGTTTTCTACAATCAGTGGCGGCCTCCACATTGACAATTCGGTGGAAAATAGGAATCCAACATTAGCATAATTATGTTCTGTTATTTTTCCATACAAGTCTTCGATCAAACCAAGTCTGCAAACTAATAATGAAGAGAAAAAACTATTGCATCAATTATCAAACACTGTCTGTAAACTATCTATGCTAAACTTATCTTGAGCTTCTTAAAGAAAACCTGTACAAAAAGGTTTCTAATTATGGCTGCATTGAAACTGTTGTATAATTATACATTAGTATTTTACAAGAAATCGATTGGAAATGCAAAAGAGAAATACTATTGCCACTCACAAAAAAGAAATAGGCAGTCACCGACATTTTCTGCTCCTTTATATCCTGAAAACAAAATGAAAATGTCACGTGATGTTATATCGGTGCTGGTACACAAACTGAGAGTGCTTCATCAAATCTACGTGAAACATAAAATTCACATAATAACTTATTTTTTTCTAGAATGTATTTTGTCTCTGACTTTTGAGTCAGTTATTACTGTGTTTTAACAGGGATTCCTTTATTTATTAATTCATTAAACAAAATGTTTAATATATTTATGAAAAAGCAGACTTCTAAGCTATCTCGTGATACGACAAAAATCGTTATGAATAAATGATTTTATTATTTTCTATATTTATTGAGCTCTCTTCATACTCAAAATAAACTTATAACCCAGGCATTTCACTGCACTTACTCAAATGTCCATTGATCATTTACTGAAAGGTTTATAAGAAACAGATTTAGAAATTTCTGAACTCGTAGATTACATGAAGTTCGTCCCGGCTTATTCAAATGGGTAGTTTATTTTATGAAATGTGTCTCGAAAATCATGTGCATACATAACAAATTGTGTGGTGGGGGGTTACAAGTTTAGTTCATCATAGGTTCAAAAGTGCTAAACAGTAAAGCACAATACAGTGTACAATAGTGATATGTTTTCCGGTCTGTTATGCATTATATACACCAAATTACGACAGTAGCACATCGAATTTCCGTCAACAGATTATCCAAAATTAAGGATGATCCGCAATGAATTTTTTCGTGCCCCAATCTTTTACAGTCTTGACGAATTCATATACATCGGAATTTAGATTATATTATCCGAAACCATGATATTTCGAACTAATATTTTGGAACCGTTAATTTCGTAAAATCGAGTTTCCATATATTTATCTACTTTATTAAATCGAAGACCTACCAAATAGTTTAATGACAATAGACTCAGTGATGTTCGAACCGGGACCTTTCGCCAGGGACGCTGCATTACACTGTACCCTTCAAATAGTGATTCTCTCAAGCTGGTTTCAAGATCGAGACTGTACGGGGGTGACTGGCTCAAACCCGTTGTGAAAAACGTCACTGAAAAGTAAACATTGTTCGCTTTTTACAGCATTGTATACGAGCAATTTTGCTGTTTGTGATATAACAAGCGGGTCAGAGCTAGGTGATATTGGAAGCATTATCGTCAGTTCATTTCTTATGGAAGTACATGTATGAACCTTAAACCTACCATTGAACTAATCGTATCAGTTTGATATTTCAGACATGAGGGAGAAAGTCTGTGAGATGAGGTTGAATCGATTGCACGTGACATATTCTATCAAATTTTATTTATTTTATTTCATAATGAAATAAACATTTAAGAAAAATACAATACGTTACTTTCAAGTGTTAAGACGCTTACCCAACAATACCGCAATAGTCTTCTTATGCATAGTAAGTTCCTGTAATAATAGATTTAGCCCGATTTATAAACTACAGATAGAGTTGAGAAATAGTTTCATGTCTGAGTATAAAGTCCAATACACTACGATCAGGAAATGATGATACTTTTCAGACCTCACGATAAATTGATAATATGATTTAAAATGAATCCTTTGTAATCACAGTCGTCTACAATCTACCAAGTTTTAATTTTGTCCCAAGTATCTGCCAATGAACTCTTTTATATGTGTCTTTTAGAATACCAAAAATATTGATAAAAACACACCTTCGATAACTTTGTTTATCCTCATAGGTTATTTTGCCTTATAATACTAATAAATTAACAATGTTCATAACAGACACTATGCTTTAAGATTCTTTTTGGACTTACGAACATAAACTTTTTAAAATGCAATAACCTATTTACTCAACGACACATAAACCTGATTTCATGACGTAACTTACAAGTTATCTAATACAATTAGGTATTGTTCTATTTTACGCTTACTGAATACAATTCTTATTATGCAGCGAGCGATTGAAGGTCTTCACCGAGCTTCAACCGGTGATACTTTTTTCCATATGTTCACCTTACTTTCATGAACTTAGTTGCAAATCGTCGTTCGGTTGTGAAATCGCACAAACTGTTGCGCCGAGGTTAGACTTGTTCATGAATATATCGAAGTGAAGACGGTGGCCACGTTCATACGAATTGAATGGACGGCTAAAGTGATAATAAAATCATAAAAAGGGTAAAAACATTTATAGTCCGGACCTTTATAACCCGGACTTCTTTTATTCGGACCTCTCTAACCCAGAAATCACCTTAGTCCGGACAGATTTTCGGAACCGACTTTTATTACTATCGTACAAAACTGTTTAACGGCAAGTGCGATAAATGATGTCAAATACGCGTAAATGTCTGTTATTGTTTCTATGTTGACTTGTTTAAGTTAATTTCATGTTTAATACATACACCTTCGGCGTCGAACGATTTTGCTTTATCGTCCGTTTCATTGTCTTGTTCTTCTATGTATATAAGTTATTAATACAATGTTTCACCATTTACTAACTGTTACAATTATTTTGTTGTGAAAAATACTACATATTATGATTAAATACAACTTATTATAATAAAATGCTACATCTTACGATAAAATACAACTTGTTATAATAAAATACTACATACTACGTGTATGATAAAATACTTCATACTACGTGTATGATAAAATACTACTTACTACGTGTATGATGAAATACTACTTACTACGTGTATGATAAAATACTACATACTACGTGTATGATAAAATACTACATACTACGTGTATGATAAAATACTACATACTACGTGTATGATAAAATACTACATACTACGTGTATGATAAAATACTACATACTACGTGTATGATAAAATACTACTTACTAGGGAAATACACTACATAGTATAAAAAATACTACATACTATGAAAATACTACATATTCCGACAAAGGAGTACACATAGTTATTACGCATAGTTATTAAATACGTCTATTAAAACAATGTGCTTCGGGTATATTATGATTTAATCATTTACAACAGTAAATTACACTGTTCAGAAAATAATGGTATGTACATGTACACTTTTTACGCCAATAAGTGTCGAGTGCAATATTTAATAATTCTCCATACACGGTATTAATAATTATTGAAATCATTTTTGCTGTCATAATGCACTGTAAATAATCTATCAAAATCTTCTCAATCGGTTAATATTTGACAAAATGAATATGAAAAAACACATAGACTATACACACAGAAATCATATTCACGGTTGTTTTGCAACGTGGAATGTCATATCAATATGCATTCTCACATTTGAATTTTTATCTTTGTTTACTCCAAGTTATATATGTTTAATGTATCACAAAACGACGAGACGTATAGTCTGTTTAGCAACATAATGGTATTATTTCATGCAATTTTAAGTTTTTGCATGATTTGTTGTGCAGTTTATCTGTAGAAATATATTATGCTGCTAGGCTGCTAACTTCACGCTGCTAGGCTGCTAACTTCACGCTGCTAGGCTGCTTACTTCACGCTGTTGGGCTGCTACGCTGCTAACTTCACATTAAAAAAAACTTTGAAAAATCATATATTTTCAATCAATTAACGTTCAAACAACAGACTGACATTATTTTATGCATTCTTAAGTATTTAGGTTGATTTGTTGTGAAGTTTATCTGTAGAAATATATATTACGCTGTTACGCTTCTGGGCTGCCACTTCACAAACAAATGTAAGTTCTCTTCTAATGAACGTTAATACAATATGTTCGAATTATTTCATCGATTACTTCACGCTGCTGGGCTGCTACGCTGCTAGGCTGCCAACTTCACTGACATCCAAAAAAGCTACACCAATTTATGTCGGCGAATAAACGCCGCCTGAAAAATTCCGCCACTTCTACCAGTCTAATAAGTAAAAGGTATTAATAACAATATTTCTATTAAAATACTATGAAGGTTTCGTGTCAGTACAATAAGGGGTATTTTGTGAGTATAATAAAATTTTCATAGAACCTTTTGTTGTGCTAAATAGCGCTTACATATGTAACTCAATTCGCAAGGCGATTTGTTGCACAGTGGCGAATAGCGCCTATGATTAGCTCTATCCGATGCTGTGAATGAATGAAAAAAAATCCAGAAATTATTGTTTTAATGATTAGGCATTTTTTTCACGAAGAGAGGCAACTCGAAGTAATTTAGTAATATGTATGACAGAGTTGCTTCCCCTGTTTTTGTATATTTGATAAGCATTGAAGGGGGGGGGGGGTTCGTTAATTTCCGTGACGTTCCCCAGAAGGTTCCGGGAGGGTTCGTTAAATTCCGCGACGGTCACCAAAGTGATCCGGGAGGATTCGTTAAGTTCCGGAAATGTTCGTTAACGAAGACTTCCGGAAT
Organism: Lutraria lutraria; assembly: GCA_964023205.1. NCBI lineage: Eukaryota > Metazoa > Mollusca > Bivalvia > Venerida > Mactridae > Lutraria > Lutraria lutraria. The sequence continues at coordinate 8,390,538 of OZ026851.1, read as the reverse complement.
CTAACGAACACTTCCGGAACTTACCGAACACTTCCGGAACTTAAAAATGGAGAAAAAGCGTGTACTGATGTAACTGGCGATTATTGTAGTGATACAAAAGTAAAGAAGAAAATAACTATCACCAATGTTTACGTTTTAAATCAAAACAATGCATAAGTAATCGATTCCGATGATTTTTGACATTTCCTATTCAAATACGTATCCGTTGAATGCGCGAGAGAACACTCGTTTAGAATTAAATTGAAAGTCAGCATGAACACACAAACGATGTTTATTTTAATATGTTAATGACAAAATAACATACAAACGGGCTATTTCGAACAGTATCATATAACATAATGTACGAATGATACTTCAAAATAGATTGCTTCAATACATGTATTAAGGTAAGTTTCTAAACTCACAGAATGAATTTCAGTTTTATCAGCATAACTTTAAGATGCAGTTAACGAGCGTGTTATTCCGTTGATTTTAAGATCAAATTTAAACATTTTCATTCTAATTGCTACGCTTTGATAATTAAGTTTAAGTAAACTATCGAATTGCTACGAGCCAAGACTAAATTGGAATACATTATCCCACGGTGGTTAACCGACTCGGACTTTTTTGGATCAAATTAGCGTCATGATTTTTATACGGCACAAGGTATGGTACCATTACTGTTTCACTTTGTACCTTTCCGCATGCTTTCAAAAATAATAAAATAAATCAATAAAAACTCCTTACCTAGCTATCTTAATTATTTTTAATAAACATGTGTCCAGAAACAAATATTTTTACACCTAGTGTTAGTCTGTATTACTCATACATACGTAATACAATCAAAAGTAAAAACAATATCATACGCACACAATCTCTAAACAATTTGCTTTAAACAATATGATATTTGTAACTAAGTTGACTGGTATGTTTTAATGCTTATCTCCGTACATTGATTCGGGGTACAATATATTTTTCAAACAAAATATTTCGTTTTAAGTGTATTGACCAGTGCACAACTAATCATCCATGTTTTCTTAGTGACTTGCTGAATTACTGTTAATTTTATATCTCTATATTAAGCCAGCTCTGTCTTGTGTTAAATAGCACGGGTTTTGTCATGCACGGTTGATTTTATCTGTGTGTATACGATGAAGAGCCCAGTTAGTAATCTTATACATAGACCACGTCACGTGTAGATACTTGGTAAAATGGTTTAAGAGCATATTTGGCTACTAGCTAGTGTGACAGGGAATTCAGACCGTTGTGGATATTGCTGACATTTCATATGGTTTGTTTTCCATTGCTAGATAAATTCCTCTCTGTCCTGATTCATAGTAAAGTGTAATTACTCGATGAATGGTAGGATACTTAGTACAGGAGATTTAAATTGTGACACAGAATTATATTATCGCGCATCTGTTAAAGGGTCCTCTCTGAACACGAAAACGTAAACTAGAAAGGTAAAATGTTATATTTGTGTGCGAAAAAGACAAATACTGTGATCAGTTTTGTGACAGAATCCAGGATGGACCTCTGAAATAAAACATCTTTCTGGCCCAAATGGGCTTATCAACAATAAATTCAACTGCACCATTATAAATTTGAACCATGTTATTGTTTGACGCGCATCTTGCATTTAGTATTTTTCATTATTTTACAGTTCTAACCATCATTGTACACTGATCAAACTACTTAAAGGATCACATATTAGATCTCTGCTCTTTAATTAGCTGTAAATACATATCGCGTGGACCTGGTATAGGTAGAACAATGTATACTCGTGTAATTAACGTGCAAATGGTGACTTTTAGCACGAGTTTATTTGGTCTGTTTTGGCGGCAAATATACCAACTACACATTGAGACACGTTTCGCGAAATCACTTCATACTTAAAAAGGTAAAGTAAAGTAATGGAATGAGAGTTTTTCAAGTTTTTCTTTTTCTGTTACTGTTTGTAACACCCATAACTTGTGTTAGATGCTATTTCGAGACCACGGATATCGCTAGGGCGGTCCAGATGATCGAACTTGGGTCATTACAATGGCAAGTGACAAATGCCTTTGACGTTTCTCAGAGCGTGATTGCTAGACTCTTTTCGCGGTACCAGGAGACCGGACGTTACACCAGACGTCCGGGACAGGGGCCCGGATGCTGTATCACGGATGCACAAGACCGATTTATTGGTAAAATGGCGCTTAGAGATCGACAGTCTTCTGCTGTTAAGCTCCGCAATGAATTCAGCTTGTCACAGGTCGTCGTTTATCCAATTAGACGGTGCGTAACAGGCTACATGAACGTGGCCTTGACGCCAGACGGCCCATGCGCGACCCTGTTTTGCCACCTTTTTACAGAAATAGCCGCCTGGACTTTGCTCAAGAACACTTGCAATGGTGAATAAATGAATGGCAGACTGGACTGTTTAAGGACGAGAGCAGGTTCCGGTTATTGTCTAGTGATAGGCGTGTACGTGATTGGAGACTTCGTGAAGAACGTTATATCCAAGTTGTAACATTGTCGTACACGACCTTGTCAGAGGTAGGTCGGTAATGGTGTGGGGAGGAATATGTTTACGTGGTCGCCTGGACCCGTATGTCATTGACAGAGGAACTCTTACAGCACTGAGTTGTCGGGATGAGATTCTGAATCCCATTGTGCGCCCATTTGCCGGAGCCATTGGTGACGGCTTCATTCTAATGCACGTCAATGCACGCCCGCATACCGCTCGTGTGGTCACAGCCTACCTAAACAGTGAGGGTATAGATATTATGGATTGGCCGACATGATCCCCCGACTTAAACCCTATCAAGCATGTATGGGACTACATTTACCAACGCATATCGGGACAAGACAACCCACCACTGACGGTCCAGGACATATTACTGACAGTTGTTGTAGCAAGTTTTGATTTTTGAATTTTGGCGTCATCATTAGTGCTTGTTTTTTTCCAATTTCTCACATTTCTTTCCACGAAATAGCCATTTCAATTGATTAAATGGTCGTTTTAGAATAAGGTGACATTGATTATTTCTTCTTACGCGCGTTTAGAATTATAGAATTCAAAATATGAGTATGATCCTTTAGATATTTTGAGCAGTGTATTTGCTATTTTATAGTTCTATTCTTCAATATATTTGCAATGATTCTATTGTTAAAGATTTATAATTTAAATTATATTTTTACTATAAATGCCCCAATTCTGTCCGTCATTGTTTCAGCTCAGTGTACCACACTTATTCCTTTAATTCTTCATGTATACTGAGCCAAAAAAGAAAGGATTCATTCAATGTATCTATATCAATACTTAGAAGAAGGATTGTACATCCATTTTTTTTATTTTGACTGAAATAAAGTAACATTGTTGATATTCTGTAAAACTTTAAGCAACTGGATCGATATGAGCTCATGTTTAATATAAGTGATTTTTCTGTAGTGAAAGTGTGGTGCAATGTGGTTGCAATGAAATAATTAATATCTCACGTGTCCACCGTGTTGCCTAGTGCACGTCAATATCCGTCGCATGCAGTCGGTGTAACGCTGTATGTAATGTGTCGCTAGGTTAATTCGTTCAGTTTGCAATGCTGCTGAAAGCGTTTGCACTGTGTTGATTACATGATTCGTCCGAAATTTGCTCGAAGAGATTTAAGTCTAAGAAACTATTTACCGGCCAGTCTAAAACGTTGAACGTCCAGAACTCCTCGGCTTTTGTCTAAATAAAAGTGCGTATTTCTCAGTTACGGAAATACCCGAGTACTTACGATCAGTCAGTATTAACGCCGTATGTCCACCATCGCTTCACGGACCGCACGTGCAAAACAAGAAAATGGAGTCTCTTGGTTTAGCGCTTGACTGATATTATTGATAAAATCTAGGTTACAAGTTCTCCAAAAAAATACATATACTTTATTCATTATTTATTTTGGTAAGGTATACATTTATATGAAATTACTAACAATTGGATACTTTCTCTTTTTGGCTCTGTATATTTGCTTATAAATAGCTTAGTTCAGTCCTGCGTTGTATTAAACTTGTGCTATAAAATGTTCAGTTTTATCCATCGTTGTATTCGCTATGATGTCATTTTGTCTTTAGCGAACATGGTGGGTGGGGTATTTTTTTCTAAACAAGTGTCTGTGATTTTGTATCAATGTTTTTACAATTTGGTAAATCTTTTCTTTCAGAAAGTGACAAAATATAGAAAACAATGAGCGTGGAGGAATAGTGATTTGAATATACATTAGTTTATAAAAGCACGACTTGAGAATATTATGCATGTAAGTAAATAACTTTGATTTTAAAGTCAACACCATTTGTGATACAACCTTTGTCCAAGGAGATACCGAACTTACACCTATCCTAAAGAAATCAAATCTACTTGGACTGTAACATTTGAAACATTGTTTTACAGTTTCCATAGCAACACTGTGTATGGTACCTCATTCATAGTTTGACCTGGTTGAAGTTTTAAAGTACAATGTAGGTGTAATTAGTGCTGACATATCTGTCGATAAAGCAACACTTTTTATCTCCCAAAAGTGGCCTTTGTTCGCAGGTCTGGCTGCAAAGTGATATTTGTGGTGTCTAGTTTTTTTCAATATTTATCCGCTGTGATCTTTAAATAAAAAAATATTCATTTGTGAACTGGATTTATAAGAAATCTACTATATTTGATACAAATCAGACCTCAACCACAGTCCCTGTGTCAACTGACTTGTGAGTACAAAAGCATTGATAAATATACATAAATTGTAGATATTAACAAAGTGTAACTACAGTTTGTGTTATTTATACATTATTATATCATACATGTATATTATACGGTCGAAACTCGTTATAACGGCATTGCTCAAATCGATATTTCCCTTAATATGACATAATTTATATGTTTCGATTTTTTACCCTTCTATTTTTAAATAAAAAGCTTTTTATTCACATTTGTGTAATCAAAATGACATTATTTATAACGACATAGTATTTTAGTCCCTAGGTCACTTATCATTATACATGTTCGAACATTTTAAAAAATCTATAGACAAAATATGAACAACACCCCCAGTCAGACAAGGATTTTATGATGAAATGACCATAAACTTTTATGTGCCTTTGACCGCAGTGCAATGAAAAAAGTTATACAATCAATATGTTGACGGTAAGAAATAGAAAATATTCCAATCAGTAAGGTTAACTGATCTATGCTGGAATTCTGGCTCAGCTGTTGATAAAATTGTAATAAAATATTATTGATAATCAAAAGATTCATTTGGATTCATTTAATTTTTCTTCTATTCCATACATTATTTTACAATTTTCACAATGAATAATACGGTACGGAATAATCGATTTCAGAAACACATTGTCATTTCTAAAAGAAATCGATATTATTAAGTTCCAATAATTATGTTGTCTTTCCGTTTAAAGTGGTGTTCGGACATAACAATATTTTATCCTAGCCTAACGATTTCGTTATAACGGGTACGAACCGTACATTGCTTAATGGCGTGATAGATGCTAGAATGAAAGGTATGTTACTGTGCATGATAATATGAGCTACATAATGAGATAATGAGTCTATGAAATAATCAATCATTCAAGTTTCCAACAACAAAAATTCACACATATCTTGTACTATGAAAACGTCATACTTATAATGTACTTTATGCATTTAATGAGAATTTTGATATACGATACTTTACTGCACTGAAGCATTAAATTTCTGTATTAATTAACTCCCCGTATGATCTATGTATCCTGCAGTCTAATTTACCATACAATAAATTTCTTTGTTTAAAGTTGAATAGATCAAGAATCAAAATAATATATAATTAAATGATTGATTATACATGTTGTTTACGCCATTTTAATGTTTGAACAGGCATGTAATCAAAATAATTGTAATGATCATCTTTGTACTAAATTGAAATTTTGCAAAAGGCTATTTGGCTAAGTAAGAAATCTGTTTTACAGAAATTGTTAAACCTTAAACTGTCCTGTTTTCGTCTTAAGGCTGAAAATCTCACATTGTGGCTCATATAAATGTGTTCTGTTGCTTTTTATTATTTGCTTTTACTTCGCTTGAACATCAAAGACAAGGAAGAGGAGAAGATGTGATTCAAATGTGAAGATTAGGACATTAAAAGATAATTATAAAATTCTGTGATCAGTGATATAGTGTTAAAAGTGATTGACTAAACAAACAAACTAAAAAACATGACAATAGTGGATTAATTAGCATTCAATGGACGGAATTAACCAGTAAAATCAAGACAGATTTGTGAGTACATAAACCACAGATAAATAAGCATAAATTGCAATTACAAACTTTGAAATTTTATTTGATAAAGTAACTAACTGCAGTTTGTGCTATTTATGCAAGGTTGTACCAAATTGGATCTATGTTTAGCGGCCTTTGGTGGGTGGGCTTCCTCTGTGTTACAATAACACAACCACCGTATCTTCATAAACTTAGAGCGGTAATTCAACAAGGGAGGTAACTGTAATAACCGACAACGATATATCTATAAAGTTACAACGCTCTTATTTATACAAAAAGTCCTGTTATAAAAATAAAGCGCATTCCTGCAATAGGATAATGCCTGGTCCCCGCTATATTTTCCAGTCTATTCGCCCTCACCTGGATTCGGCAAAATCACCGCACACCTTCCCTTCCCAACAGGGTAACAGCGTAAATACGTATCCGGGAAGTTAAATCGCTATGAGAATGTCTCTTTTTAACCACGCGAAGAGACAAAGACTGAGTGCAGGATAATATCAGTTTGAATTCTGTAGAAGTTATCCTACAGTTACCTATCAGCTCAGATGGCTTTCCAGTTTCCAAGCACTCGTACTTCGGCAGCTCTGTTTTACCCGTTCAATGCTCATGTTATCAACCAAGAAGGAAAACGTCTGCTCTCAGGAAATACCACTTATCCCCTGATCCAATGTGGAAACATCTGCCAAATCTATCGGTTCCTCTGGTTTCCAACTACCAGAGTTTGTAATCCCGTTTCAGAGTGCTTGTCTAACCATTGTTGTTTCCATCTGACTCTCCCCCTTTTGATATCATCCTTACACCATTGGATGACCCCTAGAGAGCCCTCATGTCCTGAAGAACGGAATCACTTCCCGTGACCAATGGAATAGATGTTTTCGTTCTGCTGACCAATAGCACTGTCTCATCCACTGTTTCGATGAAAAATCCAATATTTCTAGGGCTTTGCAACCCGCAAGGCAGTTTTCCAGTCGTATCTCCTCAGTGGAATGATGAACATTGTGCATTATGGTTCCTTTGACAAAGCATCAGTATCTCTAGAAAGCTTCCACGACCATCTCGCCGACTGACCCTTTTTCAGTCAACCAGGACATATGCGTAAAAATGTGCCAATAGGGGTCAGTGTCTCAAGAAACGCTCTCTAGTCAAATTTCTCGAATTTTCCCTTACACTACAAACTGTGTTAGCAATTACAAAAACACAACAAATATCTTTGATATCCTCATACATTATAACATAAATCGCATGAACAATCCACGCGCGATTTTCACCCGATGGTTCGGTTTTGAGTCCAATGCCCGGTATTCTGGATAGGTTCTGCCTCGATTTCAGACTATTCCGATATTCGGCTATTTATCCTCGACCAGATTCGTCGTACCCGTTATCTTATTTTATCCCAGACGCTTTTAGTTTTCGAGCCTTTTGAGTTTTGATTGCAGAAAAAGATGGGTGTGTATGACTTTGTTTACATTTGTATTCTAAATAAATATGGAAGTTCTTTTGTTGAACGAGTGTATAAACGCTCCTTGGCAACATGCCATAAAACAATTCTTCCAGAATCATCTCTCACATCTGTTTGGTCGTGTTTTACTGGGTTTAACGGCCATGGGCATTTGACAACTTTCCGGCTTAAATGGTTGAGGAAGACCTAGGCTTACACCTGGGTAGAACAATCGACCTCCCGTAAGCTTACTGGACAGGCAGCTACCTCACATGTGAATTTTGGTACCGGTGATGGGCTAGAGATTACTAATCAGAGGCCATAACTACACGACCGCGGATGGTAAAAGTCATCACAGTTTCAGTTTCAAGAGGATTTCTTTATAAAACGTAAAAAACACGACATAAAAATAGTAATTGTTTCTTTGATGGCGTAAATCGTTGAGTATATTTCATCTTTTTATGTCCCGCCATTCGAAATGGGGGCCGGCATTATGTGTTATCCCTGTCCGTCCGTCCTTCCTTCCGTCCGTTCAAATTTTGCGGGGCATTCGTGTTCTTTGGACACGTTACTTGTTTCTACCTGTTTCAGATGTATTCAATCCAGTAAGAAATTGACTAAGGAGCCAAAAGTTGATGTTTACCTACTGAATGAGGACGTAACGTGAATATGTGACTGTACATGTGCTACACTTGTGACTGACTGTCCGAAATTGCTGCCCTAGAGCTGGGTTCCCGCAATTTTTGTATTAATTATATGTCCGATGATGTGGGTGACATTTCTTCTGAACTTATAACCAGTATGTTACGGTTGGAAATTCTGTTAATGAAAGAACCAGTAAATAAACCAAATCTAGGATTGAACTGAGTTGAACTTTGTTGTGTTGTGAAAGTATTTGTAGTACATTTTGTGCAAGTTTCGCTTTAGTGGGGTTAACGGCATTTGTCAACGATATTTCAGTATTATACGGTAGTCGGTCCACCTAACCAGTGTTCCTGGACTATATTCTAACCAGTACTAACGTACCCTTTACCATTTTTCATTATTTCGGTTTTGCCTAACAAGTTTTCCTGGATGGTAATATTACCAGTTCTAACTTATCCTTCTACAAGGAACCGGCAACTTCTTCACATGTTAGGAAAATCTTTTTTTGTAATGATCGGTGGGTTACAAATCTAGCTATCTAACCACTGGGCCACGGTTGCGGCCCCATACCCTTCCACATTTTTTGTGTCAATTATTATAGAAGGGTTTAACCTGCCGAAATCAGTATTCGAACCAGCATCGCCGTGTTACAAGTTCAGCGCATTGATTACGAGTACATTTTTTATTGTATTAGATAACTAAAATATATTTTATTTATTTTACATATGCTTGTTTGCTTTTTTCTTACCTTATAGGTTGGTTTCAAAAACTAACCTCACACTAAACATAGATCCAGTTTGTTACGCCCATAGTTCTATTGTTGTTATTAACACATGTTGGTGTGATTGTTGTTAGAATGGGAGAGAAAATCACTTTATAATATTATGCTATTGTGTATCATGTAGCTAAAAGTCGATGGAAAATTATAGCGTTTAGATAAGTCATGAGAAATTTCAAACGCGTATGATAAATACGAAAATATCTTTATGCTTACAAATTGATATAACAATATTTTTAAAGATAAATCAGTTAGTCATAAAAGCTCTAAGTCTTTAAAGCACATGATACCATCAATGTATTTTTTGCATGTTTTGTATACACCATTATGTATGTACTAACATTAGGGATGTACTATTCATTTGTATTCAAACATTTGTGAATACATATGAAAACTATCTTATTGTGGAATTTATACAACTAGTTGAGAGAATGTAACTATAAATATATAACTGTGCTGTACAAAAACACTCTTTGAGAGAAACTGTGTAGACGTTGGAAACAATTTGAGACTAATCTGCGTAAACGTTGATATTGTAGTATATTGGCAATCATTTGAGAAAATCCGAGTAAACTTTGATATTGTAGTATATTGACAATCATTTGGGAAAATCCGAGTAAACTTTGATGTTGTGGTATATTGGCAATCACTTGAGAAAATCCGAGTGAACTTCGATTTTGTAGTATATTGACAATCATTTAAGAAAATCCGAGTAAACTTCGATATTGTAGTATATTGACAATCATTTAAGAAAATCCGAATAAACTTTGATATTGTAGTATATTGACAATCACTTAAGAAAACCCGAGTAAACTTTGATATTGTAGTATATTGACAATCATTTGGGAAAATCCGAGTAAACTTCGATATTGTAGTATATTGACAATCATTTAAGAAAATCCGAATAAACTTTGATATTGTAGTATATTGACAATCACTTAAGAAAATCCGAGTAAACTTTGATATTGTAGTATATTGACAATCATTTGGGAAAATCCGAGTAAACTTCGATATTGTAGTATATTGACAATCATTTAAGAAAATCCGAATAAACTTTGATATTGTAGTATATTGACAATCACTTAAGAAAATCCGAGTAAACTTTGATATTGTAGTATATTGACAATCATTTGGGAAAATCCGAGTAAACTTCGATATTGTAGTATATTGACAATCATTTAAGAAAATCCGAATAAACTTTGATATTGTAGTATATTGACAATCACTTAAGAAAATCCGAGTAATCTTTGATATTGTAGTATATTGACAATCATTTGGGAAAATCCGAGTAAACTTTGATGTTGTGGTATATTGACAAACATTTGGAAAAATCCGAGTAAACTTTGATATTGTAGTATATTGACAATCATTTGGGAAAATCCGAGTAAACTTTGATGTTGTGGTATATTGACAAACATTTGGAAAAATCCGAGTACACTTTGATGTTGTGGTATATTGACAATCATTTGGGAAAATCCGAGTAAACTTTGATGTTGTGGTATATTGGCAATCACTTGAGAAAATCCGAGTGAACTTCGATTTTGTAGTATATTGACAATCACTAAGAAAATCCGAGTAAACTTTGATGTTGTGGTATATTGACAATCATTTAAGAAAATCCGAGTACACTTTGATGTTGTAGTATATTGATAATCATTTAAGAAAATCCGAGTACACTTTGATGTTGTAGTATATTGATAATCATTTAAGAAAATCCGAGTAAACTTTGATGTTGTAGTATATTGATAATCATTTAAGAAAATCCGAGTAAACTTTGATGTTGTAGTATATTGATAATCATTTAAGAAAATCCGAGTACACTTTGATGTTGTGGTATATTGGCAATCATTTAAGAAAATCCGAGTACACTTTGATGTTGTGGTATATTGATAATCATTTAAGAAAATCCGAGTACACTTCGATGTTGTGGTATATTGACAATCATTTAAGAAAATCCGAGTACACTTTGATGTTGTGGTATATTGATAATCATTTAAGAAAATCCGAGTAAACTTCGATGTTGTGGTATATTGGCAATCATTTGAGAAAATCTGAGTACACTTTGATGTTGTGGTATATTGGAAATCATTTGAGAAAATCCGAGTACACTTTGATGTTGTGTATATTTACATTTACTTGAGAAAATCCGAGTAAACTTTGATGTTGTGGTATATTGACAATCATTTGAGAAAATCCGAGTAAACTTTGATGTTGTAGTATATTGGCAATCATTTGAGAAAATCCGAGTACACTTTAATGTTGTAGTATATTGGCAATCATTTGAAACTCCGGTAAATTGACATGTATTTGAGAAAATCTGTAAAAACCATGATGTGGTATATTGACACGTGTTAAAGAAACTCTGTAGTGATCATGATGTGACATATTGACACGTTTTATAGAAAAACTGTAAAAATCATTATGTGGTACTAGTATATTGACACACATTAGAGAAAATTAGTACACATTAAATTATATTGACTACTTCAAAATAATAGCCGTGGAAATGATAGTTAAAAACTGTAATGAACACCGATGAATATCAAAATAACAGTTCTAGACTTTCTGTGATATAAAAGATAAACTAGGATCAAGTAACGCTTATACATAAATAGTTTCATCGTCTTAGCCTGTAGGTTTTGAAAATGCTGAGGCCGATATATTTTAACGTTGTCTCCAGAATTTAAGCATTCTTCATCACGACGACCGAGAAAATAACAACCTGAGGACACTAAACGTGGATTACAATCCTTATGGTCCCACATGCTCCGTGGTATTTTAACGTGTGTTTTCCAGCGAATCTTTTTCCGGGTATTTTCAGAATCAAATCAAGAACTACTCTACCTACCCGTGGAGACTGTACATCGATCCATTTCATAGCCTTAATATGTAAAGGCATTTTATCGCGGTATTTTAACGTCGTACGAGCGATTTACAGAATGTTCTTCTTAAATTTTTCTATCAAAACGTCAGTGGAAGAGGTAGTTTAACGCCGTACGAGCGATTTTTAGATTTTTCGTAGATTTTCCGATGAAGACGGCCCCCGTCTTCCTGCCCGCGGACTCTTAAGCTTTTTTTAGAGTTTTCATAGATTTTCTTATCACTGTCGACGATTATTCCTGCCCGCGGACTCATAAGATATATCAAATTTGGCATGGCCTTATAGAAAGGCCGTGCTCTTGATATATCCAAACGTCGTGCGAGTGATTTTTAGGATTTTCGCAGATTTTTCTGATCAAGACGGCCGACTATCCTGTCTGCGGAGTCTGAAGATCGATTTTTAGAATTTTCGTAAATTTTCTTATCAATACTGGTGCCTAACTGCCTACCCGCGGATTTTATAAGATATATCCAACTGGTATGGCATTATTAAAGGGTAAGTAATCTTGATATATGACTGAAATACCAGACGTTACAACATTTCCATTAAGCCTGGCGGTGACCATAACTATTACAATATTACAGTGTTACCTTATTGTAAGAACAATGCAATGATCTTCGGATAGTAATTACGTTATATTAATAAATTTATGCGGATTTATGAATTCGCGGAGCCTTCCATTTGCGAATATTAACGAAAATAAAAACATCGCGAATGATACCGGATTTATAGTACATAGTTTGTGGTCAGTACATGCTTATATTATTTAAGTACTGTCACAGTGATTATCATTTTAGGCGTTCTTGGTACTGAACAGTTTGAATGTCGGATCACAGGATCATTCAAGAATTACATGTAATGTATTACACATTGTATTTATACATTATTTATTATTTGTTAATTGTATACATTTTATGTTCATGCGTAATTTGAAACGGTTTAGAAATGCATTCGAATTTTTGTAATTCAGAAAAGTCATAAGGCGTCCTCTTAGATGCCCTTGTAAAACTTCAAACACACAAAAGTCACTTTGCAGTTATCTTAGTATACGACACGACATTCGCAATTTATGTAGGATTTTTTTTCACACGTGTGCCACACATTGCTGAGTTAAATAATATAGAGAAGAACTATCAAATCTATAAACAAATAGGACTATGGTTGATGACTATTTTACAATAAATCTTTAGCACGCGACCACGTGTCCTCAGTGACTATTATACAGTAAATCTTGAGCACGTGACCACGTGTCCTCAGTGACTATTATACAGTAAATCTTGAGCACGTGACCACGTGTCCTCAGTGACTATTATACAGTAAATCTTGAGCACGTGACCACGTGTCCTCAGTGACTATTATACAGTAAATCTTGAGCACGTGACCACGTGTCCTCAGTGACTATTATACAGTAAATATTGAGCACGTGACCACGTGTCCTCAGTGACTATTATACAGTAAATCTAGAGCACGTGACCACGTGTCCTCAGTGACTATTATACAGTAAATCTTGAGCACGTGACCACGTGTCCTCAGTGACTATAATACGAATACATTCATTAAGACAATCATTGTTTAGGATAACTTTCTTATTTTACGTTTAGGATTAACATTGTGTCAGGTTAGGAACGGTAACTCAAGATAAAGACTGACTTTAATATTACTGAGTGGTTTCAGCTATCAGATAAAAATGCCCCATTTTGAAGAAACGGAAGTACATTTTTGTATATTGCTTTGCACTTGTCGGTTATGCAATCAGTCCGTCCGTAACTGAATCTTGTCCGACCAATAACTAGAGAATGATTTGGCTCTTCAGATTTTGTAGGGAGGTTGGTCAACACATGTAGATGACCCTATTGATCTTTAGGTCAGTACGTCGAAGGTCAAGGTCACAGTGACATCAGCACAGAAACCTTGTGCGACAAATAACTTTAGAACGGGTTGGCTTTAGGTCCTCATATTTGGGTGGATGATCCCTATTGATTTGAAGTTTAACAAGTCAAAGATCAAGGTCTTACTCTCTAGTTGGCCTTTAGGGGACATCCGTGTTTCACAAACACTTCTTGTTTCCCTCAAAACATATATTTATCATCAATATCATGCTTCCAGACTGATTAACAAAATTTCACATTGACAGAAATATAAGTATACATTTTTTATTTTAAGAAATTCTATCTCTGTACTTTTCTTTTATTAAAATATTATGCTTAATGTACAAAAAAATAAACGTTGAAAGAAAATTTCTCAAAAGCAGACGCACGTAGTGACGTCACGCTATGTAAACACTGGTTATATTTAGGCTGTTACTTTTCGATTATGCGAAATAATTCGATCCATCAATTATTGAAATAGTGTTTTCAATAAATTTTATGCGGTGAAGATGTAAATTGTGAATGTACTTGTTGGTTATGGAAACTGTCTTGTTTATCAATAGGTGGTCACATGATACAACTATCATCACGTGATTATAGTGGTGGCAGTGGTTATAGTAGCAAAGCGTGACGTAACCGGTGTGAGGAGTTTGTACTCACAGGTGACTACAATATCCATAGATGACTACAATATCCATAGGCGACTTCAATATTCAATATTCATTGTCTACAATACTCACAGGACTGGTGACTACAATATTTACAGGTGACTACAATAATCGCAGGTGATTACACTATTCATGGGTTACTACAATATATTTACATGTGACTACAATATTCACGTATGAATACAATACTCACAGGTGACTGCAATATTCACAGGTGACTACAATATTCATAGGTGTGTTGCAACCAAAAGTAAATAATTATTACAAGTTTGGTTTTTATTACAAGAATGGTTGCAATGTCCAAACAAACTTGTAATGACCATTCTTGTAATAAAAAACAAAGCTTGTCTCCGGTAAACAATTAAATTCAGCTTGTTCCGATTTTGGCCGTATTTAGCCGCGGAAAATTCGGTTCGAAACGAAATATTATGAAAACGTGTAGAAATCACGCTTCAACGGGCGGGGTCGTCTCAATATTCCGGGCTTTTTTCTCATAAACAAAAAGATGCGATAGTTCGAAAAGTGCGAAAGTTCGAAATTTTCGGAGGTTCCCGTGCTTTTTCGAAATATCGCGATTCAACTGCAAATGTACTTGGAATACCTGTTCATTCTTTATTATTATGTAATATCCGTCAGTAACAAGCGTCTCTCGTCAATTATAAACAATAATATCAGTGTCATATAATTGCCTTAACATAAAATTTAGGTTACCTACCGGTATAATTCAATGATTGTGTTACTTAATTAAAAGTCAAGTTTCTCTAAAATATTCGATTCTGAAGAGGAGGGAAAATAAAGTCAATTGACATTGAGTTGGCCGGTAAATGTTTTGACAATTCGATTATAAGACATTTCTAATTGTGATTTGTTCTCCTACCCTGAGTGATTTGTGTAAAGAAGTTGAAAAAACAAAAGAAGCATTATAATTATGTTTTAATTTCTATCTAACTCGAAGAATAAGCATTGTGATAATGATTCGCCATTATGGCCAGACTGACGACAGTCAATGTAGTAACCAAAACGAAGTAAACATACATTGTCAGTTTGTCAAACATGAGCGCGATTTCCTTCCATGAGTACTCTTGAGTGACGTCATCACTGACGTCACCAATCCATGCTTCAACACTTTTTCCGCCCGCGTCATCGATAATGTCCGGACATGTCTGTAGTGAGTTTTTCTTTTCTTTCAAGTCCCGGTTAGAAATATTTTCAACATTGCCGTCTGTTTGTTTAGAAGATGCACAACATCTGCGTCCAGAACATCTGCGCCCACAACAGCTTACACAAACAAGTCGTGCCAAGCAGCATCCAGATACTGTTTGCAGCCATCTTGGAACAGGTTTTTCGTCCGGCGAGAAGTACATATCGAGATATAACACTGTCAGCAGAACAGCAAAGGTCTGTAGAAACAGAGTAGCCGCTAGATAAGAGGCTGAAATGATATTTAGTTGATTTTTTTTCAATATTACTTAGTCATATACAGGGGAACAATTAAACGTAAAGGGGAGGTTGTATTGTAGTATTTTGGGTAGGGGAGATTGTATTGTAGTATTTTGGGTAGGGGAGATTGTATTGTAGTATTTTGGGTAGAAGAGGTTGTATTGTAGTATTTTTGATAAGGTGAGGTTGTATTGTAGTATTTTGGGTAGGGGAGGTTGTATTGAAGTATTTGGGGTAGGAGAGGTTGTGTTGTAGTATTTTGGGTAGGGGAGGTTGTATTGTAGTATTTTGGATTAGATGAGGTTGTATTGTAGTATTTGGGGTAGGGGAGATTGTATTGTAGTATTTGGGTTTAGGTGAGGTTGTATTGTAGTATTTGGGGTAGGGGATATTGTATTGTAGTATTTTGGGTAGGTGAGGTTGTATTGTAGTATTTTGGGTAGAGGAGGTTGTATTGTAGTATTTTGGGTAGAGGAGGTTGTATTGTAGTATTTTGGGAAGGGGAGATTGTATTGGAGTATTTGGGGTAGGAGAGGTTGTGTTGTATTATTTTGGGTAGGGGATGTTGTATTGCAGTAATTTGGAATTGGGGAGGTTGTATTGCAGTATTTTGGGTAGGTGAGGTTGTATTGTAGTATTTTGGAGTTGGGGAGGTTGTATTGTAGTATTTTGGGAAGGGGAGATTGTATTGAAGTATTTGTGGTAGGAGAGGTTGTGTTGTATTATTTTGGGTAGGGGATGTTGTATTGCAGTAATTTGGAATTGGGGAGGTTGTATTGCAGTATTTTGGGTAGGTGAGGTTGTATTGTAGTAGTTTGGGTTGGGGAGGTTGTATTGTAGTATTTTGGGTAGGTGAGGTTGTATTGTAGTATTTTGGAGTTGGGGAGGTTGTATTGCAGTATTTTGGGTAGTTGAGGTTGTATTGTAGTAGTTTGGGTAGGGGAGGTTGTATTGTAGTATTTTGGAGTTGGGGAGGTTGTATTGCAGTATTTTGGGTAGGTGAGGTTGTATTGTAGTATTTTGGGTTGGGGAGGTTGTATTGTAGTATTTTGGATTAGGTGAGGTTGTATTGTAGTATTTTGGGTAGGGGAGATTGTATTGCAGTATTTTGGATTAGGTGAGGTTGTATTGTAGTATTTTGGGTAGGGGAGATTGTATTGAAATATTTGGGGTAGGGGAGATTGTATTGTAGTATTTTGGATTAGGTGAGGTTGTATTGTAGTATTTTGGGTAGGGGAGATTGTATTGTAGTATTTTGGATTAGGTGAGGTTGTATTGTAGTATTTTGGGTAGGGGAGATTGTATTGAAGTATTTGGGGTAGGAGAGGTTGTATTGTAGTATTTTGGTAGGGGAGGTTGTATTGTAGTATTTTGGATTAGGTGAGGTTGTATTGTAGTATTTTGGGTAGGGGAGATTGTATTGAAGTATTTGGGGTAGGTGAGGTTGTGTTGTAGTATTTTGGTAGGGGATGTTGTATTGCAGTAATTTGGAATTGGGGAGGTTGTATTGCAGTAATTTGGGTAGGTGAGGTTGTATTGTAGTATTTTGGGTTGGGGAGGTTGTATTGTAGTATTTTGGGTAGGTGAGGTTGTATTGTAGTATTTTGGAGTTGGGGAGGTTGTATTGCAGTATTTTGGGTAGTTGAGGTTGTATTGTAGTATTTTGGGTAGGGGAGGTTGTATTGTAGTATTTTGGAGTTGGGGAGGTTGTATTGTAGTATTTTGGACTTGGGGAGGTTGTGTTGTAGTATTTTGGGGTAGGGGAGATTGTGTTGTAGTATATTGGATTTGGGAAGGTTGGGTCCTTTATCTATGGATAAACGTTTGTGAACCTCAAACGCCATGAAGACGCCTGATTGAGAAATTATATTCTAAGAGATCTGAAATATGTTTAATTGTTCAAGGTATATCGATGAATCGACGTTCATTATAAAATATTTAAAAAACACTGAAATTTATATTAGTTAATAACTCGAAAGAAACCGCCAGTGCAACCAAAAACAAAAGGTTTGACACGTTTTGTATTTAAGAAACCTATAAATATACTTACACAAAAGACTCGCAGACCTGGATGTTTGTGGAATGTTCTCTGATATCAAACTGAGGTAAACAGCGTATGCTAACAGTATTGTAAGAGCCAAACCAACTCTCTCACCTGACTCTGGACTTAACTTGAATATTGCAACCTGCAGTAAAACAATATACATGTACTTACATACCTAGCAATAATAAAAAAGTGAACTTAATTTGATTTTAACATTTTTGAATTCTCATACTGTTAATTGATCTACATGAATGTACAAAGGTAGATGTTTTATCAATCATTTATACTTAGAGAAACGGAAATGGTATAACACCATTTCAAGTAACCAAATACAATTTTCTGGTCTTGTTTCATTTCATACTAAATGCACTGCATCTCTTTCTATTTCAAAGAAAAACTTGTATTTTATAATTATACATGTTTGTATCATCATACATCATACATTTTCAACAGAAACAATAGTAATTTTATCACCATCCACATGTGTTGCTACTGTATCCAATTTATTTGGACAAGCACTCTTTTACTATTGTGTTCAGTTCTAGACGATTGTCTACGTTATGAGGTCAATCGTAAGGCTAAATTTAACATAAAGATAGACTCCATCATTCTAGTTTATTTTGTACTCACCGTAAGAAATCCCATTAACACTACTGGAAACAATGTATTCAGTGTGTGAAATAAGGGTCGTCTCCGAAATGTGAAAGTAAAGACTAGACGACTGAATGATTCAAACTCTCGCTCTGTTGTAATTAACGTGTATGTATTATTTAGTAGTTCCCATTCTCCATGCTCTGAAATTATTACCTTTTATATTACCATCAAACTTACGATACATTACTGTAAGTACAATAGTTTGAATATTTTTTTCACGACTTGGGTCAATTTACACATGCAGATAGACATTTATTTCAAGCATAAGGCATGTCAGTTATTTACAAATACAATGTATATATAGATGTATTTATGCATTACTCATAAATCATGGTTGAACAAAACCTATATTAATATGATACACGAAAAATACATGTTGTAAAGGCAGATCTTACGTTTACGTGAAAACAAATAAAATTTAGTTATATTCCAGTGGATTAAAGAGAAAAATGCCATACGAACGTTTGAGATCAGTTATATTGGGTATCGTCACGTAATTTAACACATTTATCGATATTAATCAAAAGTTGTTTACTTATTTTTTTCACTATCAAATCAAAGTACATGTAGTTCAGTACATTCTGGTCCTATTTTAAAAATATGTTTGTCTATGTACTTTTTTCGAACATAAATATTTGTTTGTGTATAAATGACATTCTAAGACGCAATGAAATTCACCTTCAAGAGATTTACAAAATTTACAATTCCAGGAACTAAGGATCATGTCGCAATGGGCCAGTATGTGATATCACTTTCACAATGTGTCGTAAATATCCCAGCTGTAAAACAGAGAAATGGTAGAATTCAATATCATTTGAATATTTTCGAATCGTCGGTTTGGTACTAGTATTGTGTATGAGTCAAATATTCTTCATATTAATTGACACGATTCTCTGATAACAAACACTGCATATGTTTTATATCTGGATGTCTAATAAGTTTACCAAATTCTTTTTTTTAAAGGACAGGGCCTTGGCGTGGCCATATGACGCTCGTTTCAGGATGAATTAATTAAGCGTATCCTTTATTAATACCATCGTTTATTTCAACGTTCTCCTTTCCCAAAATAGTTTCACGGCTGAATTATAGGGGCAAGTGGAAGGGATATTACATGAATATAATAGCGAACAACCGAATTTGAAATTCGATGCTAACTTAAATAATTTAAGTGAGAGTAATTTACCCGGAAGCCAGGTCACCAATCCATTACTTCGAATTCTTAGCGGAACAGCTGGTTTTGATATTATATCTACGTTATCTCTGAAAAGAAATAGTTCCAGACCAATAATTGATGGCTTCTTTTTTCATAAGTTCAGTCATGATTGCAGAATTAGAGTCAGAATCTACCAGACGTTACACCGTTTCTTTCTTCCTTAAATTCAGAGCATTTCGTAAGCAATTTTAAAAAAACTATGGAATGCTTCTATTTTTTGCCAAATGCTCACCCATTTTAAAGGATATCTTTTGATCTATAATTGGGAGTGTTTTTGTTGTTGTTGTTTTTGTTTGAATAATTCAAACCTCTTAGTTTATTTTAGTGTCCAAATACAGACACTCTGATCAGTAACATCCATAGATATATCAATTTAATTTTTTAAAATAAAGAATATTACATGAAATCATGAATTCTTATTGAACTGTTCTTCCAAATTAAATTGCATTAATGGTTCATGACATAAGATTTACTGTTTGACAGAAGCTGAAAGCAGTATAAATAGCAAGCACGTCACTCACGAGTTTTCTACAATCAATGGCGGCCTCCAAATCGACAATTCGGTGTTAAATAAGAATCGAACATTATCAAACGTTCTGTTATCTTTCCATACAAGTCTTTGATCAATCCAAGTCTGCAAGTATGAATTGAAAATACAACATTATGTTAGCACATAAGCACAAAGGTCTGAGATCAAACTTTTGTATACAATACCTAACACTTTCTATTTACTCTCAACTTGAAGGCCCATTAGCTTTTTCAATTAAGTAATACAGTATAATGTGATAGAATGATAGTAAAACATAGAATATATATATATGATTTGCTCAAAAATAATATTTACACTATGCCTATCTTTAGCCACATGTCGTAAATGTTGCGCAATGCTTTTTAGCAATATTATTGAAAAACAATATTTTGCTACATTTCTATAATTATGCACTTCGTGGTTAAAAAATAAAAAAATAAAAATGTTTTTATTTCAAGTAAAAGTCAGTAAAAAAATAATTGGACTTTAGTATGAGTTTTTTTTTTTTTGGAAAATCTTTAAAAAAATGTTCATATTTCTAGTTCCATGGACCTTTTTGTTTTTAAACTGTTGACTAAGCGTAATGTATTTGTCAAGAATTCGATTGGAAACGGAAATAATGTTGTTGCTACTCACGAAATAAAAGTAGGCAGTCACCGACATTTTCTGCTCCTTAATGTCCTGCAAAATAAGGAAATGTCACGTGATATAATATCGATCGTGCAACAGAGCCTTGTTGAGAGCAACAAATTGAGAGCGCTTTATTACATCTAGTTGAAACATAAAATTTACGTAACAACTTATTTTTGTATGTTTATGTATGTATTTCATGTCCAAATGTACTGACGATTTTTTCAGTCAGTATACGACTTCGTTCTAATTAATAAATCATTGAATAAAGGTTTAATTTATCTAATAAGCAGATTGTAGATCTGTTTCAAAACATCGTTATAGTTCAATTATGTACCATATTTGTAGAGCCCTCTTTTCATATTCATTAAAAACTTATAACACAACACTACGTAAATGCAATTTATCTGCACCTGCTCAAAATACCATTGATCAATTCAACCAAATATGTATAAGGTACAAATTTCGAAATGTATGAACTGGAAATTACATGTCATTTGTTCTTATGAACCCAAGCGATATGGGTGGTCTCCTTAATGAAATTTGACTCTTAACCCATGTGCATATCACCATGTGGGTATCAGTTTTGTTCAGTATATGTTCAAAAGTTCAAAAACAGTAATACACTTTGCATGTTACAATGAACAACAGTGACTCTTTTTCCGATCAGTTTAGCACACAACTCCTGCGGTAGAACCCCGATTTTCCGATACCGGATCATCCAAAAATTAGATAATATCCGAAATGAATTTCCATCGCCCGAATATTTCGCAGTCATAATGAATTCAAATGCACGTGCACAGTCAAACCTTTGAACAAAGAACATCCTTGGAAAAAAACAATTTGGCCTTTATTCACAGTGTGGCCGCTAACACGGGTCTTACTTTACAACTGGATTTACCATACTTTAGATTATCCAAAACACTGGAATCTTCGAAAAAATATTTCGGACCTGCCAACTTCGGTTTATCGAGGTTTTGCTGTATTTTGATTAATCTGAAAACTTACCAAGTAGTTTAGTGACAGCAGACTCAGTGATGTTCGAATCGGAACCATTTGTCGGGGACGCTGCATAACACTGTACCTTTGGAAAAGTGTATCTCTCAATTCGGTTTCAAGTTCAAGACTGTACGGGAGTATCTGGCTCAAACCCGTTGTGAAAAACGTCACTGAAAAAGAAACATCGTTAGCTGTTCAAGCAACTTTTCTCTTTCCGATATAATCATGCATGCTGATCAGAGTTGGGTGCTTTTAGATAGTGATGCAACGCGGTACGACACCCTGTACCCTGATATTTTCTGTAATAATTGAGCTCATTAAATAGATAACTGTAGACACATTTTTAGTGTTGTTTTGAACCATCGAAGACCGATTCATCCATCTGAATAACAAAATTATAGATTGTGTGCCGTTATCCAATAAACCTAAACTGATACAGTGTGAAAAACTTACCGTGTCGGCTTGTTATTTCATGTATGAGGGAGTCTGCGAGTTGAGCTTGACTCGATTGCATGTGACATATTCTATCATAATTATTGACATCCGCTATCATAAGGACTTAAACAATTTTGACCAACAAAATACGTTACTTTCAAATGCTAGGGCACTTACCCAACAACACCGCAGTAGTCTTCACATGCATAGTTAGCTCCTGTTATGATAATATCAGCTGTTTTCATACGCAACAAAATAAATAAAATATTTTTTATATAACTTAATATATAAAGTCCAATACACTTCGATCAGCACGATAAGATAATACAATTTCAAACCTCACATTAAACTGATAAATTATGATTAAAAATGTATCCTTTGTTCTTACAATCGTTCACAATCTATCATGTTTTTAATTATGTCCATAATGTCTGCTAAAGAACTCTTTTATAATAGACTTGTAAAAAATTAAAGGTCAAACCTATTGACAAAAACGCAGCTACAATACGTAGTGCCTGTCTTTATTCTCAAAGGTTATTTAACCATGTAATACTTATAGATTAAGATGACAGATTAATAAAACAAATCCTATGCGTCAAGATTTGTTGACGATTGAAGAAAATACTACTTAAAACGTAACAGCTTATTAACTTAATGTCAAGTAAGAATTTAATTCAATGAGATCACTTAAAGATTACAAATATGATAAGTATTGTTCAATGACACTGACGTCTGATAACAATTCATTTTGTGCATCGTGGCGAGTAGTGAAGGATTCCAGAATGACTTAATATATTAGGCAGTAAGTCAAATTAGAATCTAAACAGTGAAAAACAACAATAAGTTAGCGGCCATTTTGGATTATGGTGGCCATTTTTACTGGACTCGAGTGTAAAGCTATATGGAAAGATGTCTTTTATTGGCACATAACAAATGAAAAAAATAAAACCCATTTCGCTTTTTTTCTTGCCCCAAAATTTCGATTTTTCACAATAAGATGTTTAGGGGACTTTTTTGGGTGTTATTTACCACAAACAGAAAACCAGTTTACCAAAATTGTTTAATATGTAATATTAACCCCCCCCCCCCCCCCCCCCAAAATATGATGACTAGGATAAACTATGATATATCGGCATTTTGTGATACAACGGTACGACGTCATTGAGCTCATATACCATTGAATTAAATGAATGTCGATATATTTCAGTGTTGTTTTGGACCATCAAAGACCAATTCATCCCTCTGAATAACAAATTATTGACTATTTGCAGTTGTCCAATAAACCTATATCGGTACAGATTTTAAAATTTGGGACTGATAAGCCATCTACTGGTTATACTATGTGAATGAACTCCCTTATACAGTTAAATCTAAATGTGGTTATGGGATGACACTTGAGTTAACAGTGGCTTTTGTTTTACCGTGTGTTTCATTAGTTCACTGTATTATAATTTGTATTTCTAGGGCTCCAGTCCATACACATACATACATATTAATCAACACATACATATGATAGATGAATTGATTAACGGGTTGGCAAATATAACTACTATTGTATTAATTAACATTTTCGAAGGAACTAATACATTTTACTCTGACTTAAAAAAGCTAATCTTTTGGCTAGATGACTATTCGTTTTAGACAAAAAATTATAAATTCTGTTTGCTTGGAAATACAAAAGTACTTTTTGAAATGAATGAAATACGTAGAAATTGATATTTTGGACAGTCCATAACAAAATGATATTCATCTCCAACATTATCACAAAATTAACAATATATTTGGTACCTCGGTAGTTCTCTCCCCTTTTCAATTATTTAATCATATGTTACGCGATGTTCAAAGCTCTGAATGTAATTGAGCATTTTCTGAATTTTAGAATATCAAATTATCAATAGAGCAAGCAGGAGTTGAGACAGGGGCCACGTAATGACTAAACTCAATGTTCCTCTACTGCTAGTAGTGAAATACAGAAGGGTGTTCAGGGAACGGTACATTCTTAAATACATCCGAGTTCTCTATATAACCATGTTTTATTAATAACATGACAAGTTTTGTGATGTGTTGATAGAAAATGAGAGAAAACTTACATTGTATGTTTTTTATTGTTTATTTATTGAATAAATGAAAAGAAAAAGAAACGGGGAGAATAGGGAAGATGGTTTAGATCGAAATTAAATAAGTTCAAGCGCAAATCTGGTATTACACGTATGACAAAAAAGAAAAATCTACAAAAAGTACATCCGGAATGTAGTCAAAACTGCGAACAAAGGCCACCGTTTGGGAAAAAGAAAAAATATGGCATTTATTCACAGGTCGCCTTTATTCAGAGGGAATTTTGTTCTAAATTATCAATAATGGTCTTTAAAAGATAAGACTTTATTCACAGGGTGATCTTTCTTCAGAGGTTCCTGCTAACACACGACTGGCTGTATTTTATTCTTCTTTTCTTCCAATCAGATGGCAAGTTTTCAAATTCTGTTTCTAATCTATAAAGATAGCTACATCTTCTTGAAGAATTTCTTCCCGATTTAATAAGGTGCCACTATACACATCGAAGGTTGTCTTTTTATGACTGACGTGTAAAAGAGCGGTGAACGGGCCACCAATACGGGCCACCAATAAGTCAAAGAAGCTTATGCTACATAATTCCAAAGAATCTTCTACTTTTTAAACCCACACCTGAACGAAATGTCACACGTGTAAGAGAACCAATACGTACTAAATCCAACAGATATTCAGTATTTAAATTGTCACAATATAACATACAGCATAGAAACTGGACTCAAAATTAATGTCACATGGCATAAATGATAACAGCACACAAAATATATACACGACTGACGAGCAATTTATACTAGCATTACATGCTGGGTTGACCAAACTGGGAGACAACAAACGCTCTGACTCGTTTCAGTGGGGTTTCCGCCGTTTTACAAGTACATGTATAATATTTAAGTTATATACGACGGCCACTTTACTTAAGCAGATCTATGGATTGTATTCTATCAAATACTAATTTGCCCTTCTGCAAGGAGCTGTCAACTCTCCATACGGAGGGAAATCTACATTTTGTTAGAATTCATAGAAGGGTATGACCTGTCGTGACCGAGATTCTAACTAGGATCGTCGGCTAAAATGTACTGTTTATTAACCACTGGACCACGGCGGCGGCCTCACAAACACTCTAAAGCAGGAAGAACAGAGAAAAAATCAAAGAGACAGCAAGTGCATTTTCCAAGTCCGATTACAGAGAAAGGGTGAATTTAGCAGTCGACCAATGCTTTTGTTGTTCTGTTGTTTGTCTATTCACGGATGAATCTTAACATACCGAATATCGGATGGAATACAATGTTGAAATTAATAGACCATAAATCTTCCCTAAGGGACCACATCAGAATAAGATGTTTATGGACTATATTTTAACAGTTTGACGAGACAGCTTTAATCTTATGGACCGTTTCTATGACCAAAAGTGGTCGGTCCTTAATCCTTACGTCCACACGGTTCGGTAACTAGTAATAAGGTAGTTGCAATGGTCCGTATTATAGGTTTTTATTATTACCAAATGTATCATTAACAGTCTGTGATGATGGGGAATCGTAGAGGGCAACTCTTTAACTTCGATTTGCTAACACAATAATGCTGAATGATTTACGTTATCAAGTAGCTTATCTTAATTCGGAAATATGCTGTACAATGCATCAACTGAGCAAAGAAAACACTTCAAACTGTGAAATATCTTACGTCTAAAGCACATGATATGCGTTATAGTATTGATTCAGCATAACGGTCACACAAAATACTGTCAGGCATGTTACTAAGATCAGGTAGACATACATCGTCACTTTGTCCAACAGGAGCGCTATTTCCTTCCAAGTATATTCTTTAGTGACGACATCACTGTCGTCATCAACCCTGGCTTCAACACAACGCTTGTCAGTGTCGGTTTCGTGGTCTGTGGTTTTCGACGATATTGTCTTCGAATCATTGTTGCTAATATTTTCAACTCTGTCTCTCGCTTTCTCAGTGTGATCCTTTCGGCGTTCACAACAATCAACGCATGCAATGCGCGCCAAACAACATTGAGTTAACACTTGCAACCATCTTGGAACAGGCTTTTGTTCCGGTGCGAAATAAACATCAAGGTAGATAACCGTAAGAAGGACTGCAAGCGTCTGTAGAAACAGAGTAGACGCTAGGTAGCTCGCTAAAAAAGAAACAAATATTGCTGCCATGTCGTGCAAGTTCATTTGTACTCAAAACAATTTATTTGATTGTCATTTAACAATTAGTTTCGAATTTCAATTCTAAAATACTTGTTTACATCGATTTTTGTGATTCGTAAATAAGTTACACCAATGTATACGCTCAATTTGGATGACACGATGATTATGTCACAATAGAAGGTTATATACTTATTCTATTTCTTATTGTTAGAAAGTGGAAGCAGATTCCATATGTATATAAAATATCCACTTTGTTTAACTAGCCACAGATAACATCAATAACGACCGACACCCAAAATTATTCACAACTACATATTTGTACAAAACACAACCCAGCAAAGGTGGCTTTTCACTAATTCCCCCTTAATCCTTAAACAATACAGTTCACAAATTACATGAATAGCCACACGACGATACAAGGAAACGAAACTAACATATTGTGTCTTTAAAACACACTGGCCCCCAGGGTGACATTTGACCAACTGACCTGAAAAAACACAGGTCCTGAAGAGGTTGTCATGAGGAACCAACATATGAAGTATGATGATTGTTGGTGGAAGCGTTTTGATTACAGTTTAAAGTTTGGTAAAGGCAGATAAACAGACAAACAGACCAAAACAATATGCTTTCGATTTATCGATACGGGGCATAAAACACTAACAGATATATATAACACCTGTGTATTAATATATCCTTAGACTCATGTCTAACGCCCTTTGATAAAATACTTACACAGTAAACTCGCAGACATGGATGTTTGTGGAATGTTCTCTGATATCAAACTGAGGTAAACGGCGTATGCTAACAGTATTGTAAGAGCCAAACCAACTCTCTCACCTGACTCTGGACTTAGTTTGAATATAGCCACCTGTATGACAAAAAAGCAAAGATCAATAAGAAATTCGTAAAATCGCTTGCTCCATAACCTAAATTATAAACCATTTTTATTCTGACAAACATCTTATATTACTAAAACGGTGCGACCTATCAAAGCCGATTCGTTAAATTTATTGTTTGACAATTATAATGATAAGTTTATCTCTATTATCCTACAATTAATATCGGTTAAGCAAACCCATAAATGTATATATTTACGCATCTCTTAAACCTCTTAAATACGACATACATGTGAAATTATATTGACTTCGCCCAACAAATCATCATAATAACACTATCCCCCTGTCAAATATGTATTCATACTTCAAGAACTATTCATGTCTGAAGTATGCGAGAA
This sequence comes from Lutraria lutraria, assembly GCA_964023205.1. Classification (NCBI taxonomy): domain Eukaryota; kingdom Metazoa; phylum Mollusca; class Bivalvia; order Venerida; family Mactridae; genus Lutraria; species Lutraria lutraria. The sequence continues at coordinate 8,362,603 of OZ026851.1, read as the reverse complement.
AAATCATAGAAAAATCATGTTTTCATCGGTTACTTTAGAGGGCTTAGAACCCTCTATTGTATACAATGCCAATGTCGTTATCACGACATTAAGACCCGAATCAAAACCACGCCAAGTGCCATGACAAGTTCACTTTTGTACTCACCGTAAGAAATCCCATTAACACTACTGGAAACAATGTATTCAGCATGTGAAACAAGGGTCGTCTTCGAAAGGTGAAAGTGAACACTAGGCGGCTGAACGATTCTAGCTCTCGCTCTGTCATCAGTAACGAATGTGTTTGATTGAGTAATTCCCACTCGCCATGTTCTGAAATTATACTGATGTCATGAAAATTATATCTAAAATTTACACTTTACACTGTAATACATTATTGCCTCGCTGTTTTTCTAGGAAGCACCAATGTAACAACACGTCATTAACTATTCAGTAACATAACATAAATGATTCTCTGCACCGATTTCAAATAAACATGATCTTCATTGGTTTACTGACGTTGGTGTTGTCTTGTATCTTGTGAATAATGGTCGTTAGTGTTGAAATCGGCAAAGATGAAGATTAAATAAAATCGAAAATGTAACAATCCTTACCATAATGCCTAAACAATGCGGATAGGAAAATTTGAAAAAAATACCATACCAATTAGGGGGGCATCTCAAAGTTAACATAAACAAGCAACGTGACACTCAACAGCAATGGAAATAATTACCTTGATAGAATGTTAAAATTATCCCTCGGTCGACTGCATCGAACATAAGTTCAACTTCAGCCCATGTATATCCCCATGAGCTGAGGATGATGTCGCAAGTTTGTGTGTCTAGGGGCCAATAAGTGATGTAGCTTTCGCAATGCGTCGTGAATATACCAGCTGTAGTTTAAGAAACATTGTCTTATGATACACGAATTACGATGAAAACATTGAAAGATTAGGATGAAAGCTTGACACGACGTCAAAGTGACGTTAAGAAACATTATGTCGTGAATCTAATACTTCTGGTTCAGGCTAAAATTGTACCAGAAACAAACATGAGAAAAAAATTATACAATGGGCCAGGTAGTAAATATAGAAAAATACGCCTTAATCATTGACATTTTACAATTATTCGTTTACGATTTACTTGAACTATACATAATTTCCATATATCGTTGTTTGAAGATGTCGCGATATCATTATTATCGTCTTTGAAAGCTGCTGCGATAATTCCGAAATAATGCACATCTCATGCATATTACTCGTTGAGGAAAAAGTCGAAATTCTTCGAAAAACTAAATATCCATACAATATAAAACAGATCTTATGATTTTATGAAAAAAATGGGTTTGTTGTAAATTTGTATTTGTAAATTTGTAGATTTGAAACTATGGCTTGAAGTGAATGCACTGTACCTGGTAGCCACGTGACCCTCCCGTTATTGAAAATTCGAAGTGGTACAGCTGGCTTAGATATGACGTCAATATGGTCCACTCTGAAATTGTTGACAATAATAATTTATTTCGGTTAAAATAAATGGCAAATACCGTAAAATGCCATTTATGCTATGGCTGCGTATTGAGCTTGTGTTGAAAACAGAAAGATTGTTAAGTGAGGTTTACTGCAAAAACAAGGTATTGTTGCCATGGTTGGCGATGAAGAGTAAGGCTGAACAGACTAACAAAACGGCCATAAGGTCATTAGATATAACTACATACAACTCATTTGCTTTAATTTTAGCCATATCTCGGCATGAACGAAACGCTTCGAGCAAAATGGTCTTGGCGGACAACAAAGCTGTACTCTCTGATATATTACTAGTAATTACCAAATGGAGTGGATTGCCGGGGTAAAAAATGAACAATATAACTAATCTCTGTGTGTATATTCCATACTCACGAGTTTTCCACAATTAATGCGGGCTTCCACAAGGACCTTTCAGTTGCAAATAAAAATCGTACATTGTTGAAGGTATCATTTGTATTCCACACCAGTCTGCTATCAGACCAAACCTTAAGCCGAATAAAAAACAAGAGAATAAACATTGCTTATACACACAATATACGTTTATTCGTCCGTCCGTCCATCAATTTCACAAATTAACTAAAGAGTCATGTTAGATGGGAATAAATGACATTCTAAAAAATGTTCAGTTAAATTGTCATAGATGATTATCAGATGGGTCACTAACAATCGAAAGAAATAAGTATTTTTATATGTAAAGTGTGGTGAGGGTTAAGTATTAAAATGGTCCTGAAGATTATATTTTATTGCAACTACTCACAATATGAAAGTAAGCCGTCACTGACAGCTTCTGTTCCTTGATATCCTGAAAAATGAGTCGCATGATTTAAGTATACATTTTTATAATGATAGGCATGTTTGCCTTGATCTTCTAAAATATAGGTATTCTTATCGAGGCTGCAAAACAAAATAATACATACTGGTTTTAAAATCTATATGTTCATAAACAGAGTCTGTTTTAAAGCAACACGCAAAAAATCTACTACTTCGTTTGTATCCAATTCCATAGATCCACTGTGATGTCATTTGGCTAGAGAGAAAATAGTCGCTTTTTCCAGTAATTTGACCAAAACATAGGGTAGGTAGGTCGCAATTCTTTTTTTAAATATATCGTTCGAAATTTGGTGGATCGATTCGTCCCAAATATGTTCGTACTATGTATTTCACTATTATAATAGAAAGTTAAGGTATGTCGAATATAAAGGAAGCAACACTGTATTTTCTGGCCTTAGATGATTTTTCATACTGTCTAAATCTCGAAAACTATAATTTCCCAAGAGGACAGACTTGGCAATTAGCTGAAAAAGATTCTTGTGAATAAATTATACCTTACCACATTTGGAACACTGGTATCATATTCAGATTCAGAGATTAAGATAAGTCGTATATATAGAGCATATAAAGCATATTTACACATTTAAACAGCGGATAATTGATATGACTTACCAAATCATTTAACGCCAACAGATTTAATGATATTCGGACCGGCACTTTCCTCCTTGGTCGTTGCATATCAGAATAACCGTCAAACAGGTTCTCCCGTAAAAGTGTCTCCAGCTCTTTACTGTAAGATGGCACCTTACCAGGCTTGCAGGTTGCCATGGTAATGAATACAACTAAAAAGAAAGGTGGTGTTGAGTGAAACATGTGATGCTTGTAGTCTCAGCTTCATGAAAATCAAACACATGGCGACAGTGAGTGTTTATCATGTAGAGTAATGTATAGTAGCCGTGCTATCGCCTCATCTGTAGTGATAAGCATTATACAGCTATACTATAATCTAATACCTTTGCTCCCATTTCTTCGTAAAGCGCCGCAATAGAATATTATTATTTCTATTTTATTTGTATTATTTGTTTTTAATATCACTAATTGAAATATCTTTGATTTTTATTTGTATTTAAAACATAAGTACAAAAAAGTTTAAGAAATAAAGAACTAAACTTACCCATCAACAGAACTATTTCTTTCACGCACATGACGTTATGCAAACTTTGGTATGCCCATATTATACCGGGATCAAAAGTCTAAATGCTTTAAAATAAACTTCAGAAATTAGAGACCTCAACCAGACTGATTAATGATATCATGAATATACGAGCACATGTCACAAACGTCATTTAAATCGATGGCGCAAACAAACTACAATCCAATTATCGCTTGGTTATTCTCGTTAAAAAGTACTTTTTTATTTAAACATATATTTCTTGTCTACTCACACCTATTCGTTCAATGTCGATGCATTCCAGTAATTGCTTAATTGCTACAATTGTATTAGGTCCTATTTCTTGAACAAAAACAACCCATGTGATATTTACAGATCTTTTCTGATTATCATCAAAGCAAACACCAAAACATTCATATTTATAACACGTTAATTGAAAACCATACATTTTTAAACGACCTGTGTACTAGAAAATAGAAATTATTTTTTTACAATTTGCAATTAAAAAAGCTATAAAGAATTTTATCTAGAACCATACTATTGGTAATGCTTTTCCATATTTGTATTGTTATGAATAGTGATTATGTCGAAGTAAACTCTGTGCATGTATTTCTTTATATTCAAACCCGTTGTTAATTCATAATGGAATGAATACAAGGGGTGTATCTTGATCGGCCCCTTCTTGATTGAGATTCAGGCGGTATCATAGCGACCGATCATATTCTTTTATGACAAAATCGAGGGCTCAGCGCAACACTATCGTAACTTGTTCTTATTTCAATATGAGTTACGACACTCTTGCATTGAACCCTCGAAATGTCGATTTCACTCCTTACGTGGAGAAGTCACCGACTCCTTGAGGAAGCATTATAAGAACTGATTAAAGAACAGTCCAAGAGAACGGCTTACTAGGTAAACCGACCGTCGTATGTAACTGAAATATTCTTGAAAACAGACGTTAAACCCACTGAAAAGGAACATATTGTCAAAGTACAGCAAACGTTCGCAACGATTTGAAGTCGTTGTTTTGCACTTAGAGTTCATGTTATTTTAAAGGAGAATCATTTTAAATACAACACAATGTCGAACATTTTCATTGTTATACTTATTTACCATTCAATTACATGTTTGTACATTCAAGAGTACAACGGATTTAATTGAACTAATGGCCTGTTCGGCCTTGTATGTATTTATGTTATATTAAATAAAATTACAATGTAATTGTTTAAAAATGAATGTTGGAATTAGATAGTCCTTTATTTCCATAAAATTGTTTTCCTTATTTTGCTAGTCCGTGAGCGACTAGAGTTTATTCCAAAGGTAAAGAGTGGTAGAAAGTGTGTCAAAGGATAACAGGTGATCAACAACAAAGCACACCAAAAGTAATAGCGGAACTACTACAGGAACAAGAAAGGAGTGTATTGTTTATCCATTTTTTGTTTAACGGCCCAGTCGACAGCTATGGTCATTTCTGAGCCGCACCAGAGAGAGAGGGGAGATAAGATACAGAAACACCGAGCATTTATATCCCTGCTCTTCTCGAATGGGTTTTTCCTGTTGTTCATCGTGCCCTATGTAAAACATCGATACACGCCATGCCCTTTTACACAAAGTATATTTCTAATCAAACAAATGCTCAAAGGTGTCGAAAAGCTAAAAGAACCAATTGGATCCGTGAGAATAAGCAATCTGAAATACATTTTCATTATCATAAATTTCTTCGTCTATTCTATCTATCATGCAAAATGTCCATAAGCTCTTCGAACCTATACAAATTCGGCATTAGGCGCAACAATGTTCCTGTTTTCCGATAACCCGCCCAACTCTATTTTTTCTACCGAACCTAGACTTTTCCCGGTCGCAGTCAATTTTTCTTTGTGGATATTTTCAAATAAATTACATATCCGAACTAAAAATACAACATTGGAAAAAATACGCTAAAGTTCTAAATTGTGTTTCGGACACAAATTCTTTAGCAATATACAATATATGCGTGCATGGATCTTTTATATTCTATACAAAAACAAACTTAATATATGTATGTTTATGCTTTTATTACGATAAATGTTACATTGTATTTAAACATGAGAGAAGTTAATGTCTGTGGTTCATTTCACAGTGCGAAGATTCCGTTCATGACATGTCCAGCAAGCAATCAGAATCCTCCATTTAATTCAGTGCATTAAACATAAAAATACAAAGACCAGTATGCATCAAAAGTAAAGAAGAGCAATTTCCTCATCCATAAGGCAGCTTCTTCAAACGAACCATTATTTTGATCATTGTTAATAAAGGGAAGGATGAAAACAAAATGTACAATGTTAAACGGGAGGCAGGTCAAACAAGATTATGGCTGTACAGCCAAACATTTCGTTGGCGTCACAAACATGTCTGTAGTTTTTGGTCAATAAATTCATCCAGTTTTGAAAGGATGTAACTTTGCAGGCGTATGTTAACTCGTATATGTGGACATTCGGGCTTCAAATCAACAATAACTATCACAATAACTATTTACATGGTTCAGGTCATCAGCCCATAACAGTAAGTTTATATTTAATTATGTTATATGCGGACAAACTGTATTTTGTTTCTATTAAAGCATTGCTATTATTTGAATGGTTACAGTTCTGTTTAGAGAGTTCCAGTGTGTCATACATGGTCAGTTTATGAACGGTTAAATGGAATAAGCATTTAAATAATGGTTCAACATAATGCTCATGCTGATTACTGTTAGGAAAGTAACCAAAACTAAATAGATGTACATTGTCAGTTTGTCAAGCATTAGCGCTATTTCTTTCCAAGAATATTCTTTAGTGACGTCATCAGTGTCATCATCAGCCCAAGCTTCTACGCTTTGTCTTCCAGGTTCAGTCTCCGAGTCGTCTTCAAGAGACTTTTTCTTCATTTCCAATTTATAATCATATATGTCTTCAATCGTGTTGTCTGATTTCTCAGAAGTGGCCCTCCGTCGGACACAGCAATCAACGCAAACTACCCGTGCCAGAAAACACTGGCTAAATACTCGAATCCATTTTGGAACAGGCTTGTCTTCCGGGGTGAAATAAATGTCAAGGTAGATAACAGTAAGCAGAACTGCAAGCGTCTGTAGAAACAGAGTGGACGCTAGGTAACTCGCTAAAATGAGAAGAAGAAAAACGAAAACAAATTAATCATCAAGTATGAATAAAATCATTAATTGTCCAATTTAACTTTTGAGCGACAGTTCATACGAATATTGTAAAAAACACTATTACAAGTCAGGCCCGTATGCAGCAATGTCAGACTGGCGGGAGGGGGCTTATTTTAGTCTAACAACTGGGGAAGCAAATGTAGTCCCTTTTAAAATATTATTACAGCCATAATTATTCGGGGGCTTGTTGTTGTGTCATTACAATTAACTACAGACTACAAACTGAACTAGACGTGGTCGTTGTCCAGTTGTTAGTGTGCTGTAACCCGACGATCCTGATTCCTGATATTACAAATTTATAAAAATGTCGATTTTCTTCGGTAAGTGCAAATTTGCCGGGTCCTTCTTGGAAGGGTAAATTAGTAGTTAAGTTAGATGAACCGGCCGTCATATATAACTGAACTATCATTGAGAAACGGCGTTAAACCCGGTAAAAAACTTCTGATAAAACTTATCTAATAAAGTTGGGGTACTTACACAGTAAACTCGCAGACATGGATGTTTGTGGAATGTTCTCTGATATCAAACTGAGGTAAACGGCGTATGCTAACAGTATTGTAAGAGCCAGACCAACTCTCTCACCTGACTCTGGACTTAACTTGAATATTGCAACCTGTAGATTAAACATAATGACATAAATTACTAATTTAATAGTTTATACTAGAAAAGAAACATCTTCGTGTTTTGTAATGTATGGCAGTTTGTTTGTATTGGTAGTGTTGGTTTAGTCTAGGTTATGAAGTCCGCGTGATAAAGTTTTTGAATATGGTGTTTGCAGAGAAGTCAAATTCATTTGCCATGTATCTATTCTTTATTTTGTATGGCTTAATTTCTGGAAATGGGTAATTTCCGCTGGAGTATATATAGTAGAGAGAATAGACACAGATTCCAATTAGATAATGTATGTAAAAGAAAGAAACTCACATCATAGACATACACCTATTAACTTCATGACCATTGTGCTTTTATAAAAACACCTAATGGCTTTTCTATAATGTTTCTTAATATGCTTATAACTTACTGCTCTATTTCCTACCATAAAACGTCTGTACATTTTAATGTTGTTAAGAAACACAGTAATAACTTCAAGGAACAGAACATTGGGCTCTTCTAATTACTCACCGTAAGAAATCCCATTAACACTACAGGAAACAGTGTATTTAGCATGTGAAACAAGGGTCTTCTCCGTAATGTGAAAGTGAACACTAGACGACTGAACGACTCTGATTCTCGCTCTGTCACCAATAGCGAATGGTTTGTCTCCAATAGTTCCCACTCACCGTGTTCTGAAGTTTGCGAAATATATTGTATAGTTTAAGTGTTCATCTCTTCTCCCCGAAGGTGGGGGCATTGTTTTATTATTCTTACTCTAATCATTCTCGGAGACCAAACATTTCCTCAAAATATATTTACCTCAACCTTGAAACATAAATAAATTGACTATCCAAATAACAGGTGGCAAATTCCCAGTCGCTTGTATTTGGTCTCCTTCACGACGATGTCTGCCACATAGCTCAAAATCCAATTATAGTTTATTTTGTTCTTTGTATTAATCAATTGGAGACACGTTTTGTTTGCTTAAGAATAATACCTGCTGATTTTGTTTGTTGTTGTCGTAAAAAATAGCTCAACATGATTTTGTTCCGTGAGATGGAACCAGCAAATGCATAATGTACTTTTATGTTGGTTACGTCTACTGGCGTGCAAACCTAGTTTTGTTATTGACCTTATAACCTAATTTTGTCACCCAGACAAAACAGTAAGTAAACAATGCAACCATGGTTTCGTTACTTTCATAAAAGGAATAACATTATTTATTCTTATTTGATATCGTTACTTTTATCGACAAAGACCTAATTTGAAAGATTAACTACGAACTGCACATACGGGGTGTATTCGTCAACCGCAAGGTACATTGTCCTACTAAGTCATTGGAAATTCTGGGAAGTCATTCAGAAGTGACCTTAAAACCAGGTTTTAAAGATTTCCTGAAGAAAAGGAGGACTTACCTTGGTAAAAGGTCATTACAATTCCTAATGCTCGTTGGTCGAATACTAATTCTACTTCTCGCCCCGTGTAACCCCATGAACTAAGGATAATGTCACACGTCTGGGTGTCCAGGGGCCAATATGTTATATAACTTTCACAATTGGTAGTAAATATGCCAGCTGTGAAAAAAAGTATATTTTGTTATAATATTTGAATATATTAATCACATTTGAACCGATAAGGTTATGGCACATAATGCACCAAAATACAGTTACACCTAGATATCACCCGTTGGGACCAAACAACCGGGCTTTATATTGCATTTACCCAGTGGTTTCTCGTCATTTTGTTGAAATATCAATTGCAATAAAATGTCATTGATCTTCAATATGTCTAAACATAGATTTAAGACGAACTTAAATTAAGGGCCAATTTGGAGTCACAAAAGTGGCTTTCATATTAAAGCCCCATTAGCATTTTGGATGTTAAAATTAAAGTAGGTCTAATTTTACCTAGAAAGATATCTTATCAGTGAAATTGACTTTACTTGCAATAGAAACATTCCAAATTTTCTTTTTAATCACAAAGTACATATAGAAATATAGCTCAGTACTTTTTTTCAATGATATTGCAAAAAATAAGAAAAAGCGTCTGACAACATTTCTACGAGATGTGGCGAAAGAAAGGCATCGTGTAATATTGTTTTAGAGCAAATAAGATATATTTTTAATATTTTACTATCATAACATAATTATATTGTTCTGTACTGCTAAATTTATAAAGCTAATTGTGCTTTAAAGTTGTATTATCAAAACGTACTACTTTTGGTAATGTTAAAGTTTCATGTCCTTTCATGATATTCCTCTCCTTTTTCTTTTATTGCATTGAATGATACAAAAGATGTTACAGTAAGAAAACTTGTTTTGCCTTAGATCTACTAAGCATTTATACGGATCCATGCCCTTTGATAGAAATTATGATAAAAATGAAATATTACCGAATACTTTCGTTACGAGATTTAGTTATCTGAACTGATATTTCCTGTCAAAATTATAACACTACCAACACTACTTCCAGCTCAGGGCATTCTTAACTACGATATGTATGATATAGAAATCTGATTTAAAACCATTAAGGGCCAAAAACTCCAAGATTCCACGTAATATAATGTGTTGCTACCTGGTAACCATGTGACCATTCCGTTACTGTTAACTCTTAGCGGAACAGCTGGCTTCGATATTACATCAATATCGTCGACTCTGAAATTGAGGACATTCGTTTTAAAGGTTCAGTGTAAAATCGGATGCCTGCGAATTTAAGCATTAAATAAAGACTAAATCGAGATATACCTCTTGGACCATTCTTAAACTCCAAACCCTTTTCGCCTGAGCCGGGAAAATATTATTCGCTTCCAAGCAGACTTGCAGTCAATGAGAGTGCTATCTAAACAGAAATGGTTAAACTGTGTCTTCCTCAGCGGTTATGCGACCGAAATTATTTTTAGTGGGTTGCTAGGTCAGCGTTTTTTTAGCTAAGGTCATGTGATTAGAAAAGAGAGGAACAAACCGGAATAGAGAACAAAGTTGTCGAAATCGCTGAGAGAATTTTTAAGATCGGGATGTCTTCGAATCAGTTGGTCGTGTAACTGCTTTTAAGAAATTTCTAAGGCTGGTCTGACTGGTAACGTTTTATACAATTGTATATTCAAAATCAATTACTTACGAGTTTTCAACCATAAGCGCGGGTGTCCATAGAATTTTCTCATTCGAAAAGAGAAATCGTATATTGCTGAATGTATCATTGTCATTCCACACAAGTCTGCTATCTGGCCAAACCTGTGAACAGAAAATGGAGCAGAAAAAATGTGTTTTTTCTGAAGAGAACTATTCACTGACTTGACATGTCTATTGTTTTAAAAGAATATTCTCAGACATTTTATGATGGTTATAGATCAGAAAACGAATCCTTAAAAGTCCCATTGTCCTAAAATACGATCTACTCCGAAACCCACTGTCCCTAAACCCATCGAACACATGGGAACATAAAAATTATAAAAAACAGGAGGTCAAACGATGAAAAGGAGCATCACATAAAGTTACTGGGTCGCTCAATTAAGAAACCTTTGAAAGTATACGGGACTACAAAGTAAACAACGGTTGTTGAATTCTGTATTTATAACTGTAAGAAGAAAAGTGTAGTATGGAATCTTATATTTAATATAAGGACCGAATGTTTAAAATTTGTGTTGGCGAGACGAAAAATATTTTTAAAAAGGGTGTTTATTTAATTGTATTGCTCACGAATAAGCGATCCAACTTTTCAAGTACTGAGCATGAAAATGAATACAAGATATATCTTTAAAAAATGTCATAGCAATGTTATTTGAAATTCCAATTTATGTGTTCTTTAATTGTAGAAGCAATGAATGACTTCGAAGTATTGGGTATATTTGTACTCACGAAGTGGAAATAAGCTGTCACTGATAGTTTCTGCTCTTTGATGTCCTGAAAGAAAAAGATCTGCGTGATGACCATGAGTCAAAGCCAAAGTAAAACGTATCATATTCTTCGTAATACTAGTATGATTATTATATAAGCTGATAGGACATTTTCTACGTTGATGAGGAGGGTAATTGTGGGAGATGGGGTATGGTTTAGCGTTTAGCCCAGACTAAAAACATGTGGGTCAATGGCAAGAAGAAAGATATGCTTAATATATATTATAGATAGTGTACTGAAGTGATGAAAAGTGAATAGATAATACAGATGTTGAAGGTTTGATTGGTTTGAAACGTAAGAAACATTTTGTTCACCTTTGGATTAATCGGGCCTATATGACGAGCATGAAAGTGCTAGAAAGGCCCTTTTAATTCTATGGTGGCGCTTTTGTGGTTTATGCTAAAAAAGTAACACAATGTTTGCATTCGTAAAATTCAGGAATCTCAATGGCGAAGGTTCTTATAAACGACTATATCTTATCAGGATAAAACCTTTCAACTGGTAGAGGGCAAATATGAATGAATAGCAGTGTCGAAATCGATTCAATCACGGAAAGGGGGTACCAAGACTTCTGGGACAACCTAATGAGGGGATTCCAGTATAAACATAACAGTAGACACGGAGAAACTGATACAACCATTGCCAAAAACATTATTCACAGAATTGTTAGACACAAGATTGGTCAGAAAATAGTAGGTTTAGTATAAATTAAAACAGTGCTTTCCAGAGCGATCACGTGGATATGGCCCCGATCTAGAAAATAGTACAAATTTCATGGTATCTATATTGGAGATGTTTTCATAAAAATGGGAGGGTTTGTGATTTTATTTGAGAAGGTTGTGGCAAATGGGAGTGGTTATGATATAAATGAGATGGAATAAATTTCTGACAAAATGCAAATAAAAACTGTTTCTTATGTGGACAATGATACTGTAAACCTCAAACAAAACATGCCTTATATAAACATGCATGTAGTTGAATTACAAGGTTCCCTTGAATGCATGAACAATTATCATATTATATACCATAAAGTAATCAATTATATGGTGCCCATACGATAGAAACCCTAGCTAAAAAAGTTGATAGATTTGAACAGAAATATATTCTTACAACAAAAGCGATTGATCGAGGTATTGGTGGAATCGTTTTTCTTAAAGGTTTGTTTACCTAGATAAGGCTCCCAGCTGAGGATAATGAGTATTGCTTTGTGTTGTATGCTTAATCAAATTCATATTCAAATAATATATCAATACATATTTCGTATTAGAGACTTAATAGTTAAATTGATTTTAATTCATGATATTGCCTGTCTCTGTCGCCATAGTAATATGGTAATATGGGTTCGACAATAATGGTCTTATGGAGTGTATAAATTACAGTACAGGTTTCCATTGACATTCAAACAGCGTTTGCTTCGGTGTAATTATATTATAAATGTGATATGTACTTAAACAGATATTCGCCCAAACTTCTTCACTCGTTCGGTAAATGAGCAACTCTTGTAAAAATTTGCTGCAGCGATGCTGATGAACACTTGGCCTATCATTTTTTGGACCGATATTTTTTCCTTTATTGGACAATAATTGATAAATACACCACATCAATATTGCAGTCCATACCTTTGTACACTGTTAACATTTCATACATACTACATGGTTAATTCAAATATATGAGTACAAACATTTATATTTACATTTTATACAAATGGCGTCATCATACAAAGAAACAAATAGTCTTGGAAGAGTATACAAAGGAAAGAGGTTATTTTTATTCGAGAAACTGGCCCTGTCACTACATTTCGATCAATGAGTAAAACCTATAGTCATACAGAAATTCCTGTGCAATGTGTAAAGCGTGTGACTCAGTAATACTTGTTATTTATTCAATTATCACATTTTAGATGTCATATTTTACGTACATTACAGCTAAAATATTAGTATGGCAGTTTCACTGCCTGATGGCTCACCTGGTTAGTTGTTTTAAAGAATATTGATATTGTACATCGTCAGTAATGATTTATTGTATTGGTATGTTGCTCTTCTATTCGAGTCACCACACACCACAATTAGTATGGTTAGGTGGAAATTGCGTGCACATTTTTGTGAATTGATGTATGTATGTATATTTTTGACGATAATCTTTGTTAATGTATCTAAGTATGTTTATTATGGTGTGTTGATCATAATATATGTATCATAGATCAAACCTTTGACGTACAATCTACAAGTGTTGCATGTTTCGTGTTACGTTGTTAATACCACTTATATATAAGATATATCGTAGAAAAAACATAATCGGCGAATAATCCTAATTAAGTGTACACATTTTTAAGTACAACCATCCTTCACAGAAACTTAATATACTTACCAAGTAATTTAAAGCCAACATATTTAGGGATGTTTGCACGCGTACTTTCTGCTGAGGTCGTTGCATAATTTCGTATCCATCGAACAAGTACTCCCTCAAGGAAGTTTCTAATTCCTTACTGTACACTGGTGGCGGTTTTGGCGGGCCTGGGGGCTGGCACGTCACTAAGGTCAATGAGGCTGCAGTAATAATTGAAAAAAAACTTGTTATAATTTTGTACGAGGAAACCTTACTAACCGACCCCTCCCCCAATGTAAAGACCAACAAATTTGGACAACCGCTTAAGTTTGGTCCGATTTTCAAAGTTTCCTTTGAACTTCAACTTGTTGAGACCATCTCAATATCAAGACATATTTTCTGATCTGGGTTTGGCTACAATGTCTTTATCAGCTTTTATCTCATTAGGATTTTTTCATATTTATTAGATATTTCTTGTATCATTGATGTAGCAATTATACCAGGTTTTACAAATATTGGAGCCAAACAGAACGTTTAAAGTTCATCTACAATGTACACACTTTAACAGCACATTGAATTAAATCATCTATTAAAACGTTCAATTGATATGATAAAATGGAAATAAAAAATAACTTCTCGATTGCATGATTAATTAAAAATAAAATTCACTTACTAATCAACAAATTATTTCTGGTAACAAACCATTTATCAAAAATAATTTCTAGGTACTTATCAATGATCAAAATAATTTCTAATCAATTAGCAATAATCAAAAAAATTGCTCATTTAATAATCAAAATAATTTCTAGGCACTTACCAATGATCAAAATAATTTCTAATCAATTAGCAATAATCAAAATAATTTCTAGGCACTTACCAATGATCAAAATAATTTCTAATCAATCAGCAATAATCAAAATAATTTCTAGGCACTTACCAATGATCAAAATAATTTCTAATCAATCAGCAATAATCAAAATAATTTCTAGGCACTTACCAATGATCAAAATAATTTCTAATCAATCAGCAATAATCAAAATAATTTCTACGCACTTACCAATGATCAAAATAATTTCTAATCAATTAGCAATAATCAAAAAAAATTCTAGGCACTTACCAATGATCAAAATAATTTCTAATCAATCAGCAATAATCAAAGTTATTGCTCTTTTAATAATCAAAATAATTTCTAGTCTATTACCAATCATCAAACTGATTTCTAAGCACTGACCAATAATGAAAAATATTTCTAGATATTTTATATTCGCTTACTAATTATCAAATGTTTCTAGCTACCTACCGATTAAAAAGACAATATCTATTCACTCATCAAAATAATTTTTAGTAACATATCAATTATCAAAAAAGTCTATCCACTTACCAATTAAAAAGACAATTTAATTTTTGCGTATATTTCTGAAATTTTAAATGTTGCCATTCAAACCAATAATACGTATCTTTGTTTGTCAACATACCTACAAACAAAAAAATTTCTTTTCACTTTTTTGCCGCTGTATGTTCGAATACCACCCAGTGCCAAATTTTAGATGTAAGGAGACTGTCAAGCTAGCTTCCGGAAGGTCGGTTGTCATACCCAGACGTACGCCCAGGGCCTCCCTCTACTGTTAAAGCTAAAATATCCCCCAAGATAGCCCATGTTGTTATTGCGACGCTCGAACCCCAGAGAAAAATGATTTTACTTACCAGTTACAAAAATAATTTCCAAAGCGCGCATATTTTTTAAGAATTATAAATTGCTCATTTATGCAAAAGAAACAATAAATTTCCATCAAAAAGTCCTTCTCAAGTTAATGTTATTTATCTACGGCGTTCAAAATACAAATATTTGAAGCTAATATAACTAAATGAAAATCGACTGTGTAAACGTGTTGTTAATTGATCGATTGACTTCCATATCCGAGTACACGAGATCTTCCCTTAAACAATTAATGCGTAATAAAAATATTAGTTTCAAATATTTTGAATCAACAACGGCAATAAAAAGCTCAGGGTTCATTTATTTCTATTTTCCCCCAAAAAGTTCTTCACGAAGTTAATTAACCATGTCTAAATAGATAAGTCGATTTGAGCGGGTTTTTTACCATTTTAATAATACAGTTTTTATGAGTTAGCGCAATATTAAATTGCTAGACTATCTGTTTACAAAGTTTTAGAATTGACTATTTAGTCGTTTTATTTAATTTGTTGATTCAGTGAAATATCTTATGTCTGAAAATGAAACAATGTAACGGGTATTGATTGCTGAACTCGGGTCTGAGTCGAATTCAAGGAGCTGGGTAATGGATTTTGACCTCGGGACTCATGCAAAAATCTACATTCAAATGTCACGATATGAACTAGGCTTAATAAACAATAATAAGTGCCTGGATCCCCTCGAGATAAGTCAAGTGCTCGTTATGTCCATGTTTGTTATTATGAAGTTTTTCTGTAATGCATTTTTAAACAGTTCAATTCACTTTATTCACAATTTATTTATTTTGGATTTAACGCCATTATTCAAGATTTCTTCAGTTATGCACGACGACCGAATTACCAAACAAGTTTTCCTCAACGGAATCCTAACCAGTACTAACTTACCCTTCCACGAGAAACCGGCAAATACATGCCATAGGTGAAATGTACCAACTCAAAGCAGAGCAAAACAATACAAAGCTATCTCTCAAGAACACGAAACTTATAATAGAACAAAAGGCCGGCACATAGATTTTTAACTTGAAATTATGAAAACAGGTTTACTTTTAAATGCCACAATATTGTTAAGAGCTAAGACACATATTTTTCAGCAGGCTTAACGCCGTTTTCACCGATAGTTCCGTTATATACGGCAGCCGGTTCACCTAACAAGTTATCTTTGGCCGTTTAACGCGTTAAAGGTCTAATTATGTAACCACAAGACCATGGCCACTGCCAAGACAAAAGATTCATATTATATAGCAATAAACTGGTAAGAGAAGCTTTAGGAATAAAATCATTTTAGGTTTTCAAAGTGTTTCTACGTGTTCATAATAGTCGTGGATCTGCTGAATGTTTGCTTAGAAATTGTTTAGTGCGGACCAAGGTACTACTATTTGATGTCATTTGAATCCAATCTAGAATACGTACATCTTCAAAGAGTATCAATTAAATACCCGGTGCTTTAGGTTACCTCCCCTGATAATATTGCAGATTCATTCTTTATTGTTTATTGATATATTCTCACTATAGTCGGTATTGATTTGAATCTGATTATCTATAATTGAAATTTGATTGATCTTCTCAATTTATCAAAAGAATCTCAATAGAACTAGTTAGTATCGTTTTGTCTACATTGAAAGGTTATTAATAGTTGGATCCTTGTTGGTGACATAGTTATATTCTTGTATGTGACGTTTCAATTTGATATGACAGTTTACTTACATTAATTGTACAATGATAGGCCCCTTAAATTTATATTATACGATTTTCTTTCTTACAAATGATATTATAATACTGAAAGGAAATAATTCAAAAGACTGGCATTTTTTTATGAAAAAATCTTATGGTGAGCTGTTTTCTATCATGGAAACCTTTAAAAAAATATAAACATATCCAAAATCTGCCAGCTCTGTTTGTTGAAAATAATCATGGGCTTTAGCCTTTAAGCATGCAGTTAAACAAGCATGCCCTTGTGACCCATACATACGTGACAAATTGACCAGATCTGTTATTCTAAACATCCTGTTTTTCTTGTAGAAGTAAGGCTAGAAAAAATAAAGTCACGTTTCCGGTTAAACGACCGACCTTTCATTTGGCGCCGATTCTAAAGTTTCCAGCAGTTAAATCCAAAGCACGAAAGTTACTGCGGACGAATCGCATTTTCAAAATCCGATGGAATGCTAGAAAAAATAGAAAAGAAAATATCTGCGACCTACCCGCCCTATATTTTGTCAGATACATGTATACGTCAATAAAACTTTTTTGTCTAGCCTAATAATGGGTATTAACGTCTGTTATGACGGATTAACAGCTTGACCTTTGCTAATTTTTTACCTCTAGATGAACCCAATTCGTGATAAATAGATTAATTTCAATTAACAATTATGACGTCACCGCTAATAACCCGGATGAAAAATAATCAATATGGCGACCAGCCATATATATATGGAGAGGATGCAAAGCCTTCATTAACACTTATTTCGCTCTTTAAGTTCACGCAAAGAAACTAGCCCTTATTGGAAAGAACTATTGTACAATTACACTTTGAAAAAATAATATTTACAGAAATATTGAAAACGACTTTTGTACAGCCGTACTGATGAATCGGCAATTATCGGTTTTCTAAAAGCCGTATTAAAATATTTTTATTCTGTATACAAATATTGGCTTTCTTCGTTAATGAACAATGTGAACGAAAAGTCAACTGCTTTTCAAACAATTTAGTTAAATAATACTTAAAGCTAGGTGGCTCCAATTAAATATATTTTAAGGGAGGGTTTGAAATGACGTTCATTTCTTATTGATTGTTAATTAAGAGAAAAAAATCAATATTACCTGTAAAATAGATGTGACAGTACCGTGTCTGGACGGGGGGGGGGTATTTTAGGCGAATATGAGATGTTTCGTGTGCGTGCGCTTTTTATAGGATTCATGTTGTTACCTTTATACGTAAAAGAAGGGTGACCGATAAATACAAATTTCGATTTGCGGCCGCGGTCCAGTGGTTAATGCGCTGGATTTGTAGATCGACGATCCGGGTTCGGATCCCGGTCGCGGCATGTTATACCCTTCCATGTAAACAATGTCGATTTTACCTCCACATGTGGAGAAGTTGCTGGTACCTAGTAGAAGGTTAAGTTAGTATTAGTTGGAATGTAGTCCAGGAAAATAGCTTAACAGAAAACTTTTGTTTTTAAATACGGCATTAAACTCAAATAAATATGATTGATAATTTAAAAGATAGTTCTGCATAAACCGCAAAATGGTAAAATCACGTTACTTTACCAAATTGTTGAACAAAAAAATCAGTTTAAAAATAGAGGTGACCTCTTTATAAGGTTCAAATATAAAAAATATTGTTGTTTTTTTAAATTGTCTAAAAGGGCGTTTTCTTATTTTATACCGAGTTTGTACAAAATTTAAGGTAGCCTTTAAATGAGGATTAACTGTATTTCAATCATCCATAATCATAATGTTATTCAACGTGGGTTGTACTGAATATTTTAATGTACAAATGAAATATCAGAATTCTCTAAGGTCCAGTTATGTTTTTTACCAGTGAACACTATCCCCTCGTCACTGCGTGTTTGACTCCCAACCGGATCCACATCAGCTTCACATGTGTGGAAACTGTCCAGCTATTTTACGGGGAGCGGGGGGAGGGGTCGGTGATGTCTTCCTCTATTGTTATGGAGCTGAATAAGTTTCAAAATTGCAGTTACGTAAGATATTGAATTCTCCTCGGAAGAATCGAAAATATTATTATCTTTATGTAAATATTGTGAAAAGTACCATTAAATGGCGATTTTTCGCTTGCATGAAAAAAATCCGATATTTTATGATATTTGATTCGGCGCTATGTCAGAGCAGTGTGTGTCTTGGTGTACCGTGGGGGAGAAAAATGATTCGCGTATTTTAAATATATATGTTTATGACTGAGCGTAACAGTCAGTCAAAAAGATATATCTGCATTCAAACAGCGAATCTATATTTAAAAGACAGCTTGTGAACATAACTGAATGAACTATGACGGGATATTGATTTTTGATCATTTGAATGAATGGGTACGCTTCATTTAGCAAAGATTTTCATTATATATCGTCGTGTGAACTGTTGTTTTTTGTATAACTAGTTATAAACTTTTAAAATTTTGTGTGTTAGGATTATTATTATATAGAAACGAGCTTAAAGAACGGAAATAACATACAGGTAAAAACCGGCAAGTTATTTATTTATCTATCTGTCTATTTATCTATCTATTTATCTATCTATAAAATCAAAAATTTCATATTCAATTATTTTTTGGAAGAGAATTGGTGTAGGGGTAGAGCATCGGACTCCCTATCCGGAGGTTGCGGATTCAAAGCCCGTCAGTGGCGGAATTTGACCGGAACATTCAAAATCCCTTCTTTCGGCATGAGTTTTGGTCGGAATCCAGGAAGCAGTCATATAAGTTGTAAGAACTTGCTCTACAAATAATGTAAAATAAATACGTTTTTAACAATCATTTACGTACTCATTCTACATATTATTTCATAATCAATTTAAATGGATTTATCTATATTTTGATAACTCAAAGTATGTGCAAGACTTTAATTTATGTTACAATGATTACTGTTTCTCTATGTGAAGTCGATGGCTTAAAGGGGCATACCCTACAACTGACAAACATTCTGTGAAAGTGTAAAAATGTGTTAGATGTATATGTAAAACAATATATAATGGGTAATTGCAAGAAGAACTTGGGTCATAAAATGACTAGTTTAGGTACTAGCCGCAAAAATCATAGCTATGAATAATAAATCACTTCCACCCAAAAATTGTACAACAAATTTCAAAGAGTATCCGATCTTTTATGGATACTAATATTTATGTGATTTTATTTTTAATTGGATGAATTTTTGGCTGAAACTTTCTTCGTCGGCTTTTTTCTTTACAAGCTTCTAATTTATCATCATTTTGTCTTGATTCTAGATGCACCAAGTTGTGGGGTATGCCCCCTTAAAGCCTAACTTTTTAACTAAACTATCTATGTGTGTACAGACAAATCTTTGAACAAAGGCCACTCTTGGGAATGACAATATGTGGCCCGTTTTATTGACATATGACCTTTTTTAGTAGTCAGTTTGATCTAAACAACAAGTGAAGGTTTTAAAGAATGGCCTTTATTTACAGGGTGGCATTTATTCGGAGGTGGCAGCAAACACAAGGTTGATTGTATATATCCCTTTAAAATTCTAGAGTGGTTCGATACTAAGTTTTATTTATTCAGAAATATTATATAACTCATAGAGAAATATATGGATTCTATCATTCAGTTTTAATTATGGCTTTGAAATCGAAGCTGATGTGTCTCTTAATATTGATTAGTGTTAATTTGTATGTTGGTATACAAACTAAGGCCATCCTAAACAAATGTTGGTTTGCCATACCGCGTCAGCGGATAGACAGCGATTTTTTGTTAACATTACAAATCAAAATACTGACATTACTCATGGTAACTGAACTTACATAGACGTACACTGCAACAGCCATGGAACGGGACTAGTTTAACAATTGCATGGCGGATGTAGAAAAACGTAATACTTTGGTCCGCATAAAAAATCATGCGTGCCGAGCAGGTGACGGCTACGGGAAGCTCAAGTATCGTTCAGTTTCAAAAAGACGAAGGGTGGAAAAAAGAGCAAATAATGATTTAGTCAAAATCGCCAAAACTTTTTTTGTCGATAGATTTGTTAATCACAAGTATAGTACAACCTCTCCAGTGCGACCCTCTTTTTAGCAACAAATTCCCTGCAACAACGGCATGAATTTTTCCTACTGCACGATTTAACTATTAAATTAACCTCTCTAGAGCAAAAACCTCTTAATCACAACATAGTTTTGCTACTTCCAAAGGGTGTTGCCTTGGGGAGGTTGTACTGTATAATAAAAATATGATTACGTGACTACACTCATGGTATCAGAAATATATTTACAGTTATGTATCGCTTGACATAACTAATTCTAAAGGACGTAATGCGTTAACAAAACCGAACAAGATTAAAAGTGAATCGAAAGTTGAAATGATTTAGTTTTAATCACTCGAATTATTTACACTGACATGTACTTTTAAAAATGACATACTTTAAATAACTTGTTCAATGACATGTTTATATATTTTCTTTGATAGTTAAAGTATTTTTAATCTGACAACTGTTTACCACAACTGAACGGTAAAAATAAACTATGAATCAATCAAAACAATCAATCGATCACTTGTTATGAATATACAGTGCAACCTCTACAAAGTAATACCCTTAGGGAGAAGGAAAATAATGTCATTGTGTTGAGAGGTTGGTCCTCTAGAGAGGCTAAATTAGTTAAATGGCACAGTTGGGAAGAAGCGAGCTGTTGTTGAAGGGAGGTTGTTGCTCAAGAGAGGGTCGCTCTGGAGAGGTTACACTGTATTGCATTTTCGATAAGCACTATGTAAAAAATTACGTAAACCCTTTTTTTCTTTGAGTGTTCACAAACGTTCGTTTTTGAAATTGTTATTTTGCTGTTTACAAACGTTTTGTTTCAGAAGTAGTTATTGGCTCTAAACGTTATTTTTTTGTGATCGTGTACGCCAAACTCGTAAATAAGATATAAATATAGAAGTAACAAAGACCGTGTCATATTTTGAACTTGACTTATTAATCTGATTTAGTAGTCTTAGAAGGATTAAATCTTAGTGACCGAAGCAATATATAAGTCCCTAGTGTGTTCTTTGTGTGTTCGGGGCTCAGTGTACTTTTAAACCAGTGTTCCGAATTGCCATTTTCTACTTGTTACTTCTACGGATAATATTGTTTTCTGTATGTGTATACAGGTGAGACCAATGCTTTATTTTTTTGCTTATTTTTTATAAATTCTTATTTTATTAAACCCCCGCAAACGAAGTTTGGGAGGGATTGTATTGGAGTCACTCTGTCGGTCGTTGGTCGGTCGGTCCGTCCGTCCGCATAAAATATCAAAAGTTTGTGGAGCGTACTACTTTCACATTCTTTAAGCAATTGCAATGAAACTTGAAATATGCTATTACCATGAAGTGTAGATGTGCAAGACACAATTTTCATTCCCAGTGATCCACTTATTGCAGAGTTATGTCCCCTTGAACTTAGCCGTATAGTGTACTATCACATTCTTAGTGCCAAAGCGGCGGCGGGGGTATTAGTCACCTCTGTGACAGCTTTAGTTTTATTTTATATCATTCATAAAGTAATTTAATGATTTCAACAGCGTGGTATGTGATTGCGGTATTATGGTCTCTGACATGTAATCACTAGCCCCTCGCCACTGTGAGTTCAAATGTCACCAGGGACGAGCTATTTGTGATAAAACTGTTCAAGCCACGAGGTCATAAAACTTGAGAAAAGTATCCGATCGCAAATCTCAATTCCATTTTCAAAGTATAATGGATGAAGATATAGAGCTAATTAATATTTAAATAAATCTTCAGATCAATTACGCTGTCAGACTGATGTATCAATAATATCATGTGTTGTCTGATCAGAATTAAAATATGAGATTTTAGCTTGTAGACCGATCTTAAGTTTTATATCCTCGGGACCGGGTAGCGAACTCAAGGTCAATGGTTCTACCTCGGTGTACGCCAAGGTCGTCCTACGTTAGAACTTGAAAAAACGTTGCTAGGTAAAACCCTAGTTAAAATTAACTTATTTCGTAGTTTGATTATTCCTGTTGAAAAAAATTCAATTCATACTAAAAAATCAGACACAATGGTAAATCTGTATAGGTTTAATTGTGTACATCACGAAAAGGACATGAATATTATCTAGTATGAAAGAAGAAAAAAAAAACAGTTTTAATTACATATGCTTCAATAGATATTCTATAGTATTTTTACAACTTTTTTTCAAGCTATTGGAATACTTAAAAGGAACTCTATATTTAAGATATATTCAACTTTTTCAATATAGTAATTTATTGAGCATGTTTGTATGTACACGAACCCTTGAGATTTTTTCCCATTTTGATAGATCAAAACAAATTTTTACAATAAATGTTCACATAAATAAATAGATACATACACATAAATAAATTTATAAATAAATAAAATATTAAAATACTGTGATTTTTTATCAATCAATAAATGCATAAATTTAAAAAAAAAAAAAATGATAAATACAGAGATTTAAAAAATAAAAATTTATAACAGCATACGAGTATTTACTATAGTTTACATAGAAATATAATTGTATTTTTGGTTGCTTTCAGATAACTGATTATTCGACAACATCCAGTATAAAGTAGGAAAATATGAAGATGTTCAAGATTTGTGGTTTATTAATGATGGTTCAAAGTAAGTTTTTCATTTTTCGGTATATTGTTGAATTCTATAGATTAGTACTATGAAAATATGATAAAAATGTTGATTTTCCGCCATATGTGAAGTTACTAGTTCTTCGTGGAAAGATAAGTTAGAACTGATTAGAATACAGTCCAGCAAAACTGGTTAAGTGAACCGACCGTCGTATATACTAATAACTGTGTTAAACGCACTGAAAATATTTCGATAGAAAATAATAGTATATTAACTTAGTAGCCATTTCCAAGTTCACCCAGTGCGGTATTTCTATAAGCTGAAAGGGGCATGCCCTGGAACTGAAACGTCTCGAATAGCAATCAAATTGGTATCGTATTAATGCCTAAATCAATTAATGAAAGCCCTGTAAAATATTTACAAAATATCCCGCTAGTTTACTAAAAAAAACACATTTGAAGATTTACCAAACCTGCCGATTACGGCCTCAGAAATTATTCGTCATTTTCACAACTCCACCCTTTCGGGATCAGTCAAAATCGAAAACCTCGCTGAAAAAAATGTCAACAAACTGAAATGGTATGTATTGCTCATGTTATGTTCACTTGAAAGGCAGCGCATATGCTCAGTTAAACTCTCAGAGGTATCGGAAACATCGTTGTCGTCAATAAAAAGCTGTAAGCCTTTTATTCAAACCGACATACAAATACCGACGTGTGCGTTATAGGGTCATTTTTGAACGCACATTCTTCTTTTACTTTTCGGTAATAATTGGTTTTACAAGTGACAAACGCATTTTTGGTGTACGAAAGAAAAGACACAGCAGTTCCTGGGCATGCCCCTTTAACAAAGTTTTTATGAGTATATTGGACGACTATCTTTTTGTAGTAAACAAATCAAAATCCCCGGGTGAGTGGGCGACTTTCGATCGTTCACACCACACCGTAATTTTCATCTCCGGAAACCTTCCCCGTCGCATCGACCCACTTGCCTAAGTTGATGGAGTGCCCGACTCCTGAGAATGTTTAACTCGCTCAAAGCCCAGGTGCATCTAAACAACAATATCTAAAGAACATATTTATAAGATCGCCATCAAAGTCATTTTTACATCTTTGATTCAGATACCATTTTCCGAGAACAATACTAATGCTTAGGGAATGGGTAGACACGGTAGAAGAAACGTATGGACTTGCAAACAGATGGTGTCAATTTTCCGTCGCCTCTCATACTTTCAATACCGTCAGTCTACTTAAGACAAATACTATCATATGAAACATCTTGGTTTCGTGTATCGCTAGAGGAACCATTCCCCGGAATAATCTATCAAATGCATGGCGTAGAAACATAACTCTTAGACAAAACGTAATAAGCGTATATACATGTATACAAAAACAAAGCGTTAGGTAATCTCTTGTTGCTCCTAGCTGTTTAATTTGTTTTTACCATTTCTTTATCAGATTTATAAATTATGCAGACCCGGAGATAAACATTGCAACAGAGGGATAATTAGTACCGATGTTCAGATTGTTAAAAAGCGTGCCTCTTAATTGCTTCCAGACCCCTCCGGGACCCTTTATATATTATTTAATATATAGACTCAATATAAACATACGCTTATTACTCAGAAAAGATATTTAAAGAAGATAAGGTGGTGTCATGTCGAACTAGCGTTTAGCGTCCCCAACGCAATAACCGATTAAAAATTTAACAGTCCGACAAAACCAATCTGTTCAGTATTTGGAATTGCTTTGTAGGGGAACGGTTTTAAGTGATAAATCAGTTACAACTGCGACCTGTTCACCTAACCAGATGTTCTGGACTGTTTTCTAGTTTCTAGTGCTCTTACCCTTCCACAAGACCCCGGCGACTTCTCAACACATGAAAGAGGTCGACATTTTTGTCAAATGTTCAAAGAAGGGTGTGTCCAGATAACCGGGTAATAAATCTATCACAATAACCACCGGACAACAACCGGAGATAAATACATAAAACATGCAAATTTTGATTTGATTTGTAGCAAAAATGTTATGTATTCATGATTAAATATTTTTTTAACAAAATCTTTCTATTGCATTTTCAAGTAATGGTATTGCCCAGGTTTTTGAGTTAAAGCATTTTCGATTAATGTCTTTTTAAGAAATCATCATATTGCAGTTTTAAATATTGGCTAGATACGCGTCCGCGTATGTTAAAATATGAAAAAATGTTCATATGAAAAATCATGACTTAAATTAGCTAAATTTTAATATCAGCTTAAAATTTAATCGTAAAACAGATGGTAAGATAATTTTTCTATTTTAATTTATGATAGAGAAGCATGAAATATTAAAATGTCAATTATCTCAGAGTTATTTTAAAAATGATTCAATTATCAAACGAAACGTTCCGATTAGGCCATCCTCCAAAATAAGTTGATTTAAGTGTACCCGACCATTTAGTGAGGTGTACCCGACCATTTAGTGAGGTGTACCCGACCATTTAGTGAGGTGTACCCGACCCAAACTTTTAATTGTAGATATTATACAGGCAGGTTAGCGTTTTTACATCACATTCATGCTTGTAATGAAAGCAAACAGTTGTAATATAAAGAATGAAAACTAAATGTAAAAATCGTTAAAATCAAAGTACTGAAAGAATTCATGGAAACTGAACTTACATAGACTTGAAACGGAACTATATGGCGGATGCAGAAAAACGTAGTACTTTGGACCGCATCAAAATTCATGCACCTACAACGAATGACGGCTTTCGTTCAGTTTAAAAAAATATGGTCGGGGAATTTTTTATTGAGTCGCGTGCGTAACTCCAAACCAACAGTTTTAGTACGGCCTTAAAATTTTTCGATATCTATCTGAATGATGAAAATAGCAAACATTTTGAGAATATCGCTTTTGTATCGTAAAGAATAGTTTAATTAAAAACGCAATCAGCAAACTTGGGTGACCAAACAATTTGTTACACATATCAATTGATGTCAAAACGTAGTCTGAGCACTTCGATTGGTTATTGATTTTTTCATTAATAATCATTCCCCAGTGTTTTAGTACAGATTTGGCACCAAAATAAACTTTTACATTCTCGTTATTTTTTAATTGAATATTATTGACATCAGGGTGAACTCGCAAGCATTTATTTATAATAAATCAAAGAGACAGCAACCAATACACATTTCTTCGCTCCTAAAAAAGTACTAAAATAAAAATGGGCCCCGCATACTTTATACGTTAGAGCTGCTGTAAGAATGCGCACACCAAGACCCTGATTTCGATCCCTCTGTGAGCATGCTTCTGGTATTTTCGACCATTGCGCTAAAACTGTGCAGGCCGCGGCCAAGACCACGTTGTTAATGTGCTGGATTTGTAACCCGGTGATCCAAGTTCGATTCTCAGTCGCGGTTATACCCTTCTATGAAAATTCGACAACAATGTCGGTGGAGAAGTTGCCGTTTCCCGTTTCCTAGTGAAAAGTTAAGTTAGCACGCGAGTTAGCACTGGTAGGAAAACTGGTCATGTGAACCGACCGCCGTGTTAAACCCCCAACAGGGGTATGTTTTCAGGTCAGGGAGAGATTTTTTAAAATATCTGATATTAAATGGTGATTTTAATCACAATTATAACAGAAATTCAAATTTGAATTAGAGGGAGGAGTTTATATGCTTTAAACCCATCGTCTGCTTCAGCTATTTATAGATTCAGTACAGTAAGTCAGCATTCACTGTATGTCTATCACTGATAAAACAATGTAGAGAGAGAGAGAGAGAGAGTTCATTTGATAAAACAATGTAGAGAGAGAGTTGATTTGCATCCGATAGCTATTTATAGATTCAGTACAGTAAGTCAGCATTCACTGTACGTCTATCACTGATAAAACAATGTAGAGAGAGAGTTTATTTGATAAAACAATGTAGAGAGAGAGTTGATTTGCATCCGATAGCTATTTATAGATTCAGTACAGTAAGTCAGCATTCACTGTGTGTCTATCACTGATAAAACATTGTAGAGAGAGAGTTCATCTGATAAAACAATGTAGAGAGAGAGTTCATTTGATAAAACAATGTAGAGAGAGAGTTCATTTGATAAAACAATGTAGAGAGCTTGTCAATTTGCATCGGATGTTGCTCCTTTAAATCTACTGAAAAGAAATGCTCCCATAGAATTTCTAGTACCTCTATTCTATGATTATAATGCGATCGTGGTACGTGTATATTTATAACATACGTCAATGCCTTAATGAATATATCACTGATCTTAATTAGGCGGAAACGATTTTTAAAGGACAAAATTAATGCGCGTGAATTTGAACTATCATTGAACTTTAAGCAATCGTGTCTAAAAGTTCACTGATAGTGCCAATTCACACCTATTGCCGTCTGTTTTATGACAAGATAACGGTTGAAAGTATCAATTAACAAAAAATAGCTGTCTTTATATAC
Organism: Lutraria lutraria; assembly: GCA_964023205.1. NCBI lineage: Eukaryota > Metazoa > Mollusca > Bivalvia > Venerida > Mactridae > Lutraria > Lutraria lutraria. Next base: position 8,334,726 of record OZ026851.1, on the reverse strand, counting down.
GATTAGAGACAATAAAAACCTACTTGTACGGTGACAATGTTTCACTTTCATTCAGATTTTATTACGCACTTGATGTTATCTGTGAAGTAATTGTTTTTACAAAAATAGTTTTTTATGGAGGGGCGGTAATTCCTGAATTTTAGGCGCACAGTATTTCAGGACTAACCCTTTCGCTGCCAGACACATATTGCTTGAATTGTACACTGTATTGTTAGGGAATGTCATATAGGCCAATATGTCGTCTTTTGCAGAATGGTATACCTGTCACGTAGACATATTGTATTGCAAACATGTATACACGTATCATTGGCAGAGAAAAGGATTGTGAGAGGTTTTGTTTTCGTTCTGATCAAAGAAGTTAGATTTCAATAACAAAAAGCGAATAAGAGTTATTATTTTATTTTATGAAAATTCTGTTTAAACGGGCATTAAATATTTATTTTGTCTTAGGTGGCTCGCGTTATCTTCCAGTACGAACTAGTCGTCTCACATACAGCTTACAGATCTCTACACACAATTACTGCAATTATCACAGATGACTGACTGACAAATGACAAACAAAATGATCACTGTCAAACTAAACAAACCGTACGTGCTTCTGAAGAAATCTAATATGCCTTAAATCTAAAGTTTCCAGTTATTTGTTCTACATAATGTGGCACACTGTTAATCATAGTTCATCGCCGTACAAAATTTAAGACGATTCTTTCACAAATATTTCGCCAAACTTTCTACTAACTCGTAAATTTTATTTGAAAAAAAAGTAATTACTATTGTTAATGTTGACAATGGTTAAAATACGTCCTACTGTCATTGTCAATTGCGTAACAAAAGAAAATTAAGTATAAATCAACACATAAATCTAATCGTGTAAGGTAGTCACGATTTTTAGATATACATTTTAGTTCAAATATAATTCGATTTATAATTGTTGTCAATAAGACCTTCTATTGATAATAACGTTGTATGCGGCTTTTGTTATAAAAATCAGCTTAAGATGTATATTAACAAACCAAGCGTCGCTTTATGAAATGCCAACAAAGAATATAATATACTCAATTGTTCAAGTTTTTTATGCATTGAAATCAAAAGTATATTTCATATTTGCTTTCAAACTCAGTAGATAACATATATATAATATTCGAGCAGTTAATGCAAAAGTAATGCAGTTCAGTTGTATACAGCTATATCAATCACTGACACTCTTTTTATTGATATTACGTACATCGTGCGAGATCCTATACTTCAATGACAGATGAAATTTATGCTTTTGGAAGCGGGAATTTTGAATGTGTTCTTTCCACAGAAATCATTTTCTTATACACAGGATATCCCAGATTATATGAATACGTAAATATGGTTTTACTTCTTACAGTCACATCACAAATAGACAAGTCATATCTCATTTCAAAGGGTTGTTTATACATAAGTTTTTTGTTCAGCAAACAATTATCTTACAGAAACATATGTACTCTAAGTGACCATCAATATGTCGCCTCACAAGCTCAACACGTTCCCTGAAGTTGCGTATGTTTTCTTCCTGTGATCTCAAATTTTGTTGAATGCTGTTAAAACATTTTGAACCAATCGACTAATTTACTGACTTGAAGGTGCTTTCGTTGTAGGATACAGTTTGATTAATTTTCTTCACATTATAGATGGAAATTTCAATAAATGTGCCATTTTCATAGTAAAGCTGCTTCTTTGGAAAGCTGAATATTAATGATGTCATTTATGACGTAATAAAAAGTTAACATGACGTAGCAATACGCCATATTTGAAATGATGAGGAGCTTTTCATTTGAATCTAAATTTGTCCAAATATTATCTTTTTAAAGTATTCATATATTCTGGGCCACCCTGTACATATACATGTATTTTCAACAATAAGTCGTTAAATGTCTAACCTTGGTTCATAAGTTTAAAATTTAGGCCATGTTTTTTGTCTGCAACTAAACCCTCTGTAAAAATCAAGAACGTCTTGGGACAAAAGTTAATGATCCTCTTTAGAAAGATAACAATTGTTTCGGTTTTTCAAGTTCAAAATTGTGTTGTTTTATAAGAAAAACAATCTCAAAAAGATCATTTCAGTATAACAATTAAGTTTATTTCGAGAATTGATCATTTTATACGCCCGTTTGAAAAACGGGTCGTGTTATCGGAACACCTACGACGGGCCGTTGGGCGGGCTGGCTTCGTCCTCAACGATGTTCGCTCTCTAATTCAAACAGTTTTATTCATTATTCAGATACTTACCACACCTGATAGAAATGTTTAGAGCCATGAGATCTCGATCAAGTTCGATCACCAGCCCAATCGATCAGGGCACTTATGCGTTATGCCCCTTGACATTTTTGCAAAATGAATTATGACGGGCGTATTTTGTGATCTGGCACTCTTGTTAAGTCACGACAATAATAGTGAGCCCTTTCAATGTATAAATTTTGGGGTATCCTACATTAATTTGTCATTATTTTTTAAATCTGTAAAACTTACGATCGACAATTTGAATTTTGACGTATTTTATTGTTTTGATACGGAAAATTCCGTAAACTTACGATAGAAAATTTGAAATTAGACGCATTTAGTCGATTTGATTCTCTTGGCAATGAAGATATGTCCAGCCTATAGAGAATTAAAGTTAAAAACACATCCGATTAAAAATATATTTACTTGCCGCAATATTATTTTGTAACCGTCCGTGGTCAAATTTTCTACCTCATTAATAATCGTTTATGTGCAACAAGTAGTTGTCATTGTAAAAACATTCAAGTTTTTACATAAATATATGACGTCGGGACGGTTTTTATACACTCTTAATTATATATAATAGGATCAAGTATTTTTCTTAAAGGCAAATATTTTTCTTAAAAATGTTTTATAACTGTTTACCTTCGAGAATAAGTATATTTTAATGAGCATACTTACTGTCTATTTTCATTTCCATTCAGTTATCAAAATAATATATTACTCGAGCCTGAGAAAACAATTTCATTTTTGTCCTATTGCAAGTGCGCAACCCATTTTGGGAAGGTGGGTGGGGTAACGCACTCCAATATTATATGTAATGGACAGTTTTCGGCTAATAGCTATTATAATTCAAATACAGTACTACATGACAGACTTTTAATGAGATAACACCAATAATTTAATTCGAATTTATTTAAGCGAAGTTCCAAAAGAAATCTTATCTATATGAATATTCATGCAAATAAGACAGTAACGTCGTGTACTTAATGGCTGCAATAATAAAGTAATGATTAATAATAAAAGTTCAATATAGTATTTAAAAAGATAGGTGTAGTTTAAACCACGGAAGTAGAAAAATCACTTTAAGTCTTCTAAATAGTAAAACATGTTAAACGGGTGTTGATAACATCCACAATAGTAATAAATTCCATAATGACAAAAAAAAAACCACGACCACACCTGAAGTAGATGAATAGTATTTCTATTTCTTTTTTCAAATTATAAACATTTGTAAAAAAATGATGATTATTATCATTGATGGCCGTTATGATATTGACAGTAACTTTTGTTAATTGTCAATGGCATTAATGCTGATATACCAATTAATAAAGGTTGCACATTGAAAAATAGTGAAACTGTATTTGATCTTTAGGTAAAAATGCATTTATGTATTAATTATAATGTAGAAATATATAATATAATTAACGCTTGGGTCTATGCGCTCAGTGCGTCTTTTAAAGACACATGCAAGAAGCCCACTTCTAATTAAATGCGTATAATCTTATTGATGAAGAGAAATCATATTGTATTCAGCAGAATGTATACCCATACATGTACCTATATTTTCTTTAGCGATTGTTTACATGCGCTGATGTCAATTATTTGTCATGGCTTATTGTACTCGAATGTGTTATGGGCCGGTAGCATTGAAACAAAAATAGCATATGTCATTGTCTACAGAAAAAAAGGACTGAAAAAAATAACCACATACAAGCAATTCGACCCTCTCCAAAACACCACCAGAAATATGTTAGTTTATACTCTTTTATATAATAATTGCAAACATGTATCAATACATACAATATAATAGAAGAAAACAAGCAATACGTATCAAGTTATGTAAATACCTTTACGTTATGTAGTTTCGTTTTTTAATGCAACACGTATGATGGCGTATGTTTTACATACAATATTTGCTAGAGCGCTTGTGATATCAAGTACGAATTTTATACACATATTTCAGTGGTGTCCGGCGCCATTCAGCCATATTCAACCACACTAGAAACAACACTGAGGAAATCCCTATTTACAGATTACGAAGTTCTTCAACGTCCAACCGAACAAGTTCTTGTGAAAGTATCACTGAATCTTATAACAGTTAATGGGCTGGTAAGAACTTTTTTCATATTATTATCATCTATCATTCAATACATACACTTGTTTACAGTTTGTCCTAATTTCTCGTCCAATGAAATGTCCGCATTTCATTTGAAATTTGAAAAATATATCGCATAAAATGTGCCTAAGACTTGATATGGAGAAAATACGTCACTTATTTTTCTGTATGTACAGAAATTAAGACAAACTGTAGATCAGTTATCGTTCATATTTTGAATTTTATGCGACACATCACTGCGCTCATCTCCGCGTCGCTTGTGATATATCCCATTAAATTCAAAATATGAACGATAACTAATACATACCAAAGCCGCGGTCCACTAGCTTTATAACCCGGGTAGGGCTCCTGGTCGAGGAAGGACATATCATTCCATGAAAAAACAATGTCGATTTACTTCACCGACTGGAGAAGTTACCAGTACTATGTTCATATCTAATTTTCTGACATTTGTGTCTTTGTAGAATATCAAGGACCAAGTTTTGTCAACATCCGGGTATTTTACGATGGTAAGAACTACGTTATATAATATATTTGTTGTTTTTGTTTTTTTTTTGAAAAACGAAACAACTGTAAAGTAAGAAATGTTGATTTTCAATTATATCTACTTAAAATCAGGCACAAATAGAGATTTGTTTCTTAGAAAGTTCGCAACTAATGATTATACTCCAAACAAAAGCCGACGACGAGAATGAAAGGATACGATGACAAATGGATATTTTATTATTAAATGTTTTAGAAAAATAACCATCGTTTACCGGTGAAAATCATTATTTGCATGTCTTGGTTTGGCGGTCCATAATTCCGTAAACGATGTATTGTCGGATTGACGATGGAGACGTTTCACAAATACAGTCGTAAATGTTTATTATATTAAAATTATGTTGTTCGATATAATTATGACATAATTGTTTTAGCTATGGAATGACACTCGTTTGGATTGGTCACAAAACATAACGTACGATAACGTTCGCTTTATCTTCTCAAATGACGAGCTTATGTGGCGTCCATCTATTGTCATTGAGAATAGGTGAGGTTGTCGCAATCGAATGGTTGCTTTGTGTATATGTGTGTGAGGTCATCCTGTGAGGCTATCACGTATAATTTATCTTCGTATATTTGTGTAATCTCTTACTAACATTTCTAACTGCATGCGCTAGCTATTTTTTAGTTAGATGATATATTAGAAATATCTTTTTCATTCTTAACAACATATTTTGGTAATGTCGTCGATAATTGATTTATGTCTCCTAAGATCGACCTACTGGATTCGGAAATACATTCATTCATGATAAAAAAAACAGACAAAGAAATATATATTTAAAAAATCCATAGCCTTCCAATTAGTTAAATGGGAAGACTATTTGATTTTTTTTTTCAAGCGCATGTGAGAAAGTATGTGTAGCCCGTGTTTTTTGCCGTGCAATTGCAAGTAACTTATAATACCTTAAATTGTGTTAATGATTGCACGTATGCCATTTCAGCATTTAATTACCAATTTAGCATCACTTTAACACTGAAAACATGTTTAGGTCAATCCATATTGTCATCACGGTTCATGTGCAATGTTTGTTGCTATGTTCGACGGTGACTAAAGCATCAAGAAAAAAATGAATTCCGTAGAGGTAGACGAAGATTCAGGATGCCATTAACGGAAACTACTAGTCTACTTAAGCCATTGGTATTACTTAACGGGACAAAATAATAGACGACTTTTTCTATTCTTTCTTATTTTAGACAAGTGAGTTTTCAGTGTCCCGTTGTATTGATAAGTTCTTTTATTCTTTGCAGTTTGTTATTGTGGTGATTTGAGTTCCCATTCTACTAGCGTTGTATTGTGATTCTATATACAGTGTATTTCTGATCTAAATGTTTTCTTTCCTGGTTCCTGATTTAATTTTTTTATTAATCTTACTTCTTTGTTTTGTCGTATTATACACCTATCAAATATATCTGTTCAGGGATGGAAGGATCCAAGACTCATTTGGAGCCATGACACCAACAACTACGGAAATATAAAATATATTTTTTCCAATGATAATTCAATGTGGCGACCTGCCGTCGTTATCGAAAACAGGTGAGGTGATCGTTCAAGATATCAGCGACACCCTGGGGTTAAATATAACAAATGAAAATCTAAGCCGATTACCATGGTTACAGTTGTTTCCAATAGTCCTTTATAGAACTGTTATTCCTTTTGGCTGGTTTTGGAATCTTATTTGGATACGGGAGTGTGTTATTAGTATTAAAGGTATTTGTTTGAATTGGTAAAATTTCCATTAGTATGTGACTAAATTTTAACCCAACAATGTACAGGTACTAAATACGCCGATATACAAGTTCAACTCAAAGGAGAAAATCTGCCATTAATTTACAATAATGTAGTTAAAATTGTCAGACATTTTCATATTACCAATGATCTATTTATTGTAACAATCTGAAACGAGTAATATTATTTGACCCATTGCGAAAGCTTCATTTTGGCATATTTTCGTCACCAAGTCTTCCCAGAATTACAAAACCACCGTTGACTGCTGATGTATTAAGAATGATTATAATTTACGTGCTCAAAATCCGATACCATGTTGCGTACATAGGTGTATTGACAACAAAGTAACATTTATTGTAATTTGAAACTTTGACAGAAATGCTATTAATAGTAACAATAATACTTGACAATTTACTGTGTCATTAATGTTTTCTTGGCAACTAACACGACGTTGTTATCTATAGTAATATTTACATTTGAGTCGTTTTTGATTATTTATAGGAACTACAATGCTTGACAATTTACCTAGCTATTTACAGTAACGTATTCTTGACATCTGACGCGATATTGCTATTTATAGTAACGTTTTTGATAACTCGTTGTTTTGATGCATAGTAGGAAATATGAATGAGATAATCATTGAACCGATGTTTGTTTTACTATTAACATTGAAATAATACCTCCCTACCTTCCTCCCTACTCATTGGTGCAGTGCATGTTTCTGTATTAACTATGACATTTCTTATCATACATACAGTTAAAAAACATTTCGTTAATATCTATGTATGCAAATAAATATAGACAGTTGATATTATGATTACCGTTAACAGGTTATTAGTTGTATTCTTATAGTAGATCCTTCTCATTAAAATCTAATTTAAATGCGTGCTATCTAATAACCCTCCCACTTAGCTTATTTGAAATTAATTAATTAAATAGTCAATGAGTTAACTCTATTTGTATAAGCGTTCTTTGTGGCGTGAGACTTTTAATGGGTTGTGTGATTTGTTAAATAAAAAGCTTAGATATTTATTTCGTTTACTGCTTGAAATAACTTGTTTCTAAAAAGTCATACCTTATGTCACAATTGTCGCCAGCAAAAGAGCAATTATCGCTTGATTTTACAATAAAAGTACCTTCAAGTGAAACATGTATAATTCACATAAACAGAGCGTAAAAAAGATTGTTTAGTTCTTGATAAAAATCATTTTAAAGTATTGATATTATTTGTACAAAATATTGTCGTATTTGAAGCAATTTTATAGTATTGTTTACTTTTAAAGTATGCTATAATCAGTGCAATAATTTGATAGGGTCATTACTTTCAATACCTTTCGCGTTAATGAATATAATTAATATGAATAAAGGATTGTGTTTGCAGCGTATCGAGTCTAGCTGTATTTAGTGACGAAGACTCCCTGATTAGAGTCATTTCAACCGGTACAGCCATATGGACACCGGGAGGGATCTTTGAAACAAGCTGTGATGCTGACGTTACCTATTATCCCTTAGATACGCAGACATGCAGGTAACAAAAATCGTATAATACGCTTAGTGTTGCTTTTGTAGAATATTATATATTTTGTTACCCTGCAGGATAAGAAGGAGTAAAACTTGGTTAATTCGTTTTTGTAGCTTCGATGCATATCGTTCTAAAGCGGTACCACAAAGGAAATAGGAGTATTCTATTTTTGTGTAACCCTGGTGCTGGCGTACATTGAATTGTATTGTTTTCTTTATAGTGTATGTATTTCATTACGTATCGCGTACATTTGTATTTTGTACCTTTTTATATGTTAGATTAGCTTCGGGTAAACTAAATTTTGGTGTAGTTGAGATTCTTTGTATGTATTTCTAGATATACATGCTCTCCCTACAGACATTGAATTGTTTTAGTTATCAGGGTTAGAATTTATTTTTTGTGATTTATAAGTTACAGTGCGATACAGTATAGGATTATGCATTTCTAATTGCTTGTATATTATACTTATAGTATCGTTTTAACAACTTGGGCATATACATCGAGTGAAATAACGTTGGCATTTGAGGATGAACCCATTATCATGGATAATTTCAGCGTAATTATTCATATTTCTTTTAATTTTTGAACTTTTCAATTATAGTGTGAAAATGAAATGTTCAATACATATCATACACAATCCGTTATATTATTGAAGTGTATTAATTTAGTTTTGTGGGACAAATGTATTCAGTACAATGTTGAACTGAATTAATAAAATATAATGAATGTATATCTTACAAAAATCGATAGAGAGAGCTAAGTTTGGAACAATCTCATGAATACTCGGTAAAAAACATATTTTAATTGTTAAATAAATTCTTAATAAACAATTTTTTCATTGTTTTTATTACTTTTTCAGCCTAACGGTGAATGGGATGTAATCGAAACTTCAACTTCTACGGTAACACAACAGAAAACATTTGACTCAAACTCTTACGACAGGTATAACCCCTTATCATATTTGTCATGTCCACCCAAACCATTTTCATTAGCACCGAGACAATTTCAAATCTCATGATTAACAATTTCTCGTCATCAATAGCAATACCAACAGTATTAGCATCATCAACATTGTTATCATCACCTTCCGAATCGACTTTATTGGCATTATTAGCAACACAGTCGATATTATTATCAACAACTTGTCATCATTGATAACAACATTATTATCATGGATAGTAAATTTATATTTAATTTAGTAAAATCATTACTGTGATCATGAAACCGTATGTATCATCACCATAGTCACCATTATCATCAGTACCAGTATCGAAACAACAAGGCCGCGGTCGTGGTTCAGTGATAAATGCGCCGGATTTGTAACTCGACTTTTCGGGTTCGCATCCCGGTCACGACAGGTGATACTTACCGAAAATTTTCCTCTGTGTGTAGAGATGTTACCGACGCCTTGTGGAATAGGTTAGAGAAATTGTCCAGGAAAACTGGTTAAGAAAACTGACCACCGAAAAGACATGAAATGTCGTTCAATGGAACGGCGTAAAACCCACGGAAAACGAATAACATCAAGGGACGACCGCAAAAAAAGAGTGCCACTTATTGTGTACTTTTAATTTCAGATTATATTTTACGCTAAAGCTTCAAAGACGTCCATTGTTTCACATTTTGAACACTATTTTACCTGTATTGCTGATGGCTTCATTGATCATATTTGTATTCAAATTACCTCCCGAATCTGGTGAAAGGGTCGGTATGTCCCTTACAGGTAAGTTTTAGGATTTTTCCTTTCTTTCAGAATGTGTCTGTATACGCATTTCTAGATTCGTCTATTTTTCGTATAAGTACGAGTACCATTTTAGTATCTACTAACCATTCAGTTTGTGTGTCCATTCGATGATGCCAGGACTCGTTCCGTTTAAACAGTTTATCAATCCTTTTAGTTCGTCTCGTATGTCTCCTTTGGTTTCCTGGACAACTAATTGTTACATACAGATTCGCTACACTTACCAGCTTCTAGACGCAAGATTGAATCAAATAACTTTTTTAAAGTCGCATTATACTCAAATGTTATTCCTAATCCGCTTTCAAAAAACAATGCATTGTCACATACACCACTGATATTGTATGGCTTAATATTTCCAATTATGTGGCTGCATCGGTCTTATTCTTATGATTGGTAAAGTCGATTAAATGTCATACATGTATACAAGGGTGCAAATTTCCCAGCTTATGCCGGATTTCCGCCGTCCCAGAAGACCATTGTTGAACAAAAGAGAAGTGTTGTTACGGTCTTCAAAAAAGGCTAATTTGCCAGAGAATCGCACTTCTAGACTCCCTACTTGTAAAGATTTTGCTGTTTTGCAAACTTGCACCCATGCATGTGTAATACTGTAATATTTTCATCTTCAGTTTTACTAGCTTACGCCGTGTACCTCACTCTCATCTCAGACAACATTCCACAGACTTCTTTAAGTGCCAGCATATTGTGTAAGTCTTTGGATCACTTTCTACGTTCTAACAAGATAACCTGAGTAACATGATAAATGTAATTCATTGTTCAATTACTGGAATATTAAAGGGGCATACCCTACAACTTGGTGCATTTAGAATTAAGGCAAAATGATGATAAATTAGAAGCTTGTAAAGAAAAAAGCCGACGAAGAAAGTTTCAGCCAAAAATTCATCCAATTAGAAATAAAATCATAAAAAATATGTATTTGTGACACATACATTCAGTCATGGAAATTTTTGGGTGGAAGTGATTTATTATTCATAGCTATGATTTTTGCGGCTAGTACCTAAACTAGTCATTTTATGACCCATGTTCTTCCTGCAATTATCCATTATATATTGTTTTACATATACATCTAGCACATTTTTACACTTTCACAGAATGTCTGTCAGTTGTAGGGTATGCCCCTTTAATTGATTTGTAATTGTTAAGTTGTTCAGGGATTAATGGCGAGATTCCAAATTAAATTGTATTTGCTGAGAAACCCCACGCTACATTGATAAACTGAAGCACTATGTTCAACAGGGCGTAATGAACATAATTATGGGCTACTGACATCTGTAAAAAAGATATTGGGCCCACAAAACAAGTTAAACGCGTTCCAATGTCTTACCCTCTTGGAGACTTTTCTGTCCTCTGTTTGTTGTGTTCTCAAATGTGTTAAGGGGTACGATAGAGATAAAACAAAACGTGATATGAATGAGTTACAAGTACACCCTGTGATTGATCTGCAATAATACTGCAGTGGGTGGGGTATGCATAATATGTCCATTCAAGCTAAATGGTTTCATTTTCGTTTCAGCCACATACTTGACCATCATTCTTATGTTAAGCACACTATCCGTAGTTTTCACGATTGTCGTGTTGGACATTTATTTCAACCATTCGGATGACGAGGAGCCACCGAAATGGATACAGACGTTCACACGTGTCTTCCTCGTCAGAATGGCAATGTGGAAAGGTAAGATAAAACGGAATAAAAGCAACCGACTGAAAATAACATTGTCGCTTAGCTTATCACAAACTATGTATCAACTTGTTTTTTACCTCGGTTTGACGTCGCGCCCACAGTCAGGGTCATTTTGGCAACTTTCAAAGCTTAACGATAAAGGAAGACCCAATGCGTTAACCTGGGTCATTGCTTTTTTGTACTATATAACAGAGACTACGAGTGACTAGTCACTTCCTGCACAGGCCCTAAATTTTCCAAATATTGAATTTGTAATTACAAAATGATAAAACCACAGTTATTTGAGCATTCTATGATGAATTATTTCAAGCTTTTATTGGTTTTCCTTACAAAATAAATTAAAGGGGAACTATTTATAGTAAATTGCTTTTTACAAAGTAAGTCAAAAGCTTGCTTCCTCTTACACAATTTAAAAGGAAAATAACGTTAGACCTTCACAATTTTATGAAAACTGCGATTGTCTTTCACAAACAGATAGGCTAGTGTCTCTTCACATTTTTTGGGGGGGAGCCCCGCTGGGTAGAACCACAGACCTGTAAGCTATCATGACACAAAGCTAATATTCGGTATGTATCCTTAACAAAACTAACATATTTACATAATTAAGTATCAACTATTTAGAAGAAAAGTTTGGTTCTTAGGATACTGTCATACACGGATATAGTAAAATGCTTCTTTTAATCTTTCGTATCATTGTCAAAGATGTTAATATAAGATGCATGTTATTATTATTCGCGCCCTAGGGTGTTCTCCATAACCATGTTCTGTTGTAGAATGAAGCCATTTCTGTGGAATCGTTTTGTATGAATAAATAGAGTTAGAACAATTTTGGGTTAATTAATGTAGTCATATAATAATGAGTATAATATATTTTATTCCCAACAGATTCATCAAAAAAATATTCCACAAGGACTGGTTTGTATAAGCCTGTGTTTATGAATAATTAAGTATTACATAATGCATTATATATATAGATAAAATAGGTAGTATGCATGTTGACGCGTATATGCTTATACAATTGGTGCCAATATTCATAAGGCTATACCATTTATTGCTGTCAGTACAGAGGTGTGAAAGTATTTGAAATTGGGCTTAGCAAGCGTATTTATTTGTACTAAACACTATATGCATAATCATAATTTTCTTTTTAACTTTGAAACTAATGACCTCTTGCAATCATTGAGAACATAAAATGACTATCACTCAATGTGTGTATTTAGCATAGCCATTGCAGAGCAAACATTATTGTCTACAGGAATATGCTCGTATTCGTCACCGTGTACAAATGTTTGGTACTGCAAGAAACCAACCAGAAGTTATTTTAAAATTCAGTTCATTGCGTATATTGTCAAACCTGTGAACAATAGTCACATTAGCGGATGCTTTTTGATTAAATACATGCTGCTTATGAGCGTTAACTTCCAAAACAAATGTTTTATAGCGTTTCATTTTTGTATAAATGAATTACTTAAATATATGTATCGTAAGCACATACAATATTTCATTTTACGACAGTGATGATATAAACACAAATAGGATGTATGCTGTTTATCTATATAAATGTGTGCATGATTTATATATTGCCCGTTTTATAATGTGGTATTTATATAGCATTTGAAAATAAAATATAGTCACGATTATCGTTTTAGTTTGGCACATTTATTAAGCATGCATGCCCATTGCCCAATGGAAAGCATTAGATGCAGGGAAGTTTGCCCACATTGTGTTTTTTAATCAAAATGGTATTTTTTAAAGAATTAAGATAACCTTAAATGTTTAAAATAAGTAAATGGAAACAACACAAAATGTCAATGGTGAATAACTTCATAAAATTGCAATAATTATGTAAAACGAAATTGAAGGTAAAGGTTGACTAGCAATATATGATAATAATACAATGTAGATGCTTTCCGGCTACTAATGAACTCCATTTCTTTATTTTAGGCCAAGGATGTTGCAAAAAAAGGAAAGTAGAAAACTTTGAGGGCTCAGGAGCAGTTTTGACAGAGAAGAAGAATCCTTTAGACGACACAGCCAACAGAACGTTCTCGGCAAAAAGAGCCCACAATATAATGGTAAAGCCACCACTTAATGAAGAGCTTGAAGTAGTCGAATCTGATGATCAAGAGAAACTATATTCTTGGAAAGAAGTAGCCCTCATTCTAGACAGATGTTTTATGTATCTCTTTATCTTCCTCGTCATTGTTTGCACCGTCGTATGCCTAGCGATCTTGGCTAGTGGCAATTAAGTTACCAGAAAGACCAAAAGTGGCGATTTAATGCACAATTTTAAAAATCCGTTAACGAATTTTCTTAACTTAGAGGTATTTGAATTCAAGACATAAACTAATCCGTGACCTGACAAAAATCTATACAAAATACACCAATATATTCCTTACATAGGGTTAACAAAAGCTATCTCGTTCTAAGTCACGTTTTTTTTTCTTTGAGCAGTTAGTGCCTTTGTAAATTATTTATCATTTTATATAAATTTTAGGATGTGGCTGACAGTATACATGTAGGCCTACTATCTACATTCATTTTACAAAATATCCTATTTACCTAAATTCGCTATATACCGATATTGCACGAAGCGTTTGTTCAACTATGACGTCACACGTGAGAATTATCGTATGTTAGAAATGATGCTACGATGATACTGTTTTGAAAGCGTTAAATGTTGAAAATATAATCTCTCTTTGTACACTTTCTCTCCTTTGACGGTCTGTTCTCTCTGCTATAATTAGTTTCTATAGGATAGCAAATGATGCGTCTTTTTCTGAATGATCAGGTCTTCTAAAGTCTAATGTTCCTGAGGTGTCCATTCATTCTGGCTTGTAATTCTCTCTCTGTTTTGCTGACATAAAATGTGGATCTGCATTTTGTACATATGATTACATACACAACTTTGCGAACACGACAGATAACATCATTGACTGAGTTGTACGTTACCTCTTTATCAGTGTCGATAACTTACCTCTCCTCTGCACATTTTATTACAGTTTTCTCAAACAATCTTACAGCTGGAATGGTTGGCTTTTAAGGCTAGTCTTTCCGTGTACAAGAGAATCACAGATTTCTGTCTCTTTGAAAAGCTATAATTGGTGGCTTCTCTCATCTCTCATCATGTCAGAATGATAGAATACGTTTATATCTTTATTCACAATTCTAGTTATATCTGGTAAGTGATAAGAATAAGTCATAACCATTGGTACTCTCGTTGGATTCTTCTGTTTTTTGTCGTTTCTTTTCAGCAGTCTATCTAACTTTCGTAATTGAGATTCTGTCAATTTCCAATCTTCAAATCTCGCCGCCTATATGTCTCTGGTTGACTGAATCATTTGCGCATATTCTCTTGATTCTAAGCCACAATCGATAGGTCAGTCCTTTCTTTGTACTTTGCGGGCAGCATTAAGAACTGTAGGTGATTTGCTAATTCTCTCTCTAGCTTGTTCTAGAAACTCGATCTGTCGGTGACGGTATTTCAGATTTATCTTGTTGTTTTTATGTGTGCTTTTAGCAAACTATGCAACATAATAGTTTCTACAATTTTTAGATATTTTTATACAAATTATTTACGACTCAGAATTTGATGAGGATCACTTTACTCAATGTTTGCTTAAGTCCTCACATTTACAAATACATGTATATAATATACAGATATGCTTCAAAGGACATTTGTTTCATTTTTGCACTGGCATAAGATGCTTTTGAGTGCCCCAATTTTAATAAATCTATCTAATCAACTGTGTTGAAATTATGAACAGTCACTACTAGCAATTTCCCAAGTGATCCTTATCAAATTTTGAGTTGTATAAATGTTGTGTATTTCACATTGTTTAATTTATTGTCTCGTTAACGTTAATATTGCATCGTCTTATAAAATGCATGTAATATATGTGTGTATGTTCAAGTCGATGTACAATGTATAAGATGGAATAAAGATACTGTACTGTTTGTTCAGGTCTTTTTTATTAACTCCCAAATTGTAATACTCAATAATTTTCTTACGATAATACTAATTGTCCAATTGAGTAATACATTTGAATTTAATTAAGTCCGTGAAATGGTTCATGTATTTACAGGCAAAGGAATTTACACTAATAAGTTGATAACTTGATATTTCTAATATCTATTTCTTTGATATGAAACATGGATAAAACGATGTATTGAATAGTTAGGGCCAATGATTTAGCTCAGACAAACGTGGTAAGATGCCGGTTTGGTACAATGTAATTACACAGGCACTCTTCAAAACAACTAAATAGCATAATCTCATGACAAAACTGTGATGTGCGTCTTTAATTCAAACAGATATAGTCCATGCATAGTGTATACATATGTCTTACATAATGATTTAATATCAAAGAAATGTATTTGTAAGTAATAGTGTTTGTTACGCAATGGTACAAATTATTAATACATGGAACAACTTTATTTATAATACTGAAAAAAAAGTTTTGTACAAAAAGAAAAACATTCATAAACATATTAATCAAATTTAACAATTGAATATCACAATGTTATCAGAGTAATTGAAGACACGCCCTTGTCTAAAAACCGCCCATTTCGATAGTATAACGTTCACAAAACAAGGACTAACAACGTGAGAGGTCACTGCGTTTAAAGATGTCTACAGCCGATCTCAAAAGCAAACATGACACGTTTTAAGTAAAGGTTGGTATTAAGATGTCAGTGTTTCTTTACAAACGGTCACGCCCAACATAGACTTTGCCCTTGGAAAGTCTTGACCCAACTGCAATGTATGATAAACATTTGTACCATGTCTTCCATAACCAATATAAGAATGAAATTTTGTCACATGAGAAGACAAAGTCAGATTTGTCACAGGGAGTTAATTAATTCGCTATAAGCCTAAATGTCACTGGACCGATGACAACAAATGAAGCCATATCCAAGGAAACTTTCTTAAAATATAATCAGCCATAATTCTCCGGTAAAGGAGTTATTCTTACTTCGGGAAGTGTGCAAGAAAAGTTCAAGAAAAATTCATGAATTCCTTTCGAAGGGTTATGGAGCAAAACTTTTTGTGGTCATCAATTTTGTTTTGGCTCGACTCAGTTCATTCATAACAATCAATCAGACATACATGACAAGACAAATAATTGAAAAATTCAAATAATTGACAAAATGATTGATAGATTAATTAATTAGAATACACTGTAATCATAAAACGATAACAAAAATGATGTGAATGTAATATATAATATGTAGCTGCCGTAAATATAAACATAACAACACGCCTGCGAAATCCCAGGTAATTCTTAATTATATGCAAAAAATAAATATTTCCCGAAATATCCATTTTCAGTCATTTTTGGAATATTTACATCCAATTCTCCACTATTTCGGGAATATTCAGGCATTCAAAGAACATTGTAGTAGTCATTTCGCAATTAAAACCATTCCGACAATTGCCAGAATTGTTTTCATAAAAACGTTACAGAACTTAATGTTTTAAACAATAGTTCATGTGCAGTTAAAATCACAACTATACGATGTCTAACAGCATCCTTAAACAAACAAAACAGAACACATAGAGTTAACGTCCATTGCGAAAATCATTCCAAGTCACCCATTACTGAAATAATTGCCATTTCCAACAAGTGCTTTGCTCTTCGTTGCAATTCAAAGCAGCGCCGGAGTAATGTTTTAACACTTCAATCAAACTATCTCGCTATTGTATAAACAACACATTTGACAGGCAAGCAGTAATCCTTCCATAGCATTAATTACAACCATCAACATGGCCTCATATTTCGTTAAAACAATGCACATGCCTTCCAGTTAGTAAGTGTTTTCAACATATCACAATACTGCATGAAACACGATCCTAATCAAACTATATCCTGCATTCCCAGATATATTTATTCTTCCCCGAAGTCCTCAACGAAATATGTAGGGTCCGCTGATGGGTCTATTTCAAAGCAGTCCACAAGAAAGTTTTCAATACTCGTCAACATATGTCGCCTAACAAAAAAATCTTCGAATACGTCTCTGCTATCTGGGTACACCTAAGACAAGAATGGTATAAATCGTGTGAAAGAAAGCTAAATGGAAGGCAGTTTGTTCTTCGGTGAAAGTTGAAGCTAGGATTGGAGATCAATGATTAGTTCGTATCTGATATGAATTATATTTAAATTTGACTTATACAAAGTGCACCGTTGTATTTAATGTCATTGACCGTCATCAGTTAAGCTAGCGCATTTGGATGAACAAAACAATACTCCTAAATCTGTATTCTTATATTCCCCGACAATGCTCACCTAATAATTAACCTGAGGTTGAGAGAGTCCAGGAAGGAAACATTAGACATTGAAAAATATATTACATGAATCAACTTTCTAAAATGCTAAATCTTACCCTCAAGTTATGTTTAATATTTTCTTTGACTAGTGTTTTTACATAATGTGCCGTTTGTTGGTAATGAATTCGATCTGGAACAGATAGAAAAAATCGTTTGAAAAGAAATACAGTTTACTCGTACAAGATGAGAGAGAAACTTACTCGCAGCAGATTGGTGTAGTAACTTACAAAAGGACAACACATTCTGTAGTAAAATAAACATATCACTCTTAAGGTTACATATTGTATTGACATTGAATTATATGTTTGAATAAAATGATTTTGAAAGATGTCAGCAGTCCCTGAATTCTAAATATTTTTAATATATTATACTAGTAAACACATTTTGTATATGCATCACATAACACAATATCCGGCTATTACGGCATCCAAATTTAATGTACCCTAGATTTTAATTCAAAGTCAAGAAAAATGCGTTTACCATTCAATGTTCCATGTGCTAGAAGTACTTTATGTTTTTGTAGGTTGTTGATATGTTTGACAAGTTTGTATTCCTGAAAAAAATTGTTGGGCACTGATTAAATATAATAGTACAATCATGAAGCATGCTATGCATGTTCTATCAACACCTGTTGATACTCAATGTTATCTCTACAACCGGTAATACTATGAGCAGAATTTCTAAACGTCCATCTAGTATCTGATAGCACTGGAAGAAAATCATGGAACATGCTTGACTGATTACCGAGTGGACTGTTAATATATTCAATCCAACATTTACCTTTAATACTCGAATTATTTGGGTAGGTCGATTCACAGGAACCTGATATTTAAAAAAAAACTCAATAAAAGATTTTACTACGTGTATCGTAGTAAAATCTTTTATTGAGTTTTTTTTTAAATATCAGGTTCCTGTGGTCGATTGCAAATATTGAAAAATAGAAGAATTAATTCTCTTGCATGGGTTCTTACAAGAATTCTGTTTTACAAAGGAGCCGTTTAGAAATTTGACTTGATAAGGAGGACAAAGCATTTCCCCCATTTCCAAACCACGAGTGCAAAATACCTTTTGACATGGCAACAATAAGAATGGCAACATTAAAGGACATTTCGTTTATACATAGGTTTGTTCAAAATTATAATGCATTATTGTGTCATGAGAACATACAGGTTGTTTATCAACCTTAAACAAAGAGAACATAAGTGGTAAACAGAATGTCATACAAAGTTGGTACATTTACCTGATGTGATGCTATATGATAACCGCCGATTTCATTATACTTTTCAGCTACAAAACTATCTGTAAAAGTTGACATGAACTATTAACAATTTACAATTTACAGCCATTGTGCAATGTGAAATCACAGACTTGAACATATTCAAGAACATCAAATGTATGCAAATGAGAAAAGTTATGGTATTTTAGCAATCCATGTTAGAACTATGGTTGAGAAGAGTAATGCAACTTTTAGTGTTCTTACGCCGTTGTTCAACGATATCTTGGTTATATACGACGACCGATTCATCCATTAAACCTATTTTCCTGGACTGTATTCGAACCAGTACTTACTTACTCCTCCACAAGGAGCCCGCTTCTTCTCATCATACTGAAGAAAATCCACATGTTTTCATAGGTTACAAAAATAAGTACTTTGGTGATCCACGAGTAAAAGCAATAATCATTTGATTACTTACTCATAAAACTATAGTCAATTATTGGTTTAGCAGCTACACCACATTTGACGACGTCATTGAAATCTGAGCTCAGCGTAGATAATGCTACATGGGCTCCGTACCCTTTACCAACAACTCCCATGCCATCACCTACATACGGAAGAGACTTGAAGTGCCTGTGAAAAAAAAACATTATGATAATTTTCCGAAGTACAATTCCCCTACTTCTATATATTTGTTTCAGTTGTTTTTAATGACATTTTAGTTATGTACGGCGCCGGTTCAACTTACAAGTTTTCCGGGAACATTTTCTAAAAGCCGCACTCACTTACCCTTCCGAAAGGAACCGGCAACTTCTTCAAATAAGGAAGAAAATAGATTTTCTTTGGTCAAAGTTCATAGGTTATGACCTGCTGCGACCGGTAACTGAACCCGGATCGCCTGGTTACCAGAACAGCGTACTAAGCACTGGACCACGACTTATTATTTCCACTCATATTTGCTCATCCACACTGCTATTTGAAATGAAGGTGTTATACTGTGAATAGTGAATTCAATGATGTTTATTGTGTTACTTATCATGCTTCTCTGTATTAAGACTTTCTATGGGGTTTTGAACTATCTGCCCTTAGTTATTTAGGCATTCAAGACTAGCTACAATGTACGTCTTGAAAAATGTTCAGGTCTCTACAGTGTTGAAGACGTTAAAGGAAAGTGAAAAATTACAAAGTGTAAAATCTACCACGAACCTCTTGTAGCTTTAGTAGATGAATATATATACGAACAAATTGAAACGTTTGATAAATCTATAACAAAAAATGTAAATGTTCGATAATTAGCGCTTATTCTAAAATATTCATACACACGGACCGAGTGACGAAAAACGAAGAATAGTCATACCGTAAACTGACTAATATTTCATCCAATTCTCTGTCACCAATATTTTTGTAGACGGCTTTACTCCAGTTCTCTCCCCGTCCACTCGACCCGCTTGTGTCTATTTTGGCGATTATAATACTGTGAACTATTGACATGTAATGTTCCCAACCTATGTAAAACTTGTAAGTGACTGACTGAACACCAATGTCGTCATTTCTGAAAGAAAGGAGACCGAACTTTAAAATGTACCAAAAGAACAGCTGAATTCACTGAACAAAACTTAAGAGATTCTTGTGAGGTATCAAACGAATATATCAAAGCAACATACGGTTATTGGCGTCCGCGCCGAAGCGCATCGCCCTTTAGGGAATGAAGTTAAAATTTGTGAATCGGCGTGCATTCGGAATTTCTCAGCTGGTATCGTTACTATTATTACGATACTGACCGAGAATATCCAACCAAGAATTATCAATTGTTCCGATTGAACTTGTTTCAGCTGATGACGGGTGCAGCGACCTTTGGTGCACTGCAACATGGAACGGGGTCCAGTTTGTTGTTACAGTGTAAAACTGGTAATGAACCAGGTTATAGCGAAAATCCTATTCAGTGTAGTGATTATTTTTTTAGTTAAGATATTGATAATTGATTAAATTAACCTTAGTGGCTTTATTTATTCATCAAGTACTTTGCTTACTTCACGTTACTAATAATATTTTGGTAAAACACAGGTAAGTAGTGATAGATTGTAGTTGACTTTAAAAATAAGAAATTAAAACGTAATGTGGTAAACTTACGTTACTAATAATACATTATACTGAATCAACTCCTCAGTAACAAGAATAGACGGCAGCAGTAATTCTCCAAGGATAACTGTAATAAAACAACAGTAAAAGAAACATTCACTTTTGGGGACACAAACCGATTTTTAACATCATTTCAGTTACATACAGACAAGTCTGTGAAGAAAGGCCATCCTTGGGAAAGAAAGAATGTGGCCTTTATATTGACATTTGTACCTTATTTGGAGGTTATTTTGTGCTAAAAATTCAATGTGGCTTTTCAAAAAATTAATTATCTTAATTTATAGGGTGGCCTTTATTCGGAGGTGGCCTCTTGCATATGTTTGGCCGAATAAACAGGCTGCTTAGCTATTAATTGTTTGGGCAGGGGAATACGACCATTTGAATGACATAAAAGGCCTCCTTGTTTTAATAACAAAATAATTCAAGTGTTGGACGTTTGAGCAGAAATAGATGTGTGCTTACAATTTCCATCAGGGAGGGTTATGTTGAAAAATTCTACAACCGGTGTCAACTTGGACGAGATACGCCTCTTTAGGTCTGAGTTATCGTCAAGTGTAGACACTGTAAAGAAGAAAATAATTGATAGTAAAATAGAGACAAACACAATCAATACAGACAAGGACAGGAATACCAGAAAACAACCAAACAAATGTACAATTATACCTAAATCTCTACAATCACAAAACCTACAAAAACTCCAAAGCAACACCCTTTGGGAGAAGAAATATTGTGTTATTGTTGAGAGGTTGTTGTTCAACATAGAGCCGAGAGGTTGAACTGTATAAAAAATAGTATAGCCCAATTTATCATTATTTCTTTGATAGCTACCTCAGATACTTCAATTAATTTCACGACACATCTTTAAAAAATGCCAAGAGTAATTGCCCTTGTTGAAAAAGTATTCTGTTGATATTGCATGGTGACCTACATCATCTTTTTTTTAATCTGTGAGAATGGCATACTAGTACTCCCATTGACTTCAGTTCAAACTTAAAAGGAAAAAACTCAAAGGAATGTCATTGTTTTTTTTAAATCAAGTATTATCTTTATAATGGAAACCTACGAAAATCATGAAGGTTTTCAAAATCTGTCCGCCCTATTTTGAGATAATATTTTCTGGGTATTGGCATCTAACAGAAATCCTTAAATACGTTACCATAGATATCGGGAGTTGCATAGAGCGAATAATAAGGCACTTCGGGTCCAAGACATTCAAGTATATAATGTTCTCCGTCAGGTGCGAAGTTAGCATCAACATATAAACAGTTGTCATCAATATCACATGTTATACAAACAAGTTGATGGAACTCTGTCGAGTCTTTGTCTGTGGTAGCGCGATATAGATGGCGCTGCTTTGGGTCACTAAGTGGAATCCCTAATATGTACCTGAAGTGGAACATTCAAGCGAATAATACATTTTGAACCTTCTGAATAAAGTACGAGTAATAGTTTAATAGATTCCGAAAATGAGAACTACAAACATGTAAGGAGTTGGAGCGAAAGCTAACATCGATTAGAGGATGTGCAAAAGTGATGAAAGAAATCGGAGCGAAAGTGAATAAACATTGATTGGAAAGGATGAAAAATGAATGTAAGAAATAATAGCGATGGTGAACATCGAGAAGTAGGTATGGAAAATTAAAGTAAGAAATAAAAGCGATGGTGAACTTCCATTAGAGAGAACGGAATTGTAGGCCTAATGTAAGGAATAGGAGCGATAGTGAACCTTGATAATAGAGTATGGGAAAATTAATGTAAGAAATTATAGCAATAGCGAACATCTATAAGAAGTAAATGATCAATATATTTTAAGTTAAGACACAACTGACTGTGTTGTGAAGTTATAAAAATAAAAAGTCACTTACACGGAGAAGTTATGGTATCCTACGATGGACACAATTTCAATATTACTGGTTGTTAAATAGATTGTACTTCCACCAGCTTTATTCACCTGTTAATTCAAACAAACAGAAACTGTTAAGATAATTGCATACATTCAAACCTGTGTTTGCAGTCAATGAAGACCATCCTATGAAAACTGTCATTGAAAAATTACAGCAAACTGATCCCTGAATAATGGTCATCAGTCAATAAAGGACTCATTTTGTCTTTCCCAACAATGGCCGTTGTTCACGGGATGACTGTATATGAAGGGTATCTGCTTCCGAGATTATATGCATTAGGGCTGATTCTTAGAGATGGATTATTTGACATGATACACAAGTGAGAAGAATTCCTAAACTAAAGAATATTGTACTTCATTACGTTTCAGAAGATTTAACACAGATTTTAAACGATATTTAAGTTATTTACGGCGACCGGTTCACTTAACCACTTTTCCTGGACTGTATTAGCCGTTAACTTCTCCACATTTTTGTCACATTTTCAAGGAAAGGTATGACCTTTCGCGACCTAAATTCGAACCCAGATGGCCGGGTCACAAGTCACGCGTGCTAGACCACGGCCGCTTCCCAGTACATTAAACCAATTACATTGTTGGTGGCCAAAACCTTGCTATATTAAGCATAGTGGATTACATTGTTCGGAAGAAAATTGGGATGCGCTATGAGTATTGGTGTGGGGAATTTATCTTTGCTATGTTTTGTAATTATAAATATAATTATTTGAACGTTGATGAGTGCCTTTATGGCCAGATAATGAGTCATAGTCTGTGTGAGGTATATACAGGCAGTTCCATTCTCAGCTTTTGACTTTTCCAGGCAATCTGTTTTACTGTCCATGATTTTACTGTAAAACCATTAACTTTTGCACATTTACGAAACATTTGACTGGCATGTTTAAGAGTAAGTAACTCATGCGTTTGAAACTGATCAATGTAACTTCACGCTTCATAAACTTTTTTATCACCCCTCTTACGTACCTCTAGATCAGTGGTCGCGTTCACCATCATCACTTGTTTGACACTCTGACCATTTCCATCTAGTCGAGGGATGTTTACAAAGTAATGCTGTAGTGATGGCGTGAACAACAGAGAAAACTGGAAAGTAAATAAAGATATTATATTTATCCCTTAACTTTCATAAAAGTTCTAAGAAAATAATAATTTATCATATTGTTCCCTCTCTCACAAGAGTCTTTTGACGATTTTTACGTTTGAAAAACGGGTAATATTATGGGAACACCACGGCAGGCTGGGGGCGGGCGTTCAGGCGGGCGGGCGGGTGGGCGTCGTCCACAACGGTGTCCGCTCTCTAATTCAAATAGTTTTATTCGGATCCTCACCAAACTTGATGGAAATGTTTATGACCATGTATATGTATAAAAGATGTAAATATGTCAAATGTAAGGCAATTTTGCCTTTTTTCTTGAATAAACTATATCTACAAAATGTATAACAATAAATGTGTCGAAAGCACATTAAAAACTGGGATAAGTAACGCTGTAGTGTTGTAATTGCCAATTGTATCACAAGCGTTTGTCTATTTTTTATTCTCCTATAGCGTGTTCATGGTAAATAAGTATACAACATATACTGATGATGCATTTTTAATGACTTACTGGATCAACCCATCCGTGACCAGCCTTTACTTCTAAATTCTGAAATGTAAATTAAAGATATTCTTTAAAAACTATAAACAAACTAATTCAGCAGTTACAAAGGTGTATGAACCTCGCAAAACCTTCATTAAGACATAAAAGATAATTTAGTTCTGTTTAACCGAACTACTCCTATTTTTACCCGCGACCCTAGACTTTCAATTTGACCTGAGTACCAGGACATCTACATTCTCACATTTTACATTTCCACCAGCTTTCAAGAGCCAAACAATCCTACATCTACCTACACTGTGCTTAATGAGCTTGTAACCAGAACAAGACATTTTAGGGCCTAAAAAGACGGGAGCTTCCGTAACTAAAGCGTAATATCAAGTCAATTTGTACGGAGTATTAATTTGTGGTGTTTATGAATGGGACTACTTTCTGCTATCTTTAGATGCGGTACGAAGAATTTGTCAGAAAACTATTGATCATAATTTGAACATTTACATTCACGAATTCCTATTTACTATAATAAATTCTAAGTCGGAACTACTTTCTGCTAACGAGTATTAAAACTATATTAATTAAAGTCAACGGAATTCCCGCTACCATGGCGTATGATTTACTGTAACTACTTTCTGTTGACGATTTACCATGAATGGAACTATATTTTCTCACATCACGGTACTACTTACAAGATAGCATTCTAGAGTCGACGCTTTACATATCATTACGCTGGAGATGTTCTGAGCTCTGTTAAGCCAGACAATCGCAAAACTAGATGTACCTCTCCATGTGATGGATATAACGTAGTGATCTCTGAAAAATAACAAAATGATAGTTAGGCTAGACACTATAGTAACAACTGTTGTCTTTTCCGTTAATTGACCAAAACAATGGGATGGTATGTCGCTAAAGTTTTCACCTCTGAGTATTCTTTAACTCCATCAACTCCATCTCACCTAACACGGAATTTCTGAAAATGACTTCAGCACTGCATGGTTTCGATGGGCACAAATACCAAGAGATTGGACTGGCAGGTTTAGATTATCCTTCCTTTCCAAAACCAAACAAACGGAAGCCTATCTGACTTATGGAAACGGACACAAAATGGAGGATGCCTGGAAAGGTACGTCTTTTGTACGTTCTACGGCGAAGACGTAAATGAGAAAACAAGTGTTTCCGATCAGAAATTATCATAAGCCCACCTTAATATCTAAAATCCTATTGAAACAACTAGAATATATATATATATAAGAAAAGGATTTCTAGAATAAAATGGGCAGAAAAAAACACAACCTTTCCTAAAAACTTAACCTACCTCAAACCAACGCCATACATACAAACGTTTACAACTGGAAAAGGTGAAACATAATCTTCCCTAGGGATACGCCCTTTCAAACAATGCAACATGATTTATGCTTATCTGTTGTTTAACGGCCCATATCATCCCAAACAGAGGGGAGGGACGATACAGGAGAACCGGGCATTTATGTCCCTACTCTTATTTTCCTGGTTCTTTACCGTGCCAGCTGTAATGCCACGATAAACGCCTCATTCGTTTCCATTTTATTTTTAGAACAGAGTACTTAGCTCGGTATTTGAAATTGAAAAAAGCGTCACTGAAATATCGAAAGACGGAGTCGAGATTTGAAACCATGACATTTCGAATAGTACCAGGCTACATGGAACAACTAGACTTATAAACAGTGAAGGGCAATGGTTGATCATTCTATTTTGTAACTCTGTGGAGTATCCGAAGATGGATACAATATTTTAGAAATATACCGAGAAGCATTCTTTTTTGACTCAATGTTCTTGAGCAATGGGGATTTGAAGCTTGGGTAACTGAGTCGAACACCTCACAAACAAGACATCTGATCCCATGACAGACATTAAATATATTGACAAGGAACGAAAAGAAACATCAACCAGACTTACTAACATTTTATCATCAACCATTTTAAAAACGCATTTTCTTTTGTTTCGACAAGTTGTTATTTTGCTTGAAATAACACAGTATGTCCCTTGGGGTATTTTACGAGTCTGAACGCCAATATGTCCGTCGCTAGAAAGCTTTGGTGTATTTTTAAAGTCAATATTGTACGAAGAATGATTACCAGCTTATGAAGTCAAAAATTGCTTTGAAGAAATAAAGAATGCAAACATATTTCGCGATCATTTCTACCTTTCTTGTACATTGATCTAATGATACGGAAGATGCCGAAGGTGGTACGGATGACGTAAGCGAAATACAATCCGTATACACACGGGCAATATCGCGATACATGTTTACTTGTAAAGATAGCAATATTGACTGAGTATTTCCGAATGACTAATCAAGTTCTGTACAGATATTATCTGACTGTAATTTATTTCCCTTGAATAAATTCTACAGGGAAAAGTTACAGAAATCTCCAAAAATCCAAAAGATTTAAGGAAGAAAAGAATGTCTGCTTCAAACTATGTAAATGTTGAAACATGAAAAAAATAGGAAAAAACGAATACAAACTATTCCTTTATTTGTTAATTATTTACTAATTCTACATGTACTTACTTATTGATTAGCTCTCTTGGATGGTTCACTGTCTCTGTTCTGTTTGTGCTAAAATTGAAAACCTTCAATTTTGCTGTAGGAATGGGGGTCCCAGCCTGAAAAATGTAATATTGTACATATACAGTCAAAATAGTCTTTATTGGGAGGTCATTTTGTTCTAATAAACCAGTGACAATGAATAATCGACTTTATTGAATTTCTCAGAATAGGCTTTATTTGAAGGTGCTCACTCATATAATTGGGCTTGACTGAACTAAACAAACTTGCTCACACCCATGTCACACTACGCCGCGTTTCCACTGCGTTGGCACGGCGTTATTTAAATTTCCAAAGCACCGTGAGATAGCAAAAAAAAACATCTAATGCTTTTCGCGAAAAATGGCGACCAAGGCGCAGCTACTGAGCTTACATGGCGTTCTATCGCGACTGTCTGCGTTCTCATGGCGGATCCACTGTGTGCACTATGCTTTCACACACACTGCGCTCATGGCGTATTGATGACATTCGTATAAACACGGTAGACACGCAGTGACATCTCAGAGAAAGGTTTAAACGCATTGTTAGTGGTGTTCGCAAGAAGTTTGTCCTTGCCAGTTGATCTCATACTATCATTTCGCGCCCTTACATTGATACATACCTTTGGATAATTTTGGGTCACAGTTGAAGGGTACTGCAACCTAGGATCGTCATATTTTATATACGTCATCTGTTCGACATTAGAATCGTTAAACTCCATATAAACAAGGTATTCGTCATTCTGAGATACCCATAAAGCATTGTCGGATTTCAACACTTCCTCTGTAAAAGATTCAAACGTAGGACCATAATCATAAAAATTAAACTTGAAAACTAAGACTTAGATATACAAACATGCCCTACGAATTCATGAAATCATGAACTTTTTCTTGAAGAATTCTTGCTAATTTCGTGAATAGTTCATGAAGTAAGTATAACATTTTGACGGGTGTACTAGTATTCCTGGGGAGGAAGAACAGACATCAAAACATCTACTCCAGACTTGCAGGATGTACTCCAAAGAAAGAGGAAGGGTCTGGCCCAAACCAAACATATATGGCTCAATACAGGTCCTGAATAAGACCTGTGTCTTCAAAGTTGCTGCTAGTGTGACTGTGTGACAAGTAGCTAACGCGAAGAAGAAAAAGAACAACTTTTTGACGGGGGATATACTTTTTAATCATGCAGTAAATATGATATATGACACGCCTTGTTACTAATTTCCTCTACTATAATGTCTTTCAGAAAATCATCTATTACATAAGCGTTCTCGAAGTAGATTGCCAATACAATGAGAACTTTTTTCTAAGAAGAAACGATATGGAGAGGAACGTCTAAAAAGTATTTGTTTGTGAATATGGGACCTAAAGTTTAACAGTTCGTAGGAAGACATTTTTGTATGCATTTTTGCTTATACTGAAAACCTCAAGCTGAAATGACGGACGAAAAGTTTTCGTTTTTTTTAAATCGCTGGATAAATTGTTTTGGTCTGGGATCGTGTAATGAGTCAAACCAAATATTTTATAAGAGTGGCCTAATATTAATGTTTAGTGTGGACTTGGGAGCCACTGTTTATATATATTGATGTAGCTTATTTTACGACTGTCTGTTGTATTTTGTTCTTGTTCAATTATATAAAATTGCATTGCAACATGACACGAGAACGAGTTTAACGATTGCATGACGGAAATATAATCGCCGAGCAAGTGACGGCTATTGAAAGCTGAACTATCGTTCAGTTTTCCAAGAAATATCACGTGTTCAGACTGTTCTAATAATAGGATCAATTTTACCTCCGTACAGCCAGTCTGTGACACCATTATAAACCGATCCGTCTACGCCACTCGTTGTAATCTGTACATAATCAGACTTTCCCAACTTCACCGATTCTTTGTAGTAAATATTGTTTTGTAATACCACGACCTGGCAATAAAAAAAAATTATAAAAAAATACAGGCGTATAAGTATATAATTATTTCTTCGATATTATCAAAATTAATTCGTATATAGGTTATCTTTAGTTGATATTTAATAGTGATTGGAAAAAGTAGTTCAGAATGTAAAAGATTAGTCACTTTGACAAAGGTTCGCCGTTAGCCCATTACTACCAATGTGAATAAAATTCTAAATGGAACAGGAACTAGTTTAATAATTTCATGAAAAACGTAGTACTTTGGTCTGCATCAAAATTCATGCGCGCCGAGCGAGTGACGGCTGTTGAAAGGTAAACTCATTTCAGTTTCCAAAAATAGTTCGTATGCATTGAATCAAATTATTATAATAGATAAGGCCATCCGATATCTATCATTTGAGAACACGACAGATGAAAATATGTGTTATAGACACTGACCAATCCTTGTCCGGTATTTGTCCACGTGACATACTGGAACTCATTTTTTCCATTTGGACCAATCAGATCGCGCGATAATCTTGTGTCTGTATCGTACAACTTATACTTCGTCAGACTCGAGTGTTCAAATATCTGAAAAAATATACATAATAATCATTCATAAAATTTAATTATTGTGCACAGTTTTAATGTGTCGTACACGCCCGGTTAGCTCAGTGATTAGAGCGTTGGTCTACTAATCAAGAGGTTGTGAGTTCGGACCCTGAGCGAGGCTCACACTGTTCGTGACAAATTTGACAGAAGATTATTACATCCTATGTTAAATTGTCCTCCACCTCTGAATAATGTTGGGTTATTTTGGTAGTAGCTTGCAGACAGAATGCGGTCACTACTGGTTAATGCCTAAATGAAGTCCAGAGAAGCTTATTAGGTTAACTTTCCGCCACGATATGACAAAAATGATGTTAAAAATGGCGTTAAATTCGATGAAATGAATAAATTAAGTTGTGCCCCTTTATTGACATTTTATTTAATCAAATATGACTGACAAGCCACTTCAGTCGAGTCGTTCAATGCCACCTTTGGGAAAAACTGTTATGACCTTCATGGACAAACTGTTATGACCTTCATGTACAAACTGTTATGACCTTCATGGACAAACTGTTATGACCTTCATGGACAAACTGTTATGACCTTTATGGACACACTGTTATGACCTTCATGGACAAACTGTTATGACCTTCATGGACAAACTGTTATGACCTTCATGGACAAACTGTTATGACCTTCATGGACAAACTGTTATGACCTTCATGGACAAACTGTTATAACCTTTATAGACAGATTACGTTCATTCGGGGTCGTTTTGTTCTAAATGATTAATGATGTTTTTTTTTAGGCCGAAGCCTTCTTAAGGTGTATCTATGATCTAACCGCTATCAAATGGTTTCTACTTAAAAACAGACCTGCTAATTAATATCAATACAACAGAAGAGCTTATAATAGCCAGATGGTCTAATATAACCATAGTAACGAGCCAATAAAATGCATGATGGTCACAAACACGAAAGTACAAAGTCAATAATACTCACTTAATTCGCTACCCCCTCCTTCATTAACATTATTTTCTTGCAATTCTCATGTAAATAAAACATGAATCGTGTGAATAATTCATACTGTGGACGAATTAAAGTGTGCGTTGGTATATAATGTTTCCTGTAATTAAGTTTGTGGCCAGTCGCTCAAAGGTTATTATATGACTTTGTGTGAATTCATGGGGTCGGAAGTTCAAATTTAGGAATCAATTGCAAACAATGAAAAATGATTCCATATAATGATCTTGCTTTTATTATAACAGAACAAGGCGACGGCTATCATCCATTTTCCAAAAATCACACCTTCCCAAACATTCCCTG
Source organism: Lutraria lutraria (assembly GCA_964023205.1). NCBI lineage: Eukaryota > Metazoa > Mollusca > Bivalvia > Venerida > Mactridae > Lutraria > Lutraria lutraria. Next base: position 8,303,608 of record OZ026851.1, on the reverse strand, counting down.
TCTAAAACCAGCCCAACATATAAGGCCAACCCAATAAAATGGGACAAAATACAATGTCCCGGTGGATGCCGCCTTAGAACTGTTTGCAGCAAAACTATTGGGTGTTAAAATATTTTTCAAAACGTCTATCAGAGACGGAGTAGCAACTATTCACAACAAAGATTTTAAACAACAAGCACAAATTGATAGAATGCACATTTGCGTGACTGCAATTTCCCATGGATTATTCCAATAATGGAAACCGTATATTACTAAGCACGGTTCGTGACACCATGTTGTCGTAAAAAAGTGACTCTGTACTTGGAGTGAAAACACATACATTCGATATTCGCCAGTATCTGTTAAGTAAATATTTCTACGGCAGGGCAAAATCTTATAGTAAAATACTTACTGTTTTTCTACGGCAGGGGACATATTATGGTAAAATACTGCTTTTCTACGGTAGGGGAACATATAATAGTAAAATACTTACTGTTTTTCTACGGCAGGGGAACGTATTATAGTAAAATACTTACCGTTTGAACAAATTATAGTAAAATACTTACTGTTTTTCTACGGCAGGGGAACATATAGTAAAATACTTACTGTTTTTCTATGGTAGGGGAACAGCACAAAACTCTTGTCTGGAGAAACAAAGAATTCATGAGTGCTGAATTCATTCTGTTGAAATGGAAAAAAACAAATACGCAATTTAGCCATTGAGTGCCATTGGTAAATAAGCCTCGATAAAATATGTTTTTACAGAGATTAACATTTACAATGTTGTTTGAAAAGTACATTTACAATGAACAAGATGAGTCCTAATTATTGGGGAAGTTTCACGTTGGGCCTAAAATGGCCCTGTAGGAGAATCCCTAAATATTTTGACAACGTACCATATTGGATATTTCGTCATCAAATCGTCTTTCAAATTGTCCAGACATAAATTTTGTTGCCATAGCAACGAAACCAATTCCTTTATTAAATGCGAAAAAAATATAATGTCTTTTTTTTACTCAATTATCTTTAATGCTTTTTTAATGTTTCAGGAGTAATAAATGCTTACATCCATTGATAAAGTTTTTAAGAGACACGCGATCACATTTCCAAGATTTGAATGCTGGAATATTTATGCATACACGTTTTCGTGAAGAAAAAACGGTTTACTTTCATGTAAACATTTTACCGTCCACTTAATAAGTCGGTAAGTGTCAGCACATAGCGGCACATTTCTGCATACACTTAGCTTGTAAATATTCACGAAGCTTTATCATGAAAAAATATTTTGCTTTCAAAGTCAGCACAACACGAGGCGAATCGATAAAGTTTTTTGAACTGAGACATAGAAAAAACTGACAAACATTATATATAGCATTCTTGCGGTTGACATGTAAAAGTATACTTACAAATGGAGAGTTGTCAAGAAATTCGGTAGAATAGTTGCTCTCGCACTCAAAGACAATGAGGTTATTATGTTTTGTTTTGTACATAAACTGTTGTCCGTCTGCAAAGAAAATAGGAATGTCAGACATATTGATGAACAGACACATAAAATGGTTGGTAGATTATATGTCTGTTTTCTAAAGGTTATAATTGTGAAAAGTGGTGAAAACTAGCTTACCACGCCAATGCCGAAAAAGAAACAATTACTCCCAAAATACCAGATAAGGGATAAATGACCCATTTGGGAATAAAGGTGCCTTCTTAACTAAAAATTGCATTTTTTCCACCAGAAGTGAATATCTTAAACAATACATGTATCTGTGTATTATATATCTACGTGTTTTGTTGTTGTTTCCTCGGGGTAAAGAGCTTGTTACAAGTTTAAAACACTTTGGAGACTGTGCTTTGGTCATTATTTTTTGGGGGTTGATTTAGGGTCGGAGGGCTCGGGGGAGGGTAAGGTAGTGAAGGTGGTATTTTGTATGTTTTTTATAGGAATCGTTTTCTGGTCGTTTCGTTAGCATGGGTATGCAAAATACATAAATAAATAGTTAATCAATTTATTAAATGCTTTTGATTTAATCACGGTGCGAATACCACGTGACTTTTTGCTAAGGTTGGGTGCTCCAACAATGGCGGATTCCGTCGATTCAGGTAAGATTTTTCATCCTTGTAGTCTTATATGTACTTTATATTAAAAAAGCTCTTCGCTAGAGCCCGGTCATTTCAAAAACCCACCCTCGGTTGTAGATTATTTAGCATAATATCCCCTAGTTAAATCGTAAAGTGTCACCGCGCATTTTTCATATACACAATGTAAGTAGCTAATGTGGGGTGATTATTTTTTATTTTAAGGAATTATCCCCTTTGGGCGGATTTACATGGTTGTTAATTTGGCGCATGATAACAAAACGCCTTTCTAACACGTTACAATCAAACATTGTCGGTTAATTCTCCAATTTGAGATGTTATGGTTAGGGAGATGACAATGCTAATGATGGGTGACAAACATATTATGCTAATGTTGGGTGAAAATGCTAAGGATGGGTGTCATAAAAATGTAAGAACTTTCATCCTTGTTAACTGGCTCAAGATGTGCTTTTTTCCACAAATTTTAGTTTTATCGGTCGCCAAAGAATAGTCCAAGGCCGAGACAGAAACTGAATGTATGCCTTACTTGTAAAGGACGCGTGAAAACGACATTGACCTGCGACTGAAAACAAAAATACTGAGCTATTTCAGAAGGAATTAAAACTACAAAAAAATAATGTTAGCATGAATTGGTTGACAAAAGTCATAAACAATGGGCATTAAAGTTATTAACCATTGTAGCTCACCGACGATTAGGGAGAGAAGTTAATACAGCGCAACCGCTCCAAATCAACACCTTTTGGAAGCAGCAAAAGTATGTTGTTGTTGTTGTTGTTGTTGTTTTTGTCGAAAGCTGTTGCTCTATAGAGGTCAGATTGATAATTAAATCGTGCAGTGGGAAAATATCATGCTGTTGTTGAAGTGAGGCTGTTGCTCAAGAGAGGGTCGCTCTGGAGAGGCTGCACTGTATTTTACAACTTGAAAGCTCGTCATCTATGGATGTTCTAGGACGTAAACACTCCACATGTTTGTCGTATAATGTAATTTCTGATGACACCTACCCTTTTGGCAACCGCTCAACAAACAAAGAATAATAAAGTCCGATAGTATTGCCAGATACATGTATCTGTTTTTCATGGCAGAGAAAACAATAAGTACATTGACTGCTGGAACCATGGGGAAAACACCAGACAAACTTTGAATAAAAGAAGAATAAAATCAGTGATAACGTTTCCTCGTTTAAAACGGCCTACTCTTTATAACGGTCACATACAAAATTTCAAAACGGCCACCTGTATGTAACGATAGTCAGTTTATAACGGTTATTTCTTTATATCGCTCACATGGATAAGTATTCAAAACTGTCATATGTGTATACGTGTCTTTATAATGGTCGCCTGTTCATAGCGTTTCATTCTTTATATCATTGTCCATACGTTTATTAACGTCCTAATCCAAACATACAAAACATTCTCCCAACAAGGTATACCGTCTAGGAACGGCCTGCAGCAATCCATCAGAATAGCAACATACTTCACGAATACTTCATGAATAATTCATGAAGTATGAATAAATATTTGACAGGGAAAGCCATAGGGCTTGGGCTGGCTTTATATTGGTTCATAGCTACATTTTCTGCTTACCTTCTGACCATAAAGGTTTGATACTGTATGGCTCGTACTCTCCATCAATAAACTCTTCCAGTGATAACTTCTCACCTTCCCTGGCTACTATCTCCTCTGTGAAATAAATAAGAATCGGCGAAATGTTTTTATCACGAGATGTATATTATATGTAATGGCGAGTGATGAATGTAATGTCAATGTAAATGACTGTTTAATAATGATTTTGGACAGCTCTGTCTCAAACGTGAGATAATAGCATTGCAATCCGACAAGAACTATTAAACAAACCCGTTTTCAGTGAGTCTAATTTAGACTAGAAATGTGCCTAGAGGACACAGATGTCCCCGCTGAGAGCTAAGTAAAAAAATGTGCCATAACTCTCGTGAAAAAATGTTTGGATTTTAACGGAAATCGAACTTGACCTAGATTTTGTTATAATTATACACCTGCATGTAAGATATGAAACCAATCCATGAAACATTTCTTGGGATATCGCTCGGAAATCAAGTTTGATAGCACGTTATGCCCTTAAAGTCCCATAAGCATACACATTTATCGGTCCTAACAGTTTCTGTTTATTCTATAACAGAGGAATCCTATGTGTTTTCCTCCCGTGCATACTTTATAGCAAGAAAAAATGTTTCCAAAACCACTACCGTATTTTTTTCAATATCATTGAAGAAAATACTATTTATAGAACAGCTGTGTTTTCCCGCAGCCATATTATGCACACGGCATTAAGTGACGTCACGCGCTCTACATATTTCAAGTTTACAAGCAAAATACACAGCGAAATGAGTGTTTTTAGAAGAAAAAGGGCTTGTTTCATCGGTAATAATTATCTTGCGATAATATCAGCAAATGTTTGTTTTTTACATATATATTTTTATTGCAAAAAGCTCATGGGGCTTTAAGCTATTTCGAATTACCGTGGCATGTAAGCTTCTTGCAGTAGGTAGGTTTCCAGTCAAATTATTGAGAGACAGCCGAAGATTTTAGTTGAATTAAAATACTTATCATGTTTTTTTTTTACCGCTGGAACAAAATGAATTTGTAATGACAAAAGAATGAAAACATTTTAAAAAGACATCTTCCTGATCTAGTCATACGGACATACAATCGTTACTACTCGGGAATTATCGTCACTGAGAAATACGCCTCGTACATAAGTGTAGCGCGGTTTCTGGTCACTACATTTTCATCACTAGGTACTCGTTTTCTAGATTCAGAATTACGATAATAAATGGGCATCAAGTTCCCAATGAAAGAGAAACAGGTTGTTTCCACCGCTGGATACCCAGTGTCAGCCATGATGGAAGGTAGCCCGTGAACAATAATAACAAAATGGCGGCCTGTCTATTAGGTCCGAGGCACTTTTCTGTAGACAAACGCCGAGGAGTTCCGATAACGGACATAGTGGAACGGCAAAAAAAAATGTCTTTAATTATCAACAGGTCTAGTCCGATAAACATAATTTATAGACTTCTCTCAACAGATAAAAAACATTTCCTGAAACCAATAGCTCTTGTATCTACGGCATTTGGACTATAGGCTACAATTATGAGATCTGTTGATGTATACCAGTGTCGGCGAATGTTCCCTGCGGGGACAAACGCAATTTTATCGACTGTTGAGTTTCCCTAACAAAGTAGATGTGTACTCGACCCATTTCTTTTAGCGAGTTCGACATGCAATTTAGACATCGAGCTCCTTCTTAAAAATATTCCTAACACAACTTCGACTAATCTCTAAGCTTGACTGTCGATAAATTATAATGTAAAGAACAGACATATAGATTAATGACATAGTGAGCCTTTGATTTTCAACATGAAACGAGGGAGAAATAACATTAATACTGGGTTAATTTTCTTTGAACAGGTTAACTGCAAATAATTGATTGGTTCTTCACAATTCATGAAAACGAGGGTGAGTTTGGAACCGGACTCAATTGAATCTTTGCACAAACTTACTCGAGCAATGGTAAATCGGATTATGTGTAACGAAATGATCACTAATATTTTAATAAAATCGGATAAAGATAATTTCGGATACGTTTTTAGTAAGACGGATAAATCCAAGCATTTCAGATAATTAACATAAATTCTAAAGACGTCATATAATTGGGATCCTTTCGGATAAATTCAAAATATATTTTTCATATAATTCGGAGAATTTTTGATATTTCGATGATATCTAGATATGTCATCATTTCGGATAAATTCAAAATATTTATATTTCTTATAATTTCGGGAAAAAGGAAACACTTCATGTAATTCTTACAAATTCTCAATTATGCATATAATTCGGATAATTTCGGATAAATTTGAAACGCTCGACTTCATTCGGACAAATTCTCAAGTTTGCATATAATTCGGATAATTTCGGATAACATCGGATACTTTTGAAACACTTATTATAATTCGGATAATTTCTCAATATTGCATATAAATCGGATAGTGTCGGATAAATACTTGGCTTAACTAACCTGGCGTTACTAAGACTACGGCTACAGCAACACAGCTGAATACGACCACAATAACAAGAAGAGCAATTCCGATTCCTTTCCAGTTCTTTTGTTCCTTTTCTTCTTCCACCAATTCCTGTGAGAAAAAAAATACTATTAGTCAGACAAGATAAATTTATAGCAATACATCAGTTTTGTCTGGGTCAATACTGTCTTCTAAATGACTAAGTTAGTAAGATTCAGTATAATACTATGAAATCAACATTTTGTTTACGCTGAAGTACAAAAAAGATTAACAAAGAGAACATTATTAGTATATCACAAATATGAAAGGCTAGAAAAAATAGATCTGTCTTCGTTTATTCGACCAAATAATTAGGGTACGCCGGTAACTTTTTTTTCTAAATATATTTCGTTCTTTAAATTTTGCTGATATGAAGTTTAGAACAGTGTCTGAAGACAAAATCGGTCGGGTAATCGAGAACACGACTATTTTTTCTTTCCTAATTTTGTACTCTGCCAATGATAAGTTCTACAATTCTTTGGTGACATTTATAAAATAACAACTTCTGAAATCACTGACCTGTCACTAATGTAAAACATCTGATATATTTCATTCATGGTGGAAAATGCTTAGTATATGAATTTAATCAATACACTCAATTAGTCAATATATACGCCTAGTTTACCATGTAAATTACATAATGCTTCGGTCATGAAACACATAAATATATCCATTTACGTTCATAAATCTATAAAAGGCTTTGTTGGTTATTGTCTACATAGTATGATCCTTCATAAGAGTAAGAAATGGCGGAGAAACTGAAATTTTTAAAGATACTAAGAAAGAAAAAAAAACGTTCCGCTTCTTGCTAATGAATCTAAGGCTGCTGGTAGACGTGAAGCTGAATACGGTGATGTTGATGCGGATAAGGATAAAGACGACAACAAAGGGAGTGGTGAGATTGATGTTGGTATTGATGAAAATGATAATGTGGCATTTCATGATATTGAAGACGAAAATGGTTTCACTGATAACTTGAATGATCACTATCTAAGTGTTGTGTGCAATGTTCAATATTCTTGACAATACAACAGGAAATAGTTTTTAAAATAATAACTGTTGTTATCAAGTTTTTCAATTACATCAGCAAATTTATATGGAGTACGGTAAATGTTACGACCACTGTTTTGACTTCTCAAACATGATATCAATAATGTAGGCATCATAGGCTCTTACATTTATAATGTCAGAACAAAATTGTCCCGATTTGTTTGTGTGATTTTCACAATTCATTAATTGAATAACGTTTTAAGTGCATAATCAAAATAATATGTTTCAGAGCATTCATCCGCTTAAAACTAATTTTTCCTTAAGGATGATTTTTTTTTCAGACGCGAAATTGACATATTCTTTGTCTTCATAAGGTGTGGCTTGTCTTTCATTAATGCTTCATTGGACAAGTAAGACTCAATGTCAAGACGAGAAATGCATTTTAAAGTTGTGCACTCACGTCGCTTTATACCATCAAAATCATGACCCCGGGGTTCGTAGATCAAAGTCTCTACTGACTGAGCAAATCGGCCGGACTCAGCTTATCAAATATATAAGGTAAATACATTGTATAAGAAACCCTGCAATTATCGAAGCTACACAGAAAAATAACGATCTTGAAGAGAAAAAATCGGAAGATATACGATGTTGTCCGATTGTAAGGAGAACAAACACTATTAGGATTCGTCAAACTCAACGTTGTTTATATCTACGTCGATATTTTTACAAAGTACCAAATATAAACTACACTGAACACGATGGATTTATTATGCCAAAAGCTCAATGGCATCTCCAACAATGAAAAATTGGTAATTTGAAGTGATGACTATGGAAAGCCGAAACTATTGTTCAATTTGCAAAAATAGCACGTGCTAGTGCGAACTTCAAAAGCTTCAAAATGTCTTTCGGGAAATGTGAAATAGTGGAACTGTGAAACAACCTAGAATTTCACATTTTGAAATAAAATATGCGCGGTTCAATGATTCCTTCCTCTAGAAGACACAAATCAAATAAAATGTCATTTATATTTCTATATTAAAATTGGGATTTTACGTTAGCTAGAGGAGGTCTTATGAATAACTCTGGTTGAAAGAAAATGTTGTATAGCACAATAGTACATAAACACAAAATAAATGTAATATGTGTATATCTACTCATAGACTCATAACCACGTTACAATAAGTATTGATACAATATTTAGACATAGATAAACTGGGATTAACAGTCAATAATGACAAACTCAGACTACTTGCTGAAGTTATATCACGTGAACTAAAAACACGGAAAGCAGGTTTATCTCTACGAAACAAAAGAGAATGATTGTCGCGAAAGAATCTATGCTCAATGGGAACATACACACACTTTTGCGCTTTTTTCTCAAAGCAAAACAAGTGCAAAGCATAAATATTTATCTAACACAGGGTGTTGAGCGAAATGAAATGTGTTCTAAACACAGAACATTCCAGTGACTGACAAATGTTGTCTAAGGTGCATTCTTGGCTTTGCTGACAAAACATATACACATATACCTCCAAATCGGGGAGTTCTTTCGAAGTATTTATAACCCGTTTACTTTCTTCTTTACTTTTATTCTTTTCGGTAGATTTTATAGTTTTGGGGTCGTTTTTATTATGATTTGTCGAACCTTTTCGATACATATTTCCCTTTCGCTTATATCGCTGTAAATCAGAGAGCAGTTTGTATTGACTAAATTGGACTATGCTATTGTATTTTGTTTATAGAATTATGATTTTCGTTCATAACAAAAGCTTCGCTATTTAATAATGTACAAAAGTTATTAACAATTCACATAAACCAATACACCACTAGGTATCATTGTTAAGAATATATTGTTTAAGATTTCGATTAGATATATTGAATTGTTTACCGATAAATGCGTTATTTTCACTTGTTGCTTATAAATAACTAAATAGATTAATATTATCAATAATAATTAGTAAGCAAGGCATTGATGCTAGCAATAACTATTGCATTTGTAAATAATAGAAAGTCTTCGATCTTGATTAGCATAATAATTATGTCAACACGATCCTGTTTATGACATTTATAGAATAGTCGTTAAAAAGTGGAGCCGAAATATCATTTCACTGCCTATTACATACATAATTAGATGCTTATTAATTTAGAGAGAATTTTACTAAATTAATAAAAAGATATCAATCGCACATTTAAAACGTATATCCAAATCTTCGAGTACCAATTAAAAGAAACAAAATCTTATTAGAAAGTCTACAATTAAAGTGAAATGCGGATGTAATTTCCTTTTTTTTTGTCCAACTAGTAGAGAGCCACATGTTCGCTGTAGATCACATATAGAATTTATCAAATCTTACGTCCAGTTTATCTTAATGATAAACTTTATTAACTTTACATATAATCGCACTAGGGTTAAAAATCTTGAAAAAAAATCTTTACACGAATATTTCAGTTATCAAACTTCCATTGAGCGAAAATAAAACCATCCGTATTATGTGTGCCGCGAATAAATACATTAAATAATTGTTTATCAAACAGTAAACAAGTGACTCTCTGTCGTTTAAATAATCTTAAATTAACTTGATATTAAAAAAAGTCTTCAGAAAAGAGTAAAATACGTTTTTACCTCCAAATCTATCAACTGCTTGGACGTGTTCCTTGATTGTGAACTTTTCTTAGTTTTACAGTTCTGGTTGCTGTTCGCATTGTTTTGCGACGAAGAAGCGGCCGCGTGCATTGTCTTTGAGAAAGTTGTATTACGTAATGTTTTTACTTGCGCCTCGTTTAGAGTGTTAAAGACAAAAAAATATTCACACACAGTGACAAGTTTCCTCGCCTGATGCACTTCCGATTAATCCATTTAACACGTCTACAGTCCATTTTTTAATCAGCCAGTCGCATTACACACATATTAAACACATATTAAAATCAATTAACAATAATATCTGAGTGTATGATATTCAAATCGCTAATTGCCGAGTTATAATACGTTAATTTTATTGTTGTATTTCTTTTTGCTCTGGCGAACATAAGACGTTAAAAACTACCTCCCCGAATTTGCTGACAACGACGTTAGCCACGACTGTTTCCAGTACTAGTACACAAGCCAAAATATATGATATATTTCGATAATGTAATTATGTAAACAAACTAACATAGAAAAAGGAATGAAAAGAAGATGGGACGTCACGCGATCTCGAATTCTTGGGAGAATAACTTAAGCCTGTATTTCATTATTCATTTATAGTCTTCAATGTTCCAAGATAAAAGTTCTCCCGAGCCCATAAATTCGCCCTTAAGTCAAAAATTATCTAAAACCTGTCTATTCGACGAATGTTTTACGGTATCTAGTCACACACTTTTAGAGGCGTCATGCCATTATCGTGTTCGGATGACTCGGACATAGCCGTAATATAATTACTTTAAGCAAAAAAGGTAATTCATGTAAAGCATTTTGTCGGTCAACGTTTAGTTGGTTATTAAGATAAAACTTATCATAAGGTAAAACAATTCTAAATATTTGGCCGATGTTAGTATTTATTCAAATTGCTGTAATAGTTGATTGGTTAAAAATATTAATTTTTAATGTCATTAGTATGTCGAAGATGTTATACATTTTTATTACATAAATTAAAGAGTAATCATTATTATTTATGAAAATGGTGTATCAATTTTACTGATGATATGAGTGATTCTAATGGTTACGTAATTGGTGAAGAATGTAAATTAAATGATAAATTTTATGATGATGGTGAACCTGTTTATGATCATGATATAAATGATTGTTGAGAATTAGTAGACGGAAATTAAGTCTTACCCACTTATACTGATGACAATGACGAAGACGATGATAATGATGATGGTAATGATGATGACGACGAATATGATGATGAGGATGAGGGGGGAATAATGATTACGATGATGATGATGATAATGATTATGGTGGTGCTGTTGCTGATGATTAAGACTATTATGACATTGAAGTTATACCATGGTCATATTGAAATGTAGCGATTATTCAGCTGTATCATATTGTATTGCCATTGATAGTAGAGCAATGTAATACCTAATTACCATATATGGTATGTAAGTCATCATTAGTTATGCTTGTCAGAACACGTGATCACACAACTTAATAGTAACGTGCTTATTGATCTGAGCATGGACTGAATTATGTATAAGAAACTGATCAATGTTGACCTATATGTGTTTGACGGACCAGCGGCACATATAGTTAGTAAGTCGATAATATACTTAATTTACGAATACAGTGAACATCTGTTCCGGTCGAATCCCATGAATGCGATAACCTCCCTTATCCGAACGCTGCAGTTGGTCAAGATCATTTGCAATGGTAATTGTTAGAGCAATGGGCAAAACATAATTTTATTTATTTATTTTTATTTCAATGATATAAAAACGCATTCGACTTCATTAAATTTCACACACAAATTTGCTTTATAGCGTATACAGCAGATTTATGTAAGACATTGTAATAAACTATATTGAATTTTAGGAATTAAATAAAACAAGGCGATAAAACATACTAGATAGTTTAGAACTGTAAGCCCTAATTTAATTCAAAATTTGCATCGTTTCAATTTCTAGAGCATATTTTGTTTTAGAGATTGTCTTAATCTATTAAGTTGGGTGATATGTTAAGGGAGATTTATTAGGTCGTATCAGTCAGTCGGTATGTACGATGCTGCGTGTATTAAAACACAACCTTATTATTAATTATCTTTAGTCTCTACAAAAACTGCACCGAATGTTTTAAATAAAATATGAGGAAATGTTTGAAGAAAGCATTAGTTAATGAAGTGTTTGTACAAATTCCAAAATTCTAAGAAAAAAGGCCAGCCGACGACACAAATAAGCCGGAGGTATACACAGCACAACACGCAAAGCCAAAAAACAACACCCTGACGCTATATAAATAAATGCAAATAAAGACAAGCACGGAACATTAAGAAAACATCTTTTAGTGGCAACCTTAGAGCGAAATCAATAAACTTCCCAATAGCTATTAAATATATTTAATGCATATAAAATAGAGACGGTACGGCACTTTAATGCTTATTGCATTGAATTGTGTCTGAGAAAAATATCACACGGAATGATTATCATTCTTTTTTGGGGAGGATTGCCTTCCAATACTTATTACATTGGATAAAAAAAATTTTCATTTGCATTCCTCGGATCTTACGGTAATGTTGATACGTATGTTGCTTATACACGTAAGTACTGTTGGTCAAAGTTTAAAATGAACTGATGAGATATGTTGTTGTTGTTTTTTCCTAGATTTTAAGGGGAGAGAACTCCAGTTAGTCAGATTAAAACTGGTTCCCGTTGACTTTGTCTGTGCTTTGACTTTGCACTGCATTAGGGAACGGGAACAAGTTTAAGTCAGATTATGTTTCAAATGAAAAGTGACAAAAAAGTCTCTTTTAGTGTAACGCATTCATTACCGTTAATTTTGCTGATTAATTATAGCATATACATGTCTAGACTATGTAGATATGTTTCTACATTTCTAAAGACATACGCAAGTATTGTAGCTAGTAAAATGGCCCAACTGTCATCAAATCATATCAACAATAATATTAAAATTATGAAGCAATCATGAAGCAAGACCATCAGTGATCATTATCAAATATTGAGTAGTAAAATATCTGGCATAATCAGCGCAAAATTTCTGGAAAAAAATTATATTGTCAACAAAATTATAAACACATAACAAAATGAAACATTCAATGCTTTGATTAGCTAATGATTATTTATACAAATAATAAAACAATGTTGCCGTTAGCGAAGTTCACGTAAAAGTCAATAAAACGATAAACCAATATGTTTCCTCGGAATACCGAAATTATCTGGCCACATGGACGTTATTATTATCAAGGGTAAAATAAAATTGTCTTTGGTTGATGAGATACTGCAGTAAATAATTAACATACTTTTAACTGTCTCATGACGGCAATATTGATATTATGATGTATAGGGTGTGTTATATGTATTAACAAGATTAAATCATAGTCGCGAAAACCGGTTATTATTCACAATATATATAGTACATTCCTGTCGCGAAAATTGGTTATTAATCAGAAGCTTTATACGACCCGCACGGTTTTTAAGCTTATACAAGTAAAAATATGGAGTTCTTTGATCTCGTCACAAAAACCATGAACCAGTAGATTTAAGGTGAATTAAATATCCTGCAGGAAATGGATTAAGAGACCTTTATTCTCTTATGAATACATTAGCACTAAAATAATTGGTGTTTTCACATAGCACTCTTCATTCACAAATGATTTTCAAGTGGTAAAACTTGGTAAAACGATACACAGATATAAGCCTAAACCCCAAATTGGAAATAAATAACATATATTTTACATTTTACATTTTTACAATATTTTAACCTCCAAATCTAATGGTTCTTTTGACATATTCCGTCGACTTTTCGAACGGACAGACTGTTGACCGGCAGAGCCCACACACGCGCTTGCGGCGTGCATCTTTCCGTACAGTTGATTTCGACCAGGGTAAACTTTTTTTACTTCCGAAATGAAGAGTTTGAACTGTCTGTCGTATCACGTGATTTCTGAATTCAACGACGAGAACTGATTTAGATTGACCTTTAACAGAAGCTTTTACCTTTTTCAAAAATAAAACCTCGAAAAGAAATTTGTTTTAATTTCGAACGCCGCAGAGTAATGAATATTTAAGAATTGGCTTTTTCCTTTTTCTTTTTTATCATAAATCGACTATTTTCATAGTTTGAAATATTTAATTATGAAAATTAACGATAAGTACTAAGGGCTGTGGACAAACTATTTTAAAATCTTGCGAAAACTTTTGTTACAACAACGTCCGTCAACGAACTCAATGACCGACCCTTGCAAGTACAAATAACGTACGAGAGTATTGCCAATCGCGTTCTAATTATGGAGACTTTAAAAATTACAATAAACGATTAATTCCTAATTGTTTACGATCATTTGGCAAAAATGCTGATTCAGCAAAAAAGATACCAAGAATAATCGGAGTTGAAATAATGATTCCTATTCAAATTTAAGTAAAATCTTAAGACAAAATCTTGTTAACAAAAATAAATACGCTTCCCTCTAAGTCCACCTTAAAACATAAAAAAATATAATAATTCTTATATTCCACAAAGAATTTTCAAACAATATATATCCATCCAGATTGAATGTATGTTATTAAATAACATAATTTCATTTGAAGTAGGTATTATCTATTCATGTGGACAATTTTACGGTAATAAATTTTCAAATTACTGTAGGTTATAACTATTTGTCTGCGAGTTAATTTCACGGTTCTGTAAAGCGTAAAATATTACATATGAGAATAAAAAAAAACATTCTGCGGTATTTTAATTAAAAACTAAAAAACGTTGTAATTGAACGTTTTAAAACATCTGCCATTTGAAATGTGGATTTTTAAGACTATAAAAATAAACAACGACTTCGAAAATATTTTTTTCTCGAAATATTTATTTGTGGCAGTAATAACTGGCAAAATCGTCGCCTGTTGATTAGTTACGGACAAGGATCACCATATCAGCAGTATTACAACACTTTATGGTTTCTTTGCTCAGCAAAAATCCAATAAAACTTTATTAAAGCAAATTTCTAGGGTTCCCAAAACATTTGGATATTAATTAAAGCGGATGCATCTCTATCACAAAGAGTGCCCTTGGGCGCCGTTGTCTGAAAGGGTGTAAACCCTCGAGGTAAAAACACGTGTTCCTCCGACAATATAAGACAAAGGAGTTTTCACCGTTTTCACGGAGCTAATAGATATGGTCCAAAATTGCAAATAATTGCAGTTGCGAATGGTGACTTTGAGAAATATCATTATGTGACGTATTCTGATTTGGCGGGGGTACCAAACTAAGCTTTTTACAAGCAGGTAATAGCACTGGTCCCGAGCTTATCAGATTACTGTAAGCATGATAAAATATGATATAAGGAGGCTAATCTAAAGTTTTGGTTTTTTAAACGAAAAGCGATCCGACATACGTCTGCTCGTGAACTATCCCTACAAAAGCAGATTGATGTACAAATGTTACAATATTTCAGTTCAAAAAGCTAGAAAGGCTTTCGTTTTAACTTGTCGCTATACATTCAAAAATCCAAGTCTAAAAACCCAATGACTCAAATGAGCTCCATTAAAAAAATTCTGCAAAGTTGCGGAATTTAATTTACAGAAATTGTGTCAAGTGTTGTAATGCCAATATAAGTTTATATATTATCACTTAGCAACTGAATACTTATGCATACTTAGTGCACGCCCAGTCGACTTATCCAATCAGCGATAAGGATATGTTTAATGTTCCTATCTTTATAGAGTATAAACCGACGTTCTAACTTCTAAATTTCTATGAACGACTTTGTACACATTGTGCATGCGGAGCACTATTCAAGACGATTAGAATGCATATTTGGAAGTTCTTCATAATAAGAAAGCTACAATCGCTACCACTCCTTTTAACTACCTTATTTACTTTTTGCAGAACACCCAAATATGCACCCTAACCGATATAAAAAAAATAAGAATAGATGAACAATTGATATTTTTAGCATTAACACCGAATATAATGTTGTTGATTGAGAGCACGATGCAAAATTATTGTCTTTCACAAAGCACAAATCAAACAAATATGTTGCTGCAATCGTGACTACTCGGGCATTTCCGTAACGGAAAACTACGCCTCGTACATAAGTGTAAGGTTACACATTTTGGTTATGCGGTTTCCGGTTACTACTTTTTCAACACTTGGGCCTCATTCTCAAAATGTCAGATTTTCAAACTTGTTTATTGTTTATTGTTCGCGATTGATAAAATGGGCATTAAGTTCTCATTGAAAGAGAAATAGGGCGTTTTCATCGTTGGATCCAAGGGTCATCCATGATGGAAAGTACAAAATGTAGCCCGTGAACAACAACCACGAAATAGCGGCCTTCTTATTACGTCCGAGGCATTTTTTTAGACAAACGCTGAGGTGATCCGATTGATGTTACTGGTTAACTCAATCACCAAATCTCTGATATTAGTATATATGTATTCGGCCATTTAAACAATATATGAATGCCACATACCTCGAAATCTATGCCCTGCTGAGCTTGCGATTTTCGTCTGCTTTTCGCGGCGTCGACATTACTTGACACAGCCGCGGCCGCGTGCATGATTATAATATGTATTTAATATTTTATAAATTTATAAAAGAACAACGATTCATTTATGACTCTTCAAGATATGAAACCTAGTTGTCTTGGTTGAGCGAAGACTTTTTTACAAGTAAATTTGCTGTAGATTCAAATTCAGTTTTTATCGAAAAAGAAATACATTTCCGTATTAACGTATAAGTACAAAACCGGTTTTCAATTAAGAGAGTACTGTTTGCTTATGTAATATCAGATTTTTAAAAAAAAACATAAAATCACGGCATAATCCAGTCGATATTCAGAAGGCTACACGTTCGGATAATCACACACTAAATTGAAAAGTTAAATTAATTTGAAAATATCAACTATCACAAGTAATAAGCATATTTTGTATTCCCCTCTACTTCCATAAAAAGATTACAACCATTTACGCCTAATTTTCTTAAACAATGACAGATTCGCTTAAGGAGTTCTTATTTTCTGTTTACAAGGGAGATACAAGACATGAGTGGTTTTCACGAGGGAGTAATAATTACAACAACCTCAATTATGTTAAGTATAGGTTATGATAATGGATCAGTATTGACTTATTTATACGATAACGTTTTATTTCATTTGGGACTCGTCATAACTTACTAATGTTTATCCATGTAATTGCTCACTCTCAACCAGATATTGTTTGCTGCGGAGCCACGCGAGATTTGGCGGGACTTTAAATTTTAAAAAAAATATGAAAAACTGATAACAAAGAAGAAAGTGATAATTTGAAGTAAGACGGTTTAATGTTAAGAAAAGGGTCAACAATGGAAATTAATGGATTAAGTTTAAAGAATGGTACAGACAAAAGGAAGAAGTATCGAACAACTTTCATATTCAATGTTGAGCCTGTTTGGTAAACAAAACTATTACAGTCGCGAAAACTGATGATTCTATGGAAAGTGTTATAGATTATGTTATAATTTTGCTGGCCTGATATGTACCTAAAAACCACTTTATGGAAATTCGATAGTCATTTCGTTTCTGCAATAACTATCAAGCAATAATTTTAGTTCGTTTTATGCCCGGTCGCTGTCCAAGGTGTAATAAGTTTGTCTAATTAAATTATCTCCCTTCTCCGATTCGCTGAACACATAAAAATCGGGTTTTGGCAACGATCGAGTTACATTGGCCGCGTTGAAATATACACGTTAGATAAGGCTAATATCTAGGGTCATTACTAGCGTATCTATGAATAAATAGTATAATTCAGGACATCCTTAGAAATTTATAGTTGTCAGTTTCATAACTGACTCGCGAAGAAAAAAAATCTCGATAAGAAAAGCGATTTTAACAAAAAAATCTCTTTCTAGCTTTTCGTTTTCGATACAAGCATAATAACAACGTTATCAAGAAAATGGCTACTTATAACCTGACCATTGTGTTAAGAGTTGGGGCCCTGTAACAGCTAACCAATATTTCTTTAAGGAAAGTCTGCGGTACTATTATTATCCATCAGAAAGTCTGACAAATCGCAGAAATCCCAAGGCCACAGTATAGTATTGGTTAATTATGTGCTTAAGATATGCCAATATCTATTTATTGTATTCATGACAGCCATTGTCGACAGATGAACCTAAAACGGCGTAGTAATAAATAATTTATCAAGAACCAACGATTGTTGGTAACTTCGCGACCGAGGTCTCACAGTACAACTGATATCATTCTTTGAAAATAGTTACATTTCCCATGATTGCATTGAATCGATTGGTGTGAAGTGTTTTTGATGAGATTAATACAAACGATCAAATAGCTTCTATTTATGTTGTATTTAATAGTATTTTAGCTGTATAATATTATGATGTTCCATTGATTATTCAAATATCAGCCAAGTTCTGTTTTGAAATGCGTCTTTGTAAAGGTTAGTTACCTTCCATGTAAGGATTACAGTGAGAGCGAGGTTCACGAAAAATGTTTTTAAGATAAGCCGGGACCCAGAGTCTATCCCGGATATCGTCACTTCCGTCAATCAAAAAGATGGCGCGTGCCTTCTCCACGCACAGTAGCGGTGAATTTTGAAAAATGTTTTGATTGTTTAGTGAGTTACATAAACTATCCAACTATAACGCCTGTACTTATCATGTAGTTGTAAATGACTTGAATGAATATGTTTAAACCAACGTCTGTACGGGTATAGAAATCACGGAAATCGACTGCCTATGGCTTTAACGCCAGGTTCAACTATATTGTAGTTATATACGGCTGCCGGTTCAATTAAACAGTTCCCTCTGACTAACCCCCCCCCCCCCTCCACAAGGAATCGGCGTCTTCTCCACATAAGGATAAATCACTTTTTTTAAGTTTGATAAATTGTGTACAAAATGCCACAAGGGCCGACCATTCAGATGATGCTAGAGTTTATAGTACACTTATTCCATGCACAGTTAGTTCCCTTGGAAAATCAAACTGCCAAGCAACTGACTGGCATTCATTCCATTGAATTATACTAGTACCACTTATTCTGAGGAAGATTTTCATTTAACCGTACAAGTGTACATTAAATGGAACTTAACTGGTTTCAAATTGGTCAATATGACTTCTATCAGTAATTAAGAGGAATAAGTTTTGCATTAGCTTTTAAATGTAGCTATAATTTGATAGCACCTCTTTTTCAGTTGTAGATACTTTTGCATTACGCATCATGTTATTCGGGACCACATACCTTGATTTATACAGATAAGAAAGAAATTCATACACTGATACAAAACACATAAATACCACTCCCCCAAAATATCACCACCAATCCAAAACCCCATCCTTCATACAGAAATATACAATATGGAGTCAAAACTTAATCTTTTTTAGGGGTACCGCCTTCGACGGATATTATTGCAGCTTTTAAAATTGTTAAAAAAACTTTTAAAAATCAAAATGCAAAGCTTGCCGGTTTCTCAGAGCGGTACCCTCGTGTATGTTTACATATTTTCTGGATTGTTCAACTGATTACATCACTGCAGAAGCTTTCATTCAGCTGCTGCAGTTTCGGTAGACAGTTGGCACGATGGAGAATTCATAATGGATCGGCTTATTATCAAATTATGTTTTCTTCGTTTGATTTGACACTAGAATGTGGGATGACAATACATTTATACTGCAATGTTCAATCATTATATTTCCCAAAAGTATTAGAATTGATCGACTGGCAACAAATCACGACCGTAGTATTTATAGAGATTGTCCGTCGCAGGCATTTTTTTACTGGGCTTTAAGCAATACAACCGAGCCCTGTTATGAAGAGACCGTGTAGATCGAGTTTTGTTTTGTATCGATATAAAAACGAAGCCCCAATGTTTTCCTTTTTCTTTCATTTAAAAGAAATGGTTAAACTCGATTATCATGCGGTGATTAAAGCCCCATTAGCATTTTGGATGTTAAAATTAAAGTAGGTCTTATTTTACCTAGAAAGATATCTTCAGTTATAACTTTTACTTGCAATAAAAACATTCCGAAATTTTCTGTTTTAATCACAAAGAACATATAGAAATGTAGTACAGTATTTTTTTTATTGATATTGCAAAAAATAAGAAAAAGCGTCTGACAACATTTCTACGAAATGTGGCTAAATAAAGGCATTGTTTAATTATGTTTTAGAGCAAATAAAATTCATTTCTTATATTTTACTATCATAATATTACTAAATTTAAAACGCTAATGGGGCTTTAACTTATCGCTATTTTCTTGGCATGAATCTAAGAGTATCGTCCCTTTTCCTTGGCACGGTTCTAAATGTCTCGCAACCTTTCGATATAACGGGACTCGACTGTTTATCTCTAGTTACCAATTTTGAACTTCTCAGATCATTGACCATGGCCATACAGAATGTGTCTAAAAGTAATATGTCGACATACCGACTTCACAACCGTATCCTATCGCTTTAACAAAAGTGGACTTCACGCGTCTTTTCAAATCAATATGAAAATAATAAACTGAAATGACTGCTATATGAAGGAAATGTAAAGTGAAAGATCATAATCAATATAAATGCATTTAATGGCGCCTAATGTTTCTTATGAAATATATACTTAAACTATAAATTACGGAACAGATATCTTGATGCTCCTAGAAAGGGGAATTTGTAACTTTGATGGATCGGGGGAGGGCGGAGGGTAGTATCGTAGTCTCAGCTCAGTTTGGTGCCGGTAGTCGTGAATCGTAGCCAGCTGATGGTGTTTAAGCTTTAACAAATCGTTAGCTGAATTTTTACATACAAACGTTTGGCAGATAAACACAATATTTCCACAAATATTCACAAAAATGTATGGTTGGTTGGTCGGCGCATCTTTTTTTCAATCCTTGTTATCTTTCGAAGATTCATGTGAAAATGAAAATATTGGCAAGAACAAAATAACTGACACGGCGAAAACAAAGAGTCAATCAACTTGACTGTATGGCTATAAATTGGTTGAATGATGCCTTATATAGAATGATAGTGTTATATAAGTCTTACATGCGGAACTGGTTAACTAATTCATGACAAATTTGCTTGTTGAGTCAGAATGTTATAATGACTACAGTCAAACATGAGCTAGCAGTCACCTTCGAATAAATGCCATCCTGTGATTAAAGTCTGTTATTTTAAAAACCATCATTAATAATTAAGAACGAATTCCCTCCGAATAAAGGCCACCTGTCAATAAAGGCCACATTACTGTATACGTCTTTAACTCTGCGGGTGCAAAATTTGGCGTTTTTAAGATGTTCATGAATTAGCGGGTTCTATATTTGGCGGTTTCATATCCAACCGCCGAAATAAAACCATGTCCTGTCTTCTTAAGCGCCAAAATTAAAACACTTAAGAAAATAAGTTTCCACCATTATATATTGGCGCGGTCTAGATTTGGCGGCTCCGATGCTGACCGCCAATATCGCCAAAATAAAACGGGCGCCAATATTAAGACGTATACAGTATTTCTTTCTCAGGGGCGGCATTTGTTCACAGGTTTTACTGTATTTGCTAGACCAATTTTTTTCAGAAAATACAAATTTTCTTAACTATTCCGTGACGAGGAGAATTGACACGCCATATCAATCAATCAGTCACGTGATAGGTAAAACATATCTAAATGGACACAGCGTAAAGGCTAAACACCATAAAAAGTAAAGCCAAAAACTGTCTCAAATTGATTTGGATATAAGAAAGAAAACGATTAATAAATAATTCAATTTTCTGGAAATAAACCAGATTGCTCTCAAATTGAGATTTTATCTTCCATATTAATTGATTTCTTTGACTGAAAGGATGTATATATAGCTTTAAGAGCACAAAATGTTACCCCGTAACCTCTCAAAATCAATGCTCAAGCGATCAAAATAACCAAAGCCAATCAACGTCCAAAATCGATCCTGGAATAACTGAATATCTTTGATCTTCACTGCAATAACATGTTGCTAAATAAATAAACATGTGTTTGATTGATTTAGATTGACTCAAATAATAAGACTAATCTATCAGAGACCATTGCAGACTCGAAGGAAGTACAGTAAAACTCCACACGTTGACCACTTAAATACAACGGACACACTTTTATAGCGTAAAAAACAATGTTTGTTACTGGCAGGGATTTTCTTTATCATATAGTTGTAGTCTTCCCCTCTGAAATCTTGTACTTTTCCAAATTTCCAATTTGCTCCTTGAAATTTCATTCAACAAATTGGTTTCAGGGGAGAAATCTTTCCCCAAAAAGAGGCTTCAATCCACATATTAAGGGCTATGGCGCCTTTCCCAAAAACATAACCCCCCCACACACACACACACACACTGTCTTTTCATTAACAATAGGGTAGGTATACACATTTTTAATGTAATTAATACTATTCATAAAAGCGTGTGGACAGGTAAACTAGTGAGACAATAGATGTAGCGTGACTCGGAACAAATAAAGTCTTGGGTGCCGGAAGGAAGGGTAAACAGACACAAACAGTTTATGCATGATATACATTCTTGTAACCTATACAATAGAGAATAATAACAATAACGAAATTAGATACAGTCAAACCTCTGTTAGTAGCCACTTCCAAATAAAGGCCGCCACCCTGCGAATAAAAACAAT
This sequence comes from Lutraria lutraria, assembly GCA_964023205.1. Classification (NCBI taxonomy): domain Eukaryota; kingdom Metazoa; phylum Mollusca; class Bivalvia; order Venerida; family Mactridae; genus Lutraria; species Lutraria lutraria. The sequence goes on along the minus strand of OZ026851.1, from coordinate 8,281,181 downwards.
TCTTTTAAAAATCGTCGTTGATAATTTAGAACAAAATTCCCTCCGAATAAAGGTCATGTGTAAATAAAGGCTACAATATGTTTTCCCCAAGGGTGGCCTTTATTCACAGGTTTGACTGTGTAATGTTAATACATATTCTTGATATATACAACACTTATAACACAATAACTGTTAGATATACACCATTAATATTAAAATTAAACATATTTATCCGTCCATTTATATTGGTAGTTTGTATAACGAATTATACAAAAACTCCAGTTCCGATTAGGGCCACACATAATTCTCAACTAGGAGACGACATCGATATAAAATATTCCTTTTCGAGAGGTTTCAAATATGATCTTAAAGTCTGGGTTTTACCATAATGTGTACTGTAGATATACTGTTGTTGTAATTTATTGTCCTTAGCAAATATCGATACAAACAGGAAAGTCTGAAGTCGACCATCTGTATATCTCATGAATACGAAAATTGAGTTTATTTGCGCCTCGACATCTTGTCTTGAATATTTAACAAAGAAATGCCACAAACAAATTCAATGATACGATAAAAGCGATACAAAGGGTTTTTGTCAATGGAACGCAACTTTGGCAACAACAATACTGCGATCAAGAAAACTTTCAGAAATTCTTTTCTTGCGTATAGTGTCATTTATGAATACAGTGCAACACCCTTTGGGAAAAGCAAAATTAGGTTGTTGCTTACGGGGTGTTGCTCTAGAAACTTAAAACTAATCGTTAAATCGTACAGTTGGGAATAATCATGCTGTTGTTGAAGTGAGGTGGATGCTCCAGAGAGGAACACTCTAGAGAGGTTGTACTGTACTGCCAAACATGTGAACAAAGGCCGTCTTTAGGAATATCCAGAAAACAGCCTTTATTGACTTGTAGTCTTTAAACGGAGGAGGTCTCTTTGTTCTGAATAATCAATGACGGGGGTTTTAAGAACGTTGTGGCCTTTATTCACAGGTGGCTGCTTACACAGGTTTGACTGTAATTGTATTAATTCTGTGGGTATGAAAATGAAGTAGTCATACTGTACACTTAATTGATGCACTGGATTATAACACGTTTCTTTTGTGTCATACGAATGACTGTTGATATTGTCTAAACTTCTAAAGAACAATTAATATTACTCTAAATGTCTGGATACACATTATGTTTTCTTAATATCCAAAACGTGGAGTTTCTTGTTAATAAACGTATGCTTCAAATCCCCTGATAAACATTTGCTGTACCATTAAATATATAATCGCATTCTTCGGCAAAACTGTAAGGGGCGACAATCCAACCCATTAATAAACAGACATGACAGTAAAAGAAGAAGAAAAGGTGCAAACATAAATGTAAACCCCATAGCATTTTAAAATAAGAAAGACAATACGCTATGTTCTTTGCAAGGGCGGAACAATTGCACTGTGCATTGACCACATTAAATTCATACGCATTGAGCGGGTGACGGCTATAGAAAGCTACACTTTCGTTCAATTCCCAAAAATGAAATATGAATATGACCGAACATGACATCTAAGTCGACCCCCGCCCCCGTATGCGTAACATTCATTCAAAAATGGCTACGATCCTGTTTTGTTTCATGAGAATACTCTTTTTAATCATTCATTGCAGAGCAAAACACATCCTTTCTATTTTACCGTTGATGGTTTTCAAACGTAACAAAACGTTCGGTTTAGCTCAGATAAACAACAAGAAAGTCGAGACATTTCCCCATTCTAGTACCCAAGAGAGTGGTCAAGATAAATGGTTTAGTTACGACATATTTTGAATCAATGCTATCAGGCGAAGGACAGTCTTATGTAGGTGCCATTGGAAATAGATCGTTGAGACTTATGAACATCAGGGATGCATTATATATAATCGGTCCAATTTTACAATCGATCATCGAAAGTGATCGGCCAAGGGTTTTCGATCAATTTTCAATTATTAATCGAAATTCTAACTTTTCTTTTTAAAAGTTACAAGAGTGTATGCTTTTAGAAACATGAGGTCAGCTATATGAACAAACCAATTTTCCCCGCGACAGTATGTAGTGTACGTCCAATTAGGCCCGAGGAACGGCTATCCACTGTCTCTCTACTTTCACCTTTCCGCATGCTTGCAATAGGGGGTAATTAAAAAACCCTGTCTTCTTATTCTTTCTCAAATGAGCATATGACCAGAAACACAAAATGATGGAGTTCTAGTAAAAGTTTGCCTTCCGGCCTTGACTTTTAAGTCCAACGCAATCAGAGCAATGCTATTGTTGTATTTACTATTTGTACGTACGTAAATACAAGTCTCCGTATTGAAGAGTAGCACGAAACCATTAATACTCGCCTCCGTATTTGAAGAGTAACAAAAGGAATACTATAAAAGTTTCATGAGGACAGACAATGAAATTCCTTTGTATATACGAATGATTACAAGATCGGCTTGTATCTGGAATATTTAATCAATGTCAATAGAATTCTCAGTTCCAATAAAGAGCGAATCTAACAAACGTACTAGCCTTTAAATAACCCACTAATAGAAATAGTTTCTTAACAAATCAGTTACGTACTGTATAAACCTACATACGATTAAAGTATACATGTTTTTACTGCCAAGAAATGTTATTGACGTAATCTTATGTACATTATATTGCGAAAGAAGTTCTATTGATGTTTATTTTTGTACTTTATATGAGCGATACTTTACACTTTCATTAGATTGTCATAAAAATGATTGTGACGTTTTTTAATGTTTTACCTTTCTGTGTGGGTGTTTTAACATTTTTTGTTCTTAATTCTATGTGTCTAAAGATGTTCGAACCCCCAAGGCCAAGCCGCAAGCCTAATCAATTACCAGTTCAACAGTTTCACTTCCAGAGTAAATGCAAACCTTCACAATAAAATGACAACGCTCAAAGCTTTTAATGGCATATGCTGAAATAGTTTTTATTTATATAAATTTTACTTCCATACAAAAAGCAAATTCAAAAAGAGGTTTCTTTGCATACAGGATTTGGAAATACCCGTACAAACACATGAACAAACAAAAACAAAATACCAAAGAGCGGACCTTGTTTGCAGAAAAACAAGCGGCAGAAAAATCATTTGCTCGATTTTTAGCTGATTGCTATTTTTGTGTGACAGGCGCTGAACTGACATTTTTGGTGAGTTTATACATACACTGCTTTTATACCTTTGTTTATGTTATAAATACATGACCCCCTGTTCACAAATTAATTTAAATAAAACCATGTTGACCGGTTATAAAAGTTGAGCAAAATAGTTAATGGCGAGCAGTATCATCTTTTTATAATTTGTAAGAAAGTACTAATAGTTGAAAAATGTCTCAGGAAAGTACATTTCCTAGTGTAATAAAGACAAAAGCGTAGGTGTAACAAAAGAATCAGTTGAGGTACAAATATCGGGGACAGAAGCAAAACAGTGAGACGCGTCGCTCACAAATAAATATTTTGTTCCTATCGATCATCATGTCCCTCTCCACATTGGAGGTAATATAAATATACTTCGCTAATGTGCTCTCCTCCTTGGAGGTAATATAGATATACCCATCCAGTGTACTCTCCACATTGGAGGTAATATAAATTTACATCGCTAATGTGCTCTCCACATTGGAGGTAATATATATATACCCAACCAGTGTACTCTCCACATTGGAGGTAATATAAATATGCATCGCTAATGTGCTCTCCACATTGGAGGTAATATAAATATACATCGCTAATGTGCTCTCCACATTGGAGGTAATATATATATATACCCAACCAGTGTACTCTCCACATTGGAGGTAATATAGATATACCTAACCAGTGTACTCTCCACATTGGAGGTAACATAAATATACATCGCTATTGTGCTCTCCACTTTGGAGGTAATATAAATATACCTAACCAATACACTGAAATCGATATCAATAGAATAAAAACAATAAAAAATCGGCATATCTTACTTAGAAGAGGGTTGGTAATTATAAAGAAAGGGTAACTTACCAGGAAATATGTCTTGGTAACTTCATGATCTAACCACAGATAAACTATCTATTTATATCGATCTATGACACACAACGTCAAATTTGAATATCTTATTATCAAAAACAAGACGATGGGTAAATTGCTTAGAATAAAAAGGGTAACTTAACTTGCAGCAATGGATATATTGATTAGAACACAAACAATACAAAGACAATTGCTTTTGATAAAATTATGAAATATATCTTACTTTCCCGACTTGAATCGATGAGGCGGGGTCTGATGGTTCCTGCCACTTGCCACCTCCCGTATTTCCCATAGGCATGTATGACATGTTGAGACATTAAAAAGCCTTAGAATAACAAAAAATAATCGTCTAATTCGCCTGGTTGTCACGTTATTTCAGTCCGCTTAAAGCATAAGTGTAACTTCATTCTGACGCCACAACTTTTTCCATTGAGGTTTCCGTGACAGAATTGGACAATATTTTTTGTCAAAAAATAATCACACTTTCTTGAACTAAACCCTTTTCTCGCAGATCGTCAACGTGCACTTTAAATTTGAATCAAGATAAGTTTGCACCAAAGAACTTTACCTTACCATGAATATAGATTTTTTAAAAATCTTTAAAACCCTATTGTGTATTGACAAAGAAATTAATTATCACCGCCTTCTAGCACAACAAAACGCCATCAATGATACAAAGCCAGGTCCATAATTTCAAATACAATGTCATTTAAAACATCCTGTCACAAACAATGAATTTTCTGATCTAATATCATCTCAGATTAAAGCTCAGAATATAATAACACTGTATTGCTCTCTTTTGGACAATACATCTAACAAAAGATAAATAGTTCGTCTAAATTTTAAGCAACATAATCACAGAATATGTATACAAATTCCGCCATGAAATAAACAAAAAATCCAATAAGTCTATAATAAAATCATTGTAAATTCAGGGAAATTATTGAACGCTGCCTAAATATTCCAGAATCTAAATGGTACGTAATGTGGAATAGCTTAACCATTCGCACAGGTCAAACTTGACAACTAGCCGCCAACCTATTGCCATTGAGTAATAAATCTGGCATTTTCTGTTCATTAATTCAACTGACACGTTTCAATAGAATCATATCACGCGAACACTTCATCGGAGATCAGTAATTTCCAATTAAGAATAAATCGGTATTTGATGCATCAAATTTTGATAAATGCAATATCTTGCTATCTCAAATCCATGGCCTGTCCGAATGAGGAACTATTGACGTTTATCAGTAACAAGTGAATATCTTAAAGTTTCCAGCCCCACGAAAGACCGAAGAATTGTTATTTATTTCATCCAAATCATCCTCGAGAGCCTTTCCAAACAGGTTTTATGACCATTTAGCACGTGATACTCACAAGAGAATAACAACAATATTCATAGAAGGTTGCACTAGGGTATAAGATTACCAACGACCTTTGGGCACTTCTTCGCCAGAGACGGTACTGAACATAACAATTTTGAATACATGTAATTATTCTATACTAACACGAAAACAAATGTGCTCTCTTTTATTGGGCCTATCATCTAAATATAAATTCAAGACGCATACTTATTCGAACGAAAAACGATGTTCTGAAGATTATCAATTAAAAGTAAAACATCGTGTAGCTAATATATTTTGCAACAGTTTTGCTTCTATTAAGTATTAAATTATTTCCCCCGAACCACTCTGACTAAGTACACAGTCACTTTCTTTTTTATGTGAGTATACTTTTGTTTATAACCACTCCATGAGAGCGTTTTGTACTTGCATTAAGTGAAACTCATCATAAGTAATGGCCGACTGCGACCTTTTCTCAAAAAGGAACACCCAGATAACACGCTCAATGAATATTGTCTAAAATTTTGCAAAATCGCAAGTGTAGTTATATATTAATTTTGCCAGATTAGTCTAGTCAATTCGCAATATTTGATAATGACAAAACTTGTAAAAGACGTTAAATGTCTAAGTTATTATGATATATGAAAATAACACAATGTAATTTAAAAACCACCAAGCAACAACAAGCTGATAAAACAATTAAGCCCAAATTTCAAAACAAACAAGTATTCAACAACAACAACAACAACTTTTATTCAACATTAAGTAATATAACATTACTTCTAGTCTACAAAAAGTATGTGCAGTGATAAGCAATGAATCAATTCCATAGTTGTATCAAAGATAATTTGTTTAATATTTTTAATCATAGACGAAAAGTCCGACAATGTCCGATTAATCTTAGAACAACCTGTCAACTTTCGATAAGCCCACATTCCAAAACATACAAGTATTCCGTATTTTTATCTCAAGCAGAATCACTTTATTAATTCCATAGACGAAATGTCCGACGATGTCCGACTCATTTTTGAATGATTTGACAATCTCCGACAAGCAATAAAAGTGTCTCACCATCGTGTTTGTAAACCACGAAGCTAATTTGCAAATGAATTACTTGTTTAATAATTCAAAATAATTTTCTCTAAATCAATCTTTACGTCCAATTTCATTTACGAATGTGCACATTTTCTGTCGTTTGCAACGCGCTTTTGCAATATACCGCAGTGGAAGTATATGAAGAGTTAAATGTACAGGAATGTATTGCTCGTAAAATAGGCAACATTGATTTAGATTCATGCTACAAGGAATAGAGAATCATTAAAGGGTTTGTATTTGCACTGACGATGTTTTATGATCCTATTGTAACATAATTTAGTGATTTTTTTTATCTATTTTTACATGACTTTTGTATTGAATTTATCAAATTTTGAATGTAAACTTTCTTTCAAAATTATGAAAATTTGAAAATAAATATTGGTTCGGTAAAAGACACATTTGACGCTTTAGAAAATCTAATTTCTTTCCTAATATATTGTTCAAAAGCATGGAATTTTATTACGAAATATACAATTTATCACTGAAATAAGTAAGGTGGTTTTAATAGGGAAAGGCAAACTAACAAACTGAACCAAACACACCAACTGTTACTAAAGATGAATGACAATGATTTCTACAATTCTGAATGCAGAATATTGTAATGTTGAGTCAAATTTGAAATATTTTATTGAAGCGATGCCTGAAGCAATTGTCTTGAATTCAGCTAAGAATAAAAGATGTAAGTAAAGATGAAAATGTTCAGTTAACTTATTTGATAAATAAGCACACAATCGAAATATTTTTTTTTATTTGATATGAAAAAAATATATAATAGAAAATAATATATCACTTACTCTCCATATTTTCAAACGTTTTACTTCCAAGCGTACTTTGTGCATATCTAATTCATTAAAGAATTTATATCAACCAGGGAAAGCAATTCGCATCTGTTCATATTTAAGTAGAGGAACTCTGAATCAATCGAAACCTATCCTCAAAGAAGCATCTTTGATCTAGAATATATTCACACTTTGTAATAAAATTACTCACTTCAAGAAATTGCAAATATTAGTACAAAAGTCTTTCACACCCCTAGTCAAGTCTGATCAATCGTTTGTCGGGAAACGCTCCGACGAATTACTTATATTTTGTTCTGTAGACATATTTCAAACAACTAGAATGCAGTATTCAATAATTTATTACAATTATCAAATTATGGAACAAAGGGCATAGATCAATTTGACAATATCATTCTTGAAATTACATTATTTTACAATAAGGTATTGTTTCTAGTAACTATTTTAACTGTCGGACAAATATTTCGCAACAAACAATCGAAAATTCTGTGATTCCGTGAGCGCAACATTTCGCCAGACCATCTTTTAATTACTACTGATATCAAAAACATGGTTAAACAATACCACAGTGTATCATATTAACAGCGATCACTTTTTTATTGCCATGCTCACATTTCCCCGGTCTGAAATTTCTCCATCCTTAACTAATGAAAGAGGTGTCTGGAGATGTAAAAAGAATTACAAATTGGTCTCTTAATGACATTAATTTAGAACAGAACTGGAGGCGACATACACCCAAACACACACAGGAAACTGATACATAACGAAAGCCAACCAAGTCTAAAATATTACAAAACTGAATGAAAGCATTGGCATTCACATTTAGGACTTGGATGAATTTATTTAATATCCTAATAGTGTGGCGGCAAAAGAAAGAGTGCCTGAAGTTTGAAAAGATTCTCAAATGAATTTCCAGACATCAAAAAAAATTGTCTTTTCCACGTTCCTTCAACTCCCAAAGGGTGTCGTTTTTTGAACGGTCTGCAGTTTAATACATTTGATACAGATTAATTAAAGGGGACGAAGCTAAGACTTAAACAAGGGTAAGACATACTCAATGCAAATGTTAAATAGATATCTACTACTCGAGTTTAAAAATAAGAAAGGCATGAACTAGTTCAGCAAAATAATAATTTATTACATATACAGCGTGGAATATTTATAATTTATGACCTTTTTAAAAAAGCGAAGCTGTTTATCGGCGTATTTAGACTGTCGTCCTATGCATGGATTACTGTTCAATACATTCCAAAATGGGTCCTTTTGAGGGGTTGGTATTTAAGGAAAAGGTAGTGTTTGGGTGGGACTTTTTGCAATCCTTTGATCTATATTACTATAATCTTCTGTAAGAGCCACTTTCGATTTATGAAAATGAAGAAACAAAATTGAGACTTACATTTAATATGTGTGTATAGGCTTAACATTATTTAACGTATAATATAGATTTGTTCATTTATATTATTGTTTACTGAGATTATATTCTCCCAGAACGTGCGAAATAAATGTGAAGAACGAATTAATATGGTATATAAATTAATTATAGGTGATACTACGTGTTGTATCTCTTGTGGGAAATTTCACAGATTCAAACATATATGTATTAGCTCCATGTGAAAATTTTATCTGAGAAAATTCTAAGATTTCGAAATATCAGCAATTCATTTTAAATCAATTTAAAATCAGACGCTTTATACGGAAATACCCTTGGGGTAAATTTTCAAGTGAACTAAAAGATTGGTTATACTGACGTTAGGACGCAATTTCAGCAAGATGGTGTTGTATATTCCATTGCACCAAGTAAAAACAATATGAATCTTATTAATGACTAGATTAGATAACTTAAAGGAGAAAAAAGATTGGAATCACGAACAAATTGTAGTTGATTACATGAGTTGCATTATGCCAAAAGGTAAGGTCATAGAAAAGGGTCACCCGACCGATTCTATCTTTTGCGTCGTTTCTGGCAGCAAAATCCAAAGTTAAAAACTATTTGGAGAAGAATTGTACCTCCCAGGTACGAGATACATTTGTTATAAAGCCACAAAATGTTATAAAATAGCTACGGACTATGAATAATAAAAACCACCCAATGATTAGTCTTGGTTGTGGCCATCGTTTACTAAATGACACCGTAACTGGAAGAGCTTGTGGAGACGGATGATACGTTGGTGTAAAATTCCCTTCTACCCGAAAAAAACGATATTGATAAGAAAAAATGGTTCATATGATCAACACATGCAAAACTGCCCATCTTCCCCAAAATACGACCCATCCCGAAAAAATAAAAAGCAATCCGCCAGTCAGGTAACAATGTATAAAAAAGCAGACTACAAGACTGGTATAAAGCCTATTTAGATTGATGTTAAACTATCACTTATGTATTGGCTTTAGATGACTTGTTGGCCGGACAAATATCTTCAAAAACACACAAAAATCGTGTTAACATCAAAACACCAAGCATCTTGCAGTTATCGATAACAGACAGAACATGAATGTTTCAGACAAGAATCGTAGTTAAATCACCAATTGTTCTATATTCACAACCCTCCATGGACTTATTTACCATAACAAAGGAAAAGTCATTTGAGAGGACAAAGCCGTACATATTGTATAACATGCCGAGTAAAGGAGATAATATTTATATTAAAATGTTCAAAAATGTTTAAAGGTGGTAGAAACATGTATGATTTTATAAAACAAAAATATCACTTAGCGAAGACTTCAAAATTAAGACTTCTTCTTTCTAGACCAGTTTGTAATATTTACTTTCAATTTCACAATGGCAGACCACATTAATATCTACAATATGTGTATCGTTTGTTTTTGTTTCAAAATGTGGTCATATTATCTAGTATATCTTTTTCATCGTGGGTTAACAGCGTACAAACAGCCAGGATCATCATTACTGGAAGAAGCAAACAAGGGTACACCAGGATAGAAGCATCGGTCTACTGTATGCTAGCTGGACATCTTCTCGCATATGAAATGAACTCACAGCTGTGAGGAGCTAATAAAAAATAGTCAGAGGGCAAAACCATTCGGCCACGGATGTTCCCTTGTATTACAGTGTTATATCGAAAAATGTCCTTTGAGTTCGATATGGCGTTGAATTGGACATTGACAATATGAAGCAATCAGATGTGAGCCGTTTCGATATAAGTCTATATCATTGACATGATACACTTTACTCATATGCGAGGCACATTTTGTATTTAATTTACATATACGTAATACATCCCAAATTCAGTATTATAGACGCAAAATTTGATCGAATAAGAATGTTTTATGATAATTATTAATTTTCCAGAATTTATGCTAAACAAGAAATGATCTACGAAATATTTGAACGTTTCAGAAATTAGGTTTTCAAATATTCCAGTGAAATATTAAATTAGTTGAATGCACTTAACTGGTGTCTTAGATAACTTGATAGAATTGCTGTGTAATGCCAATGACAATCCAGATGCAAAAAGTATTAAGATAAAATATTTTGATGAAAGCAATGTGCAAGTTATTATTTTGATTGACAATGGAAACTTTGAAATTATTAAGAAAACACATCTTTGATATTATCTTTACAACTGAATAATTCAGTACATTGTAACAAACAAATGTCAAAGGAAAAAATCAATTCTCTAGGAAGAAAGCTTTCCAAAATGAAGACCACAAATACGAGGGGTGGCCCAGAAGTTCATGAACACAACAAATAATAATACTCATAAACAAGATTATCTTATATATCTCAATATCCTTTTATAAATTGTTATATAAAACCTATTCTGCTTGATAAAAACATCAATAATAATATCTATTTGGCTTTTGTTAAAAATAATGATGTGCCAACAAGCCAAGAAAAATGGAACAAATATTTTGTAAATAATGACATTAATTGGCATTTTATTTATAAGGCGGTATTCAGATGTTCAAAAGACTCATATATTCAATGGTTCCAGACAAGAATTATTTATAGGATATTGGCTACAAACTCACTTTTGTTTAGAATGAAAATTGTTGATAGTAAAATGTGTACTTTTTGTAACTGTCATGAAGAAACTCTTGTACATTTATTTTGGGAGTGTAGCAAAATTCAACATTTATTTCAATATATCAAAGACAACATACATAATTTTGATAAGATATTATGCTGTAAATCATTTATTTTAGGTTCAGAAAACAGTGATTTTAAATATGATATTTTGTTTTTGGAAATGAAAAGATATATATATTTGGCAAAAAGAAAAAATATTTTACCTTCATGTATTGGTTTTAAAGGTAGTCTAAAACTAGCTTGGGACATTTATAAAAATACAAATATGAGTGAACTTGAAAAAGAAAGATGGTCAATTGTAAGACACCTGATTGAATAACTACACATTATTGTTACTTATGTCCTATTATAAGATAATCCATTTATTTTTGCTTTATTTCACTTTATAAATTATAGATATTAAAACGTATATATATTATGTTCATTATAGTAGTTTTACCATGGAATAGTAAATATTTATCATGAAATTAAATGTAAGGTATGAAGGTGTGATGACCCCGACCCCCTCATACCTATTACGGGGTGAAATAAACGGGGTTACCCTGTAGGGGCCTCAAAAAAAAAAAAAAAAAAAAAAAGATTATCTTATAGAAAAATAACTATAATTTTTATCCATGTTTTATCATTTGATTTCAAAACATTTATGTCATAATGTTCAATATTATTCAAAATATGGAACAATCAAACTCTTAAGTATTCCACGTTTTTAAAGTACGAGCTTGTCTAAAGAGTTCATGGACATCTATGGTAACTTTTAAACAAAACAAGATAACAACATCACTCTTTCACAGTATCAAGCATTGATATATTACAGTATGGCATGTAAAATGTCATCACATTATAACAAAACATAAGGACACAGTTTACATTCAAACGGGTGTACCTATTGTTGCTTTCTCCTTCTTCTTGTCGTGCCCCTCGCTACACGGGCGATGAACGATGCCGTCTTTCGAAGCTCCTCTGCATTGCCACACCCACAGTAATATGCATCTACGCCGTGTCTACATGACGTCTTCTCACTTCTCAACGGTATTTCAGTTACGTACCGACTGAAAGTTTACCTCACCCACCATATTCCCTGGATCTTGCACCAATGAAAGGCTTGTTCTCCGTGAGGCGCCGCTAACTTATACACATTGATTATATTTGATGAAGGACGAATGACCTTCGTTGCAGTGGTTTGAACCAAATCACCACAAAGAACATATGCCGCGCCCTGTGTCCCGAGTACTGTGTACCAAAAGCTCTACCTTAAACTGGGCATCACGGTCAGGAGCGACATTATAAATGCGAAGTACAGACAAACTTGGAAAAAACTTGTTCATGGCCCAATTCTCTAAACGGAGAGAAGATCTTAAGAAGAATATTTAGAAAATAACAGCATTTTACGTTTAAAAGCACTGTAAAGAAATCTCAAAGGGATTTTAAGAACAAGATTTATAACATTAAATTTGTCTGAAAATTTCCACATTGAGGCAGCTGCTGATCAATAACAAACAATGACAAAAACATAGAATTTGTACAAATTGTAATGGATGTTTAATGGATACTAAGCGTGAGATTCTTTAAGATATTCCTAAATGGGACAGAAATCCGTAATGAACGAAACATACCTGATCTTCATATTTGTAACTCATGTATTTGTTATTCTAATTGCTCCAACATATACTTTTTCCAAATTCATTTCGACAAGCTAGACATAAGTATTACTTCATAGGTTGTTTGACGCGGCGAAGTGCGTTGGTTTCTAAAAGACATTCTAGTTTGCTGATATGATTACTTCAAATGTACAGAGCATATTGTTGCTCAAAAGGGAACACTTCGCCCAGTGCGACAGTCCAACCGTAAATACATGTAGTAATGTATTGTTTAACGGTCCATGTTACGTTTAGTGTTAGTTATTAAATTTTAAGTTAACTTCAGAAGACCAAAGAAAACTGAAAAAAAGAGAAAAATATAAATAGACTTAACATACAAAGAGGGGACCCACGGTACAAAAAAAGATAAGAATGGCAAAAATCAGATTTTGAAAATACGAGAAAGATAATGACTTATAAAAAATGATGGAACAATCCCTAAATATGTAAAATTACTTTAATTTTACAGTCTTCGCTACTTATCCATGTTCCTGTCTGTGTTCCTAAATAGCAACAACACGAAGTAAACGCCTTAGGTCATTAGTGCCAGACATTCTAGTAATTATATCACAATGCTAGTCTTTCTGCGCATGCGCAATTACGTGTATTTGTGTGAATGATTATCCTTGTACCTAAACAAAACTGACATTTGCCTTCGGTTGCAAATTGGAAATCAATTAAACGACAATTTGAAATTTACCAGGACTATGTATTTTTCTTACTTTGTTTAAGACGTATAGTTTGGTGATCTCAAACATTAAAACATTGACGCAGAACTTTTGCTACAATGGTAATTTCATTGTATCTTTGGCGAATAAATGGAGTTTGTGTACTTCTTCGAAGAAACCATTCTTTCTTAGGCACCCATTTCGTAAAACTCAAATATATTTCAGAGAATATATCTTTTATCATATCCTCGAACGTGTCTATGTTATTTTTATGCCCCCGCATCGACAGATCTGGGCATATTGTTTTTGGCCTGTCTGTATGTTTTTCTGTAACAAACTTTTACCTTGCCGACAAAATCAAAACGCTTCTACCTACATTCATGACAGCCTGTACAGGACATGGGTATTTTCAGGTCAGTAGTTCAAAAGTCAAGGTCATCCTGAGGTGACATTATGCTTTTTCAAATGAGTATGCAGTCAAACATGGTTGTGTACTAGTACTAAGTTCGATAAAGTGAAAATCCTTTCCCTAACACGGCCTTCCTGATTTCATTATTTTATATGCAATGCAACCTCTTCAGTGCGGCACTCACTTTAGCAACAAACTCCCTTCAACAACAGCATGATTTTTCCCATTGTAGGATTTAACTATTAATTCAACCTCTTTAGAGCAACTGTTACAACCCCCCCCCCCCCCCCCAGCAGCCACATGATTTGCTTCTGACAAAGGGTGTTGCTTTTGTGAGGTGGTAATGTATAGAAAAATGTGGATATACGAGTATCTACGTTATAATTTGCATCTAAAGGAATATTCTATTGCCATGTTCTACTGTAAATTGATACCTTCTATGCTAATGTAGTAGATAGTAAACGTAAATAACTGGCAACCCCTCGCTTGAATATAAAAGGCACTAGAGTATTATCCTGTGTCAGCTGCTTAAGGTGAATGTCGGAAAGTTTACCATAAGCAAGATTGTTAAGCTTGAAAACCGTATTAATCTTAGCTAAGATATGCCAACAAAAGAGGTTCCAGATGTCGTTTTGAGAAATGAAATTAATGCTGTGCGATTGAATGTTTGGCATGTTACAGAGCTATTGGGAAAATGGAGCGTACATTCTGCAGTTTTCAGTTGCAAGCTCCTCTTGTTAAGTAATTGTTTGCCCCTTATGTCCTCAAAACGCCTTCAAAACCTCGACGTCAACACATTTGTTGCACGATCGCTCATGAATATTACATTATTATTAATGCAATATACGGGATTGAATCTTCTCGTCATGGGTGTGCAACACGAAGCATAGCCCACATATAGTGCGTTAATAAATCTATATCTGAACTTGTCACATTTTGAATTCATTTAATAATTTGATAAAAGCCTTTCTGGCATCATTGATGCATAGGGTCATATTCCAAAACCCTTGTTCACACGATCTCTGAATATGATTGGCTAAACCTAGCTTTGTAAGTCTAACTTTGATTATTTATGCTGCATACAGATTATTGATAAGGAAACTACTAACATAAAACACTTTACCTACGGACCGGATTCAGTTTGGTTCCCTTTTCACACATGTCCAAATAGAGATGAAAACCAGTCGTGAGTTTGAAAGAAAACAATCATTTAATTACATATCCACGCACATTTAATTAAATATCAATGAGCATTACATAAAAGCACTTACCCGTAGATAAGTAAAAATACTGACTAATTATAGGTGTTAACTGGGCAATTTTGTTGAATACAGAAACATTCAGAAATTGAGATTTAAAGACATTATGCCGGAGAGGTATCGCCTAGTAATGTCAGCGGCAAAGCTACAGGGGTGGGGGTAAACGATTTTTGGTCATAACCCTATACTGACTTCCAAGGAATATAAGAAATAGATTTACTTAAATAATTCAACAGATGCGAAAATAGAAAACAATACGTTCAATAGTAAACATTCATAAAGGTGGTGCTCATCATCAATATATCATCATTACACAAGCAACAAATATTCTAACAAGTCACAACGCAATCTCTGTTACCGTATGGAACTTAACGAATGTTTTCTTTAAAAAATGGAATCATTCGGTTGTAATTAGTGCCTCCTTTCAAAAAAGCAAACATAATGTTTGAAATGATAATTAACAATCCGAAGAGGTAAAAAAGGATTAACATGATGTTGCGGAAACGATCAGTGGAAACTCTGCAGTTAATCTTTTTGGGATTCGATGATTAGCGAGACCAAGTCTATCTTGTGTTACGACGGAGAAAAATTGCCAGTTTACGACTTGCTTGCAACTGGAAAATTTTAACATTTGTTTCCATATTAGCAAACAAATCTTTACTCTTCATTGAACGAAAATATATGGTTTTGAAAATCTATTGCAAACGATTGGGTACGGAAAAGGCTTCGAGTATATTCAATTAAATGTCTAATGTGATTCTAAGGCTGATGTCCTTATTACGATTTTAAACATTGACTTAATTGTGTTCTTAAGCAAAAAACATAATGAATGCACAATATATCAAGAAAATAGTTCATCTTACGCTAAAATGATATAAATGGTAAAACTTATTGTAATCTATCTAGTAAATTCATATATTTACGTCTATTTGTTTCAATTGAATGTAGTTTTGTAAGGTTTCATACAAGAAAATAATCTCAGGATTGTCAGGAAATTTAATAATTTTAAAATTTCAGTGCTAGTAATTTACTTCAAAATCGATTGCAGAATATTTTCTTGTTTTGGATTTTCTGCAGAAATCTTTAATACTAGAAATGTTTTCAGCCTTTAACTTTATAGTTGTTTCAATTTCTTGTGTTTTGGGATTTAAAGAAAATTTTCCGAATTATTTTTTTGTTTCATATCAAAGAAAGTTATATCTTCATTTAGATGTTCTCTGTCTAATAATCACAGTTTGTTTGGTCGAGTTTTACGCCCCTTTTCAACAATCAGAGTCATATGAGGCGGACAGTACACCTAACCATCGATCCACGGAAGAACCAGTACTAGGCTCCGATCCTCCGTGAGACATTGCCTACTTTCTCACATAAAGAGACATGATCGGTAGCGGGACTCGAAGCCACGACCCCCCCATAAATGAAAGGTTACAGTGATTTAAAGTCAGCGATCTCAACCACTCGACCACGGAGGAGGCGGGTGATCTAATAATCACTTGTCCTTGAGCGCTTTCAGTTCGAATTTCGCCAGGTATGAGGAAGCTATCCAGATAGCTACGGAAGGTCGATGGCACTTCCCGTGTGTCATGGTTCTCCTTCACCGATAATACTGAAATGACGCTAAAATGACAATGTGGGTTGATACGCTCGACGTTAAACCAAGTGAAAAAAAACTTCTTTTACCCGAATGCAGATTGATCATCGATAAAAAAAAGTTGTAAACAAATTAAAAAGTGTCCTCATTAAACTACCAACCGCTCCAGGGCGGTACTTTCGGATTATGCAAATGGTCGGAAAATAATATTGGGCTGGAGCTATCGTTGTCGCCAACTTTTAATTTACGGAACCCTGCATCACAAAGACTTGTAATTTTGTTAACAAATTTAATAAAGACCTAAAGTGTTTTAATGAAAGTAAACAACATTTCAATATTGTCGATATACGACTTGGAACCTCAATCTTAAATAAAAGTTATTGTATTTTCAAGAAAACAATATTGAACCCAGTCTATTAACGAAACTACGTATAACTAACATCTATTTGCGGAAATTTCTAAACAATGACATACGTTTTGCAAATCAGTCATATCCGATGCACTTCGTATTAAGTTTACAAGTCGTACATATTTGAAATAAAGAGACGGTATGGTAGTACATATAAAACATAGATTTCGATGTAAAAGAAGCTAAAATTTACGTGTAGACAATATGATATCTCATAAAAACTCCTGGTTAAGGCGTGTTCATATAGCATTGAGAGGTTGGTGATGACAAAGAGAATCTGAAATGTTTCAGACAGAAACTGTACCATTCTCACCATTATTTCTGTGCTCATATTTCTCAAAGGGCTTGTTTTACATAACACAAGAAAAGCTATTACCAAGGAAGCGTTGAAACGAGTTGAAGATGTATAATATGTAATATATAAAAAAGTTGTCTATGGTAATACTTATAAATATGTTTGTACATGATCATCTAAAGCATTATACAAAAAAATATCTGCCGGAGCCAGCCTGACTAAAAAAACACGAGTGGCGCTTTCAGACATACATTAGGGCTTACCCAATCAGTGATTGGTGGCTTTTTTATCTAAGATAGTTAGAATGTATATTTGGGTGTTCTTCGTTATTAGAAAGCCACAGTGACCACAGGTCCTTTTAGCTTCCTTATTTACGGAGAGCACCCAAATATGCACTCTAACCTACACTTAGCTAAGAAAGCAGTGTTTGCACAGAAATAATTTGGAACCTTTTATTATATGCAAATGGTATTTTATCAATTTGTTTTTTTTGGGGGATCTATTGTCAGCCATTGAAACCTGTATCGTTAGCATTAGCAGGACTGCTCGCTTAGCCAAGTTGTCTGTGAGATGGGTCAAGTGTTTTGTTTTCAGAATTTCCAGTGAATTCTAAGCTCTAGGCTTGGACATCTTTCCATGAAAGCCAACTTTAAATACTGTTGAACCATTCATTTTCGTTTTGGATTTAATTTCGTGTATTTCGTGGGTCGGCTCATCCACGATATCAAACCCCACTAATTTAAATGCAGAGAAAAGGATTTTTTTCTTTCAAAAATCAAAATCCACGAATGTATGTCCCCTCGAAATGGCCATTTTGGTAAAAACCACGAAAATTGAGCCCGACGAAAATAAATGAAAATACAGTACTCTCTAGATTTGATCTAGTTGCCGAGGTTCACTGTATTTGGTGAAACAATAAACTTTAATGAATCATTTGAAACAATGGCCTTACCTACGTTGTAAATATTGTTTTGATTTATGTTACAAATGCTATTCTTCTTTATCATCTAAAGCTAAATTTAATATTGTAAACGTTTTAAGAGCCATACTATACATTGAATCAAACACAAGGGAATTATTTGAAAATCATTATCTGCGTTAATAAGAAAATAACGTTTTGAATATGAGATAACTAAATCAGGTTAAAAAGTGACATAATTCAGTTTTGTCCAAGAAAACATCCGATGTTTTAGTCTCTTGAGATATAAATGACCCTGAACCATACAACAATACATTATTGAATACAAAAATACAATCAAACGTGTGCTCGCAGTCACCTCCAAATAAAGGCCACATTGTGAGTAAAGGCGGTTCCTCCGTATAAAAACTATCAGTCAATAAAGAGCATAGTTTGTCTTTCCTAAAGGGTGGCCTTTGTACACAGGTTTGCCTGTATACTGTCAGCAACAAAATGAGATTGCTCCTTTGTACGTGAACGTGGATCTGTAACATTAAATTTTTATGTTATTTACCAATTATTCATGTTACGGAATATTTATCAACATATTAAAATGAATGAGTTATTAATGATGTTTTAGACTCATGTTACCCCCTGTTCTTCCGTACAAACAAATTGGGCTTGGGTTTGGGTGACTAGTTGGTTAGGTTTAAGACTCTTTGTTTCTATGGGAGTCACATAAAAGTGTCCAACGTGGGTTTATGTGGCTAAATTTGACTTTATGTGGCTTAATTTTAACTATCGTTACTTCGTCCGTGCGTACCTCCGCCCATACCACGGATCGTTTATCTGTTCTGTTGGTATTCACATATGTAAAGCGGGCGTCTAAACAATGGAGAAGGTATATACAGCTCAATACTGATTAATTAACATGGTCTGATCAATAACATCGCATTGATAAGGTTCGTCCTTTGCGTGCTGAACGCAAGTAAATCTGGCGTGATGCTTGAGTTACATAATCACCAAAACATCCAGTATATTATCAAAATGTACTAAGCGTGTAAGATATCACGTCACTACGGTGGTATAAAAGGGACATAGGAAATATATTATTATTACGTGGCCACGCAATAGCTATTACGTGCGCACATAATAATTGACCAATGAAACTTGTCGTAGTAGCTATCGCATGCGCATGTAGAAGTTATCGCGTGCGCCCGCTGTTGCTATGGCGTGGTCACGTGAAAAATAAAATATTACCTGTGTCCTCTTTATGCCACCGTACTTCACTTATACGATGATGCAATCGATGAATGCAAACTCGTAATAAAAAGTTGAAACTTCAGAATTGGCTATATAATTTTATACACCATATTACTGCAATTACTATAATTTGGTACTTGAAATTCAAGACCTATTTATTAAGCGATTGCGTTGGCGTCGGAGCGGGTAACAAAATTGGCTTTTTGTATGTTTTATTTCAAAGCGATACGTAAGTAAATGGGGATAAACGGTTATGGTCACGTGGCATTTAATTGCAGGGTAAAATGAAGCAACAGTAATTTTAGCCAGAGGGAAACTATTTCTGGACAATAATTCAAGTTTATTTTCCGAAGTAATGTGAAGGGATTATTGAAAACATGGATTGGTAAATCTGAATTCGAACATATTATTTTACGCTAAATTCGATCAAACACAGGAAAAAGTGTTTCAAACAAAAACCAAAAAGTGGTCTTCTTAAATTTAACGTAGCATTGATTGAAATATGGCGATCGCCTATTAATGGAATGACTCAGATAAGAATATACTATTTATAGCCAATTAGGTAAAGTATTGACCTCTTTATAAACTGTACACCTTACGGAGAGAGGAAACACTACAAATACAAGAGGCCGAAAAATAGTATCGTTAATACGCCTCGTACACAAATCGTAACTACTCGGGCATTCCCGTCACTGAGCAATACGCCTCGTACACCAATCGTAACTACTCGGGCATTCCCGTCACTGAGCAATACGTCTCGTACACCAATCGTAACTACTCGGGCATTCCCGTTACTGAGCAATACGCCTCGTACACCAATCGTAACTATTCGGGCATTCCCGTCACTGAGCAATACGTCTCGTACACCAATCGTAACTACTCGGGCATTCCCGTCACTGAGCAATACGCCTCGTACACCAATCGTAACTACTCGGGCATTCCCGTCACTGAGCAATACGTCTCGTACACCAATCGTAACTACTCGGGCATTCCCGTCACTGAGCAATACGTCTCGTACACCAATCGTAACTACTCGGGCATTCCCGTCACTGAGCAATACGTCTCGTACACCAATCGTAACTACTCGGGCATTCCTGTCACTGAGCAATACGTCTCGTACACCAATCGTAACTACTCGGGCATTCCCGTCACTGAGCAATACGTCTCGTACACCAATCGTAACTACTCGGGCATTCCCGTCACTGAGCAATACGCCACGTACATCAATCGTAACTATTCGGGCATTCCCGTCACTGAGCAATACGTCTCGTACACCAATCGTAACTATTCGGGCATTCCCGTCACTGAGCAATACGCCTCGTACACCAATCGTAACTACTCGGGCATTCCCGTCACTGAGCAATACGCCTCGTACACCAATCGTAACTATTCGGTCATTCCCGTTACTGAAATATACTCCTTGTACATAAAAAAGTGTAAAGTAACAAATGTTTGTTATGTGGTTTCCGGGGTTTTTTTTCAACACAAGGCACTCGTTTTTAAGAATCATTCTCAGAATGACAGACTTTCAAACGTGTTTATCGTTCGCATTCGATAAATGGGCATCAGGTTTTATTTGGAATAGAAACTGACTGTTTACATCAGTAGCCCTTAAACAACAACAACAATATGGCGGCCTGCCTATAATGTCCAAGGCTTATTCTTTGGACAAACACCAAGGAGTTCCGATTGATTTGATATAATCTTCTATTTTTTCTTGTGATAGATCTGTTATAAGACCAATATAATGTAAGAAACATACTAGTACATGTTTATAAACTAATAAAGCCTTTTCATAAAAATCAAATAATGATACGAGTATACGTAAACAACGTTTATTGGTTATAAATAACCAATAACTATCATGCTTTACAAAACGGTATCAACGTTGTATCAATAATAAAACATAACTTTAAACGTAAAAAGATGCTCAGTACGCTCAGTTTTAAACAAAACGGAAAAATCGTTTATATATCTAACGAGTGAGACAGATTTTGAATTTTGGATATAAGGATGGCCTAATTGAGCTTTTATTGAATTCTATTTTTGTACACTAAAACACGGTTAAAAAGAACTTTGTGTTTTAGCGAAGAATCGGATACAGTGAAGAGAATAATCTTCCCGGATATAGTTGAATAGAGACATGATTGTAATTATTCGGGTCCGCAGAGTTTTCATTAACTCCTGTGTTATATATTCATGGTGAATCACATTTTGTATATACGATGTTCTCCAACACAAATTGCCATTGTGTGATACTAAAATATCTAAATATGTTCATTTTATCATCAAATGGAAAAACATATCAAAAGGAATTGATAAGGTGATTCAAAGTAAATGCAAGATGTCGTTTTGTTGTTTAATTGTTTATTCAATACAATACATTTGGAGTGACTTGGTTCCTGTCGTATATATCAAGTTTGTCTGAGATATTGCGTTTATATTCCGCCCATTAATCAGTCATTTATCTCTGTCAAAGATATTGATTTGACAACAGGGCGCCGTAAAGTATCATTTGGCTGCATAGGATCCATAATTCAATTTGCATTGCCGATAGAACGAAAAATAGCTTTGCAAAAAGCGATGCCTGTTGAGCGCTATTACAGAATGGCAAACAGCATAAACAAGGTTTTGTTCTTAAATCTCCATTAATACATTAATTACCGAAGACAAATCCTTTATTGAGAAATATTAAGTTATCATTTATAAATAATTAAGGCAATGTTATTGGACCGCAGAATGCGTTGCGTAATTAAAGTATTTGGTATTAATTAAATCAAACAACCGCATTGATTGATAAAGCTCTTGCAATGGATAATGACATGTTTTTTGTTTAATCGACGGTCCCATATGATTTATATTCATTATTTTACAGTTTTAGATAAGATTGACAATGTTGGAATGGAGTATTGTTGCATCTAATCCGGTTTGTCACGATATGCAATAATTTACCGTTTAGTTCGAAATCTGGAACTTAACAACAGATAGTGAAACAGAGACTATGTGGATACGGATGGTTTTACCTAAAACGGGATTTTCCAAACCAACCTCATGATTAGCATGAACTTTTTGTAAAGCATAAATACCGTTCAAATACAAATCTTCAGTGAAATACAGCGGTCTGTTGGTATAAAGGTAGCATCTGGGTTACCTATTTAAATTAAAAAGTCCGCCTGGTAAAGTTCAGTATATTTAGTGCGAGGGCGCCACCTCCAAACGTTATTGCAGTACGAGTTTCTCCCTTACACATAGCATACTTCTTTGTTTCCTCCTCTTTTTTATAAACAAAAAAAACTCGCACGCTTAGAGACCCTCCTTTATTATGACCATTTCGTTTACTTCATTCCTCACTTGTATTTTAATGAAACCACTAAGTATTGTGACGTACTGATGGTCTTAACATTGGACTATTTTGAATGTAGTATCTATTTTTACTAAGGAAAGGAAATATTATAAAAATGGTATTCGAATATTTGATTGAGATATTCGAATATACTTGAATAATCGTTTTTTATCCATTCTTGAATCTGTCCGAATCAGACGCATCCGAAAATATGTACAGCTTGCTGTTTTCTCGGATTTGTTTATATTCTTTTACGACTATTATTTTTTAATGTATTTATTTTCATATTTGCTGAACAATGTTGTCTGCAATTTACCTTCTAATTTGTGTAGATGCAATTATATCGATCAATCTATGGTACTTGAAATACTGCAGAATGGGTTTGATTTAAAGATAACGTTGTACAAAATTACTGTCATCATACTTCAAGTTTGTCATTGGCATGTCTGAACCCACAAATATTGACTGAAAATAAACGTAAATCGTCAACACGGGTCATCAATGCCAGACAATCTAGCAATCATATCAAAATAATGGCCTGTCTGAGCATGCGCAATGCCGTATCATTGTTCCAGTTGGTTTCTTCACACACCTAAATGAGTAAGAATATTACTGAAGGTCGTTCATCGTAATTCAAAAATCACTACGGTCTCACCTGTGTTTACAGCCATCTCCGAATAAAGACCACCTTGTGAATAAATGCCATTTTTTCTAAAACTGACATTGATTATTTAGTACACAAAGACCTCCGAATAATGGTCACCTGTCGATGAAGGACACATTGTGCCTTTGCCAATGATGACTTTGTCCACAAGTTTGACAGTTTTTAAAGCGTCAATTGTTGTTCTCAATCTGCAGAGACAGTCCAGACAATGTTTATTGCCTAAAAGCAAAGACCTTGTGGGTTTAACCCTGAGTTGAAGATCAGTGGGGAGAAAATGAATCTAATATCCCACCAAACAACTAAGAATATGTATAAGAAATAATTCCTAAAAATAACCTCATACAAATCCAACCTTCTCCATAATATAACGTTCCCCAATACCCCTTAACCAAACCAACATACAGAAGCATCAGAAATACAGAAATGGAGGGCAAAACACTGTCTAAAGGACGGGAGCTGCCTTAAAATGGTCGGCATCAATGTTGGAAGTGGTTCAAACCTCACCCATAGCGCTGGAGAAACAAATTCAATAAAAATACAATGCTAGACAGATACAAAAATAAAGGACAGTGAAGAAGTACATAAAGCTGGGTTATTATAGCAAGTTGGTCTTAATATTGAAAAAAATCTTTCAGTGAGGTTTAACCGACTTTGATAAATAACGTTGCAGATGCAACGAATGGGTTGTCAACAAAGACTGTCACTGGGTTAACTAATCGACATGTCGCATGTCAACGCCTACTAACAACAAGAACAGTTAGAACTTAGCTGGAAAACCATACAGATACATAAACCAACTAACATGGTTCACACCAAACCACACACATCAACACCAGAGGGGTTTGTCACGAAAAAAAAAATTCGACAACAATATTGAAAAAAAAAATCGAAATTTTTTTTCCATGAAACCTATATATATATGGGTTTCATGGAAAACATTTTTTTCGATTTTTTTTTTTCGTGACAAACCCCTTTGATCAACATCTGACTATAACTGATTTTTTTCACGTTCATGAGTACTACCAATTCTATATTAAGCAAACATTTAAATGTATTTTGTATACATGTACATGCTTTATTTGTTTATGCTGCAAAAACGATGGTTACGTCCAGCATACCACAACAAACACGTTATCGCTAATGATTCCAAATACAGATAAAATGACAGTGATCACATTTTTGTCACGTAAAATTATTATCCGAGTTTGCCCTATTTTTCCAGTCAATCAGCTGCCGATATTCTTCGAATGTTGTACCGATTAATACCGTGGAGACAACTGTCTGGGCTCTTCAGATGATCGCCGGTCGCTCGCTGACGCTCGCTTCCCTTGACGTTTCTAATTTCATGTAGAACATTCATTTTTAGACACTAACCATTACTTGTTGCACATTATGTTCAAGACCTTTTGACAGCATATTAAATATATTAGAGTTACTTAATCGCAAATATTGGAAATATACGGAAAATGTATTTGTGGCCACTCTTTTGCATTTGTTTCAAATAAATGAACACAGACAATATTGCTCAACGAATACCCTAGGGCTTTGGCACTTTTTTTACAAATACTTTCAACGTGCATTTCATTTTCGAATTTCAAAGAAATAGAAATTGAGAATTTCATTAAGGTACTGAAATCAGTCGCATACCAAAGCGCACGGCGTTCAAAGTACATCAACTTTGCCTGGAAGATATAACTCGACATGAAATATTACACAAAGCCCAGAACAATACTCAATTTACGATTTAGATTCTCGAACACAGATAATTCTACAATAAATTGTACTGTTACAAAGATCGGTCCAAAGGGATCGTTTGATATTTTACAAATCACGGATATTCGACAAGGCCTTGCTACAATGGGATTAAATCCAAATTAGAGCTTCGCCGTTCCATTACAATAATTTGATTTATTTTGAATTCACCTTCGAAATCTAGACGACATTGACAATAGCATAAAATGTCTAACCCGGAAGGTTATTGAATTAATTTGATCCAAACATACATCAGTTTGAAAATGACAAACAGCCGAAATTAGGGAAATGTCTGTTAGCGATGCGTTTCTGAAATGTCACATTGCTTTTAACGATGAAAAGTTTGGATGGTTTTTTTTGGCAATATCTTGGAATCCAATCGTAATTATTGAGATAGTTTCGAGCGGAAAAAATGAAATGAAGAAAGATGAATTCCGAGGAAACCGCACGTTTTCTGATATTCAACATCTCTATACGGACCATACAGCCGTAAATCAACAAACACGACTAAAAGCTCGAAAAACACACTAACCGGCTAATGTTCCTTAAAACACACAACTGGTAGGTTCTATGTTAAATGATAACCACACAACATCGTGAACCATTCAACTCTAACACTTACTTCTTTCCAACAACACAGTCCACAAGCAAGTGGTGCTGGTCGAGCCTCTTATAGACACTAATTATCATTTATTTACAGTATTTATATTATGTTGTTCAACGGCTCATTCGACAGGTATGGTCATTTCAGGGCCACATCAATGAGAGCGAGGGGAGAGGAAATTCAGGAGAACCAGGCATTAATAAGCACTCTAATTTCGATTATTTTGTCTGGTTCCTAATCGTATCCAGTGTAAAGCTCAGTTGCACGCCTCGCCCTTTTTACCTGTGATTTTCTTGACATTCGGAAGATGGAGTCGAGATTCGAACCACGGCCTTTCATTCTATAGTCTAGCGTTACCACTTGAGCACCGATTATCCCGTCAATCAACATTTACGGACAAAAAATTAAAACAAACACACGGTTACTTCCCTACTAATTTTAAAGCTCAGTCCATGGAAAAGCATGTTCTATAAAAAAATGCACAATGGCTCATTCATCGTAGCAAGAGAGCTAAAAAATTAAAGAAGGATTAGGATCGGAATACAATCAAATGGAAAAGAAAACAATAAAAAGAAATGGTTTAACAAAGAAACAGAAATTCGAATAAGGGGGTGAGAAAGAAATCGCGTAAAAATATGACTGACAATGTTTTGGTGAAAACATTCCCAAAGCTTCATGGTTTGTCGTTTGGGGACCTATGAAGAGTTAATATATGACGGGTGTATTGTGAAGGTTCTGATGATTAACTGATGGCCTTGTTAATTAACTTAACGCCGTTTTTTTCAACGATATTTCAGTTATACACTGCGGCCGGTTCAATTTTTTGTTAAAGGTCCATAGAAGAATACGACTTGCCTCGACCGGGATTCGAACCCGAATCGGTGTCTAACAAATCCAGCTGACTATCCACTAGACCGTGACCACGACTCGGCTTTGTAAAGAGAATATAGAAAGATAGAGTATATTATTGTATGCAGAACATTTATCCAACATTGACTTTAAGTTAGAAGTTTACCATCGAATGACAAGCTGATATAGACAAAATTATGTTATTCTAAGTATAACTGTGTATGTTCTTTTACTAATTGTTTGTTGTTGTGGAAGGTGTCATCTTTGTACGTTTTTAAAGCTATAATTAATATATAATCTATTGAAATGCATTAATGAGTCAACAAATTACAGATCAATGCTTATGTAATCGCAGGAAACAATTTTAAAATTGTTCATATTGATAAATTATTAGATATATACTACAGTATATTTATATTAATTAAACGAAGTTAAATGGGAAGCGGAATAAGGCCACCTTTACGCAGACTTGTGACAATATTAGGACGTAATTCCTAGTGCCATTTAAGTTTGGTTAATTGACACGGATCTAATTCCGGATTCAAGGGTACACTATTTTTTTCAGAATCAATTTGCTTATTAGCAATAACAAGAACAACTATAACAAAACGTTATAGGTAGTCGAATTACAAAAGCATATTGGTTTATGTTTTTAGCTCACATGTCACAAAGTGACAGGGTGAGCTTTTAGGATCAGTCTTCGTCCGGCGTCGTGCGTCGTCAAACTTTATGCTGTGAACACACTAGGGGCCACATTTTAGCTAAATTTTAGCAAAACTGGGTAAGAACGTTAATATCGACAAAATCTCGATATTAGAATAATCAATACGCTCAAATACTAAAGAGTAAATGGTCACATATACACACCCTTAAAACGTATCGAAATTATATTGACAAGCTTAACTGAAAATATAAAAAGCAAAAATAAAAGGCACGAAATAATGACACAAGAATAAGTTTTTACATGTCAGCAACACAAAATAGTCCCTGTACAGTTTTTACCTCAAACTTCAACTGACATGCCGGATCTTCGGGTTCCTGCCAGGATGCTGTGTCTGAACTAGATAGTTGGGAATAATAACTCATGTTACGTCATTGATGACGTCATAACAACATTTTCAAAAATATTTCCGTTTAATGTTTAACACTCAGATAATCGTGGTTTTCAACAGAAACTTTCTTTTTAGATCCATTACCGTCCAATTCAGCACTTCCAGCAGATTATATTGCCAAAACCCAGTTTTTTTATAAAGACTTTTGATAAGGACCTTTACTCGATTAGCATATTTCTATTTCAATATTGGCTATTTTAAACCATGGAAACTCTACGCTACGTGACGTTTTCTACCTCCGTTTCATAAAACATTTTCAATCTCAAAGTGATATCTGGAATTATCCGTATCATATAACAGTCATTTATACGCAGACCTCTTCTGTCACATTTCATATACTGAACTTGTCGTCGAGGCGTCAATACTTCTAATCCTCTGACACTGTCATAAATCCGCAAGGTTCATCATTACTGAGACCATAATGTGTGGCCCAGACAAAATCGTTTTGAATGTCACATAAAGTCAGAGAAATCATAAATCTCCATAGAGCATCAATTCTAGTCGAAAATAAATCCCACAGTCCCTCCGTAACCACTGAATATCGTCAAATTTCGAATGAATAAGTTTATTTTCTCGATAAGTCAAAAACTGTCGTGGAGCGATAAATTACGTTCTACGTGTCTCCTTATTTGAATTGTCGCAAATGGTAGCTATGTCTAAAGCACTTCAGACACTGAAATGTTAACATCAGTAAATATCAAGACGCTCTTTTATAGCGTTTTACGAAACACAGAGAGTCAATCTGATATTTGCTTCAATCGTATCGCACTTGTTTACAAACAATCAAAGCCGATTTGATAGTTACGTATTTGAACATATTTCATTCGATACAGCGCAGCCTTCATTGATATACATTATCCAATAAGCGCTTTTAAAAGCCATCATCTTCAAAAGTCTAATTTTTTTAGCTCTAAAATGAAAATACGTATGTGTGTATTTGCGTAATTTGAATGACAATGCTAGTAGAAAACTGTTGTCTCATACCGTACAGTTTTAGCGTCATGAAAGTGTCGCTGAGAAAATAGCATTGTGTCTAGCTACTACTAATTGCAAAGATATCGTTTCTGATTATTCAGCAATTTTACATCGACCTTACATTTTGCTAACGACATCACGCAACACTTCGGCATGTTTTGTGACAGCGCTGAATCTATCGCGTCGACATCTCACAAGGGAAAATTATTTAAACCAACTCTTCTGAAACTTGGATATTAATTTTCTTTTTTTTTCTTTTAAATGTCTTTTTATGAGAAAATCAACTCTTTTCTAAGACTTAGATATATTAATTTTCAAGAAACTGAATAACTTTTTATGAGAAATATATGCATTGGCTTTTGCTCTACATTGTGATTAACTGTAGAATGCGGTTGTAATAGTCACTTCCAAATCCAGTTAACCGTGGTGAAATATTAAAATTATCACATGAGATCAGAATTATAACTCAAATTTGTTGTCCGTACTTCACTATATCAGCGATAATACATAAAAGGAAAATTCCTACAGTTTTCACATAGACCTATACGCAGAAAGAAAAATGTTCAACATATTTTTTTTTAACCTTTCATGATCATAGCATATGATAACAGAAACATTTTAAGCGAAACCAATTAGAGGGTCACAGTTCTCGTATATGAGTTATCTGCCCTAAAGCCACTTGTCACAATAAGTCTAATGCTCAAATCACAACTAACACGATCATTCTATACCTGTGTCATTGGACGTACTTCTATAGTGTGATAAAATAAATGTTTGAAGTAATCCACAATACGTCAAGAACTTTGAGTTTTGTCAATTGACATTCAGAATCAGTATTTTTTCATTTACAATCCATGTTTTCTTCAGCAGTCTTTTATAGTTAAATTAGGTTCAATGTTATGTAAAACATTAATACACTATAATATTTGGAACGTGTTCTTAAGCTCATCTTTTACAAATTCTGCAGAAACTCGAATTTGAACATGGTAAATGGATACCATATTTTTTCTCTTAGACAATTATACGATTAATCTGTCTAAATATAGACCAGACAAGAGTAATAAAGGAATTATAGTTGATGTATTAGAGATTTGCATCTTGCGGTGTTTTATTTTTTCTTAATTTGCACACTGCGTCAGAGACACTGAGCATCAGTGTTAACGAGGTTTCATAATGCAATTACACAATTTGTTTGACGAGACAATCCAAGCAGATTCAGAACATTTTCGGAGCACTTAACATTTGACATTTTCGGAATCGCTCATTTTCGGAATTGATTTGACAATTATGCAATTAGGCTCGTTATACTGAAATTACTTTCATTGTCATTTCCACCATTCGTATGACAGAAGCAAAAAGTGAACCATGTTAACTTGTTACATATAATTGAGGTGCACGATTACGCTGAACCAGTGTGCTGTTGTTTTGAAAGAATTGCTCACTCAGAACCACAATAAAGGTGCATTCGTGGTGTAGATTGATAGTCTAGCGGTAACTCATTGGACTACTGAACGAAAGGTCATAGGTATGAACCTCGGCTCCGTATTCCGGTATTCAATGCAGTTTTTTTTTTCAGTGTCCCCAAACCCAACTTCCGAGCCAAGTACTGTGTTCAGAAAATCGTAGGAAATGGATTAGACGTGTATCAATGCTTTACACCGGGGACGATAAAATTCCAGTTAAATATATCCTAGTAGGGATATAAATGCCCCGTTCGCCTGTATCTCATCTCTCTCTCTCTCTCTGTCTCTCTCTCTCTCTCTCTCTCTCTCTCTCTCTGTAGCGGCCCGGACATGACCATAGCTGTCCTATGGTCCGTGGAACAAAAGATAAACACACAAACAAAGGCATATTCAGAATGGATACAATGCGTTCAGCAACAATTGCATACACGAACAAATCGATGCAATAGTGAACCAGATTATAGCGTCCACTTCTTAGTCTTGACCAGACACTGACACGTTTCAAATTCGAAGAGATAGCAAACGTGTCTTCATTGCCTTTTATGGGATAAGGTTGGTCATTATTTCAAGTTAGTATTGTCTTCTAACAGTATAAAAAAGTCTGAGTACACTATAATTGTATTAGTTGGTACTTTTCATAAACGTATTCAATTTTCTTAAAGTACAAAAGTCTTCATTTCTGTTTTATTAATGTTAGGTTTAACGCTGATATTCATCATTCTTTAGTTTTATACGGCGACCAAATCACCTGGACGATATTCGAACAAAAACAGTGCTAAATTCGCCTTCCCTATGAACAGGCAACTTCTCCATATGTGGAGGAAAGTCGATATTATTTCAAATTTTCATGGAAGTGTATCACCTGCCGCGACCGGGAATCTAGCCCGGATCGCCCATTTACAAGTCCAGTGCACTAACGCCCGCGGTGGAAACCTTCATTAATGTATGTTTGGTGTGTTTACATATTGCAGAAAAAATATCGTTATTGATATTGAAGTATTTCAATGTCGACCTTAACAATTTGTTTCACTAAATCATGAATCACGTGTACATGTTTTGTATCATTGACACTACAAAATGTCACAAAACTCGTTGCCTCTCGAAAAACACTTGGTACAGAGTGGCGAATCAGCGGAAATATTACAAATCTTCTTCTCTAATTTTTGTGAAATAAATTCGGAGGTAATTGTTAAACTGATTAAACTTCTCAACAATTGTCAAATGTTTCTTGGACAGTATTTTTAAGAGCGCGGTTGAAAAGGTGATTTTTGCGTCGAATAAATTTCTTAATTGCGTTTCAAAAAGCCACTAATGTCTAAATATCTAAGAATTTTGTGATATAGTACTAATGAAATTGAATTAGGAACTTTAAATATATCTGTTTTCAGGAAACCTGTTCCCATTTGTCGTCGCACAAGGCGGCCGTTGTAACACTTCGTGAATATTCGGCCACTTCACTGCAGAATTTGAAAAATTATGTTGATAATTATTGAATTTTGCTCATGCGTGTATATATGTAGCAAATTGAATTGTTTACTGAATTTCGATATTTTAGAGCACTTAAAACTCGGCTTTGAACTTTAGGTCGTCATTAAAAAGACTCCTTTAACAAAACAAATCCACTCAATACCACAGGTGGCAGTATCAGTGTTTGGTCCACAAACGATGCAAAAAAAAAAAAAAAAAAAAAAAAATTCCCGTCACTGATCTTATATATACTATCAAGGTGAAAAGCCTACTATATGTCTATATGCCAAACAATGTGGAACATCGCATCTCGCTGTTTCAGCATAAAATACGGGAATTATTATTTTTTTTTTTTTTGCATCGTTTGTGGACCAAACACTGATATTGCCATCTGTGCTCAATACATGTCTCGTATAATCTCCAAATTAATCTTTACAAACTGGTTTTGTAAAGCACCAATACACACCTCATCCATTTTCCTATGATTGCTAAACACGGTACTAGGCTTGGTAGGTGAGAAGGAGACAATGGAAAGATGTAAAGAAGTTAACACTTACATGCGGAGAACAAGGTTGATACGGATATAGAATCTGATGATAAAACTACTGCTGAAAACTGGCGTCATTCAATTAACGAATAAGAAGTGTTAAAGCCAAATTATATCAGGCTAGATCATAGTCAGGAAATTCATGTTTGCGTTTAGTATTAAAGGCCTATTAGTGTTTTGAATTTAGTAATACAGAACAAAAGATAAAATCATAGTAAAATATAGAAAACATATTTTGTTTGCTCTAAAACAATATTTAGTAATAAATTTACATGATAATGATTTACTTTAGCACATCCCGTAAAATTGTAAGAAGCCATTTCTGATATTTTGCAATACCAATGAAAAAATACTGTGCTACATTTCTACAATATATTAATATGTACTTCGTAATTGAAAAATAAAATTTCGGAACGTTAATGTTGCAAGTAAAAGTCACTTCCATTGATAAGACATCTTTCGAGGTAAAATAAGACCAACTTTAATTTCAAACGTCCAAAAATCTTAAGGGGCTTTAAATTTTAACGATCGTTGGGAACAGATATAGTCTGAAAGACAGAATGTGATTTGTTTGATGACAAAAGTCCATGGAACATTGTGTATGCAAAGGTATGGTGTGAGATTGCTTGTTCAATGATTATACAATACTGTTTATTCGATTATAGCACTACATGCTGTTTTAAACCATAATTCTTTTTATGTGTTTAGACCATTTTGCTTTCTTTAATTCGAAACTTTAAGTTGTTAATTGTTTTTAATGCACTTCTATCAATCTCGTATACATATCAATATGGTATCATGCTTTTTTAAAGATATTACCATCAAGTTAAATCGGCGATATTGTAATAACCATGGCGGCCATTTTTTTTTAATCTAAGTGGCTAACGTGCTTTTCCGAAAGAGTTGGCCTTGCTGAACATTCATGCCAAATTTAGTGCTTGTATCATAAAGTGGAAGATTTTTCCAGTTATTTGTCCAGATATTGTATGGAACGGTGACCAGTGTATTTAGTATATGGCGATATATTGGAACCCACTTCTTCTTCGAATAAATCGAAGATCGTGTATGCCATTCTTTGGGTTGACACAAATACAAAATCGTTGAATTTACATTTGTTCTCAGAAGCTAATGGCATTCTTCTCTTTACAATTAGTTTATGTAATCTCCTAATTCAGGGATTATAGGTGTATTAAAAGAAGCTAACTTCGTATATATTAACATTGGTATTTTTGACAAAGCATCTCTAGGGCATGAGAATAAGCGAAATACAATAACTAATTGGTAACATCCTTTTGTTATGATGCGTGCAATGTAATGTCATTTGCAAGGACAGTGCAACCTCTCCAAAGCAACACCCTTTTTGGAGAAGCAAAAATATGTTGTTGTTGAGAGGTTGTTGCGCATGCTCTACAGGTCAAATTAATAGTTAAATCGTACAGTGGGTAAATAATACTGTTGTTGAAGGAAGGATGTTGCTGAAGAGAGGGCCGCTCTGGAGAGCTTGCACCGTACAGTAACATTTTCTTGGCGGATATTTTGATATTATGACCATCTCATTGTACCGACCACTTTTTGGACCTGTCATCATTTTTGTTATGTATATTTTAGCTTGTTCAAGAGACTATCTGAATAGTTCTAAAATTTTGGTAGTCTACATAAAGTGTTTTTTTTCTGTTCCACGTACAAGTGTT
This sequence comes from Lutraria lutraria, assembly GCA_964023205.1. Lineage (NCBI taxonomy): Eukaryota > Metazoa > Mollusca > Bivalvia > Venerida > Mactridae > Lutraria > Lutraria lutraria. The sequence goes on along the minus strand of OZ026851.1, from coordinate 8,247,000 downwards.
CACAATACAGTTGTTTGTGAATGTATGCATGTATGTATGTTTGATCTTTGATTGATCTGTTTGTATATTTGTATCCGTTTACTAAGTACTACACGTTTTCATTTGTACATTACATCACTTGTATGAATATGTATGTATACTTTATATATACGTCAAATAAGTGTCTGTTCTGTTCATGAAAACATTATTACATCTTATTATAATAATTGTATTATTGAATATTCTCTTAGTTCGATGTAGAATCAACCAAACTAACAAAGAAACAAAGCATCCATGTGATGTTTTTTGTTCTCTTCTCAGCAAAACTCTTCAAAGCTTGGTTACCCTACGTAACTGTTGCCCAGAATTCAATAAGACGTAACAACATTTAAGTATCATAAGATAATGTTTCTATTTTAGTAACAATGTACTTTAACATTGTAAGAACTATCCCCTAAGTATAATTGTTATTCAATTGACCAATTTTTTTTCATAGTGCTAAGGCTTAAGGCTTCATAGACAATTGTTTCGATGGAAATTGTTTCTATTTTAGCAACAGTTATAAGGATTTATTTTCCCTTATTTGTAGACATTGTATGTGCATTTTCACCAGAATACCAGAAACATTTTAAAGTTGTATGACTTCTGTGTTATTGGAGCGGAAACGTAAACAATCCATAGACGGCGCAATGTTGAAACCCCGTGAGAAAAACTGTTTACACCGATAAAATGGAAGCCCCGATAGAATGGAAACCACTATAAGTATCGTGCGTACATAATTATTGTGTAAAATATCTACACATGTTAATTGTTGGACAATACGGTTACTAAAATAGGCTAAACGACAGTACGAGTACTTATCTAATTAAAACAACGACAAAAGTTACCTCAAACTTCAACTGACATGCCGGATCTTCGGGTTCCTGCCAGGATGCTGTGTCTGAACTTGATAGTCGTGAATAATAACTCATGTTACGTCATTGATGACGTCATCACAACATTTTCTAAAAAAAAAATTTCGTTTTTAACTCCATCTCTTTTGTCGACGTTAAATACGAAACCAAGGTTACTTTGCTTAATTTTCAAATCTGCATAGTGATTATAACAGTGGTTTTAATATTAAAATCCTCGTAAATCCATGAAGAATCTGCTACGATTCCAACAATGTTCGTTCTCACGACATGTGTTTCAAAAAACAAAAATACCTTTAGAGTATAAAAAGACTTCTTTCATTGTAAATCATTGCTAGAGCTAGCATGTTTTTTTTTCAATAAAAAATATATTCAATGTAAAATGAATTTATGTTTCAGACAGATATCGTAGATTATTACGAAGAAACCTTGTATAGCATTAGTATTGAATTTGTCTCAAAGATCACAAGCGTTGATACCATATGACAATATCATACTTCTTCGCTGTGCACAATTATTCTGAAGTCCAGACAAATTTGGTTCGGAATGTCACAAAAAGTCACATCAGTCGTAAATCTATACAGTGCATTGATTCAATTCCTGCAGAAAATTAATCTTTACGTCCCTCAGACAAAACTGAATAATTATCGACTCCTGTCCAGTTCAGAATAAAAAAGCTTGATAATATCAATACTTTAAAAGATGTCGCTAAATAACAAACTACCGCTATCATCTCTTTCACTACCTTTTAGCAGTGTCACCAAGTGTAAGAATAAAATCTAAAGGACTTGACTCAATAACAATAACTACAGGACGAACTTTTGCAGCGAAATCGACAACACTACAACACAGCGAGTTTTATCTGATCTTGCGTGCTGACATACTATTTGTGTTGATTGAATTTGTCCACCAACAATTACGATCTGCATTAATCCAAGTCAAAAAAGAGAATGCACGATTTAAGCATCGATATACACGCAATAATTCCTACAAAATGCTAAAGATTACTGCATGTACATTAAAAGTCACAGTAGTGCCAACAATGTATACAGTCACGATACCACCAGCATCGTCATACCTTTGCACACACATTGTTTCGCCAATATTTGTCCTCAAACAAATAACATTATGTCTGTCAGCTAATTACACTGTAAGCTCCTTTACTGATCACATTGCAAATTAATATCGACGTAACAATTTGCAAACAGCAAGGAGAGTGTGTAAATGCAATTTATTTTATGCTTGTTGACAATGCTAAATTTGTCACCAAGACAATCACTTGGGAAATGAATTCTGACTACATGTTTGTTCGACTTCGATTTGTCACTAGTTTTCTCTGGTAATATAGACAATACGCAGAATATTGGACAAATAATATAGTTCTTTCTCGAGAATAATACATTAAAGAACAAATATCATGCATGTGCTTAGTAAGGTATTCGCGTCAGTCGTTTAACTTTGGAACTAATATTGGTACTTGTTTGGTATTCTTGCAAGCAATCCTTAATTCAAGAACATAATTATGATTATTCATTTGTATAGCGTTTGGACTGAACATTTATTGCCATTCTAAGTACTTAAAGTGCTTTTCCTTTAAAAATATATTGGTGTGATCGGAAAATAACCAGACGTGTATGCCTTATCCTGTTAACCGACCGTTACTGATGTTTCAAACTGAAAAATCCAAAGTACGAAAATATCTGTGGACGAATCGTACCTTCAAAGTACGGAACTATCTGGGGACGAATCGTACCTTCAAAGTACGGAACTATCTGGGGACGAATCGTACCTTCAAAGTACGGAACTATCTGGGGACGAATCGTACCTTCAAAGTACGGAACTATCTGGGAAAGAATTGTACCTTCAAAGTACGGAACTATCTGGGGACGAATCGTACCTTCAAAGTACGGAACTATCTGGGGACGAATCGTACCTTCAAAGTACGGAACTATCTGGGGACGAATCGTACCTTCAAAGTACGGAACTATCTGGGAAAGAATTGTACCTTCAAAGTACGGAACTATCTGGGGACGAATCGTACCTTCAAAGTACGGAACTATCTGGGGAAGAATTGTACCTTCAAAGTACGGAACTATCTGGGGACGAATCGTACCTTCAAAGTACGGAACTATCTGGGAAAGAATTGTACCTTCAAAGTACGGAACTATCTGGGGACGAATCGTACCTTCAAAGTACGGAACTATCTGGGAAAGAATTGTACCTTCAAAGTACGGAACTATCTGGGGACGAATCGTACCTTCAAAGTACGGAACTATCTGGGAAAGAATTGTACCTTCAAAGTACGGAACTATCTGGGGACGAATCGTACCTTCAAAGTACGGAACTATCTGGGAAAGAATTGTACCTTCAAAGTACGGAACTATCTGGGGACGAATCGTACCTTCAAAGTACGGAACTATCTGGGGACGAATCGTACCTTCAAAGTACGGAACTATCTGGGGAAGAATTGTACCTTCAAAGTACGGAACTATCTTGGGAAGAATTGTACCTTCAAAGTACGGAACTATCTGGGGACGAATTGTACCTTCAATGTACGATGATATGTTCTGAAAAAAAAGTTTTGCATCGTACCTACTCTATTTTATTTGGGGTCTAGTGACGACAGACATTGCGTTTTAACAGATATGATGCCATATGGTTTTACGCAATATTCACTTCGTATGAATGAATAGAAAAAATAAAAAAGTGCGTCTCTCCACAGGAGTCCACATTGGAATTTCTTCTACGACGTCAAATCATTATGACATTTTGGGACTGATCAATTTTACAATGCAACAATTCTATGCATACGTTAGAGACCAAGAAATGGCAAAAGTTAATTGCTGCAGTACTGTTTGGGAACTCCTCAGATGTTAAGACGCTTTTTTGACATCAAATCAATTTTATAATGCAATCTTGTCTGCAATTATATCCAGTTAGATGGGAAATTAACGTACCCAGCAAATCTTAATAGACAATTGAAACATCACGAAATGCAAAGCTCAATTTCTTCAACAATTATTGCATTTTGATTCTTATCTGGTCTATATTTAGAATTATATTAGATCACGTGACTGTCTGTATCATCTTAATGACACATCTCTTGTGCACGTAGTTTTATGTGCACCGTGAAAGATCTCGTAATTCTTAATTCCATAAAGACACGTCAGTTTTGATTACCGAAGCCTAAGTAAGTGACACTGCGCCGTCCCCTTTGATATATTGTTATTGCAATACCTCTTATATCATTGAACACGTTAAAGATACGCGCGATTAATAAATTGATTAACATAAAAAGTGCAAAATTGTCAAATTTCATGAATTTCCAAGTAATTCAGAAAATTAAGTTAGCAGTTTAACGCTTACGGTTTAATCGAGTGAAATCGAAAATCAGCTTTTAAGTAGCATTTGATGGATTAGCTGAAATATATAACGTTTAAGTCTCTTTGCCGTGAAGACAGGTTTAAGATATAATGATAGATTATTTCAAAATTTCAGTACTCCATTGACTGTTACACTATATGATGAAATTACTACGGTCATTATTTTGAGACCTTGTATTTTTTCCATTCTATTAGAATGTCATAATCTATCAATATCTGTTAACAATCAATAGTACCCTAACGCAGCGTATTTCGGCTTTCTTGACAGATGTAAAATAAATCAATAAATTTCTTTTAATTGAACAAAATTACTGAATACACAACATTATTTAAATTAGTTGGACAGGCAACAACGTAAAATACTCATAGAAAAGAAATGAACTCCCAGAAATGACCAATTCAAAAAGCACCATCCAAAAAAAGTGACAATTCTAGATGCCCTATCATACTTAATTACGAACCCCCCCCCCCCCCCCCCCCCTAAAATGTCATGTTTGACATCGTAATCGCATGATCACATAAACAATAAATATCGGCGAAAGCTCTGATGCAGCGGCATACATGACCAGATTCATTTAAAAAAACGTAATCCGCCATTAAAAGGCTTTATTTGAACTAATCCGTACATTGCAATCCAATTTCCGTTGCACATTATCTCACTGTCGTGGTTCTCATTAACACGTTAGAAGTGATCCCCGGTTCGGGTTTTTACGGTTATTTCCGTAGCAATCACGCGTAATCAAACCTCACAAAACAGCACAAAACCAAGGAAACAAGAATAATCCGATCCAGACGGAATCAATGTTACGCTGAATGAATATGCAAAACATATTCCAGTATTTCGTGCCTTTATATCTTGGTTCTCTCTTTTATTGAAGAGTTTTTATGACACAAGGGTCCTTGACCTGCCATTTATGATTCCCGTCCGTTTTTTGTTTTAGTTTTTTTATGGAAGTCTGTGATTTGTCACAAAGTGTGTTCAGGTCACAGGAAAGAGTAAGAGTAGAAGATAATGCAATATATGAAGACAGAGATATTCCAACTGATGAAATGCAGACACTAAACCTTTTCCAGACACTGGTTGTTTCAAGAACACGGAAATAATTAGATATAAACAAATACAAAAATCAAATTCGATATTCTAAAGAAGCAATAAATGATAATAGCATGATAAATATTGTTGGAAATGATAGATAATTGATTGAATGTCGCTATCTACCGGGAAACAAACCTCACTTAAGAAAGATCGTAAAATACAAAAAAAGAACAAGAAATTGCTTCAATAAGCGCAGATGCACCCGGTGCCAGCTTAACTTAACCTAGTACGGACAGACGGCAAATGCAATCACTATATACATGTACTAGTAACCCCATATCATTTCATGCCAGGGGCATACAAATACTGGATACATTGTTGAAGCAAACATGTTATATCATTGTCAAAAGATAATTAACACAAACGCCATTTGAATACTAGTATTACTCAAATCAATAAATGTGTTAATAAAGCGTCAAAAAAGCACATAAAGGACACAGTATGTCGGTAAAAAAAGACATACCCTACAACATGGTGCATTTAGAATTAAGGCAAAATGATGATAAATTAGAAGCTTGTAAAGAAAGAAGCCGACGAAGAAAGTTTCAGCCAAAATTTCATCCAATTAAAAATAAAGCATAAAAATTATGTATTTGTGACACGTACATTTAGTCATGGAAATTTTTGGGTGGAAGTGATTTATTATTCATAGCCATGTTTTTTGCGGCTAGTACCTAAACTAGTCATTTTATGACCCAAGTTCTTCCTGCAATTATCCATTATATATTGTTTTACATATACATCTAGCACATTTTTACACTTTCACAGAATGTTTGTCAGTTGTAGGGTATGCCCCTTTAACACAACCATTAGTACATGTTTTGTAATCAAACATTTTAAAACCAGTATATAAAAGAATGGAACAACCTAACGCCTCTGAAGGGATTCTTTGCGTGCAAAAAATATTTAATGAACAAAATTAAAGACAAAAAAATAGCATATATCCACAAACAGAAATCACGATAAAATTAATTTTAGGCTAAAATAATTATGATAGTGTTGGAAACAATGTTAACCTTATACATAGCTTTAGTGGATTAAACGCCGTTTTTTCAACAAATTTAAGTTATATACGACGATCCCTTCACCTAACCAGTTTTCCTTGACTGTATTCTGACCATTTCACTCAGAGTAGTCAACTTCTTCAAATACGGAGGAAAATTGACATTTTTGGTCAAATTTTCTTGTACGGGAAAGACCTGGCGCGACTGGGATTCGTACCCGTATGGTCACATTACAAGCTCAGCGCATCAAACACACTGTCAAGTTGACTTTACCAGCAAGCAGTTGGTTCTAGGGGGGGGGGGGGGGGTGTACGTGACTATCCTTGGCAATCTATTCTTAGATAATGTTATTTAAGTGATCGCCAAGGTTTGGCTGCCATAAAACAATAAGCCGCTCCAAAATAATGATCCAAAATAAATTTCGTCAAATATTTAATACAATAAAATGCTGAATGAGTATGGCGAATATTGTTCAAGAGCATTTGTGAAACTATTTTTAAAAAGCTGAGAAATGGAGTCATGTTTGCCCATAATTTCCAAAGAACTTTAAAGGTTCTAATTTCAATATCTGTCTTGTATAACTTCCCTGGCTTCTAGTTAATGGCTTATCAATCATTTGATATGGCCCATTTGCCGTTTGCAAAACCGGTCTAGAATTGCCTGATTGTTTATAAATCAATGACTGCTAAAACATATTTCCCGACCTTCTCTGATAATGTCATATTTTGCAATCGATCCTTGCACAATGTAGACAAGATATAACGACCATTTATCTTATGTCAATCAGATTACATTTTGTAACAAGATCAGTTCGTGCAGAGATGTAAAAACTTTGCAACAAACGCCATATCATTTCACATTGGTGTTTCCATTTGTGTCCAGACGTAATGCTATTTACGTGAGAAACCTTTAATGACCAAAGTTACCGTATTCTGACTACGAGAGTCGTCTGTCTTGTTAACATCTCAAGCATTAATGCTTTCTTGACATTAGCTAGTGGTGTATCCGTTTCTTCAACTGTTTTATTCCATCAATATAATTATTGCCAGGAAAGTTCGCGTAAATTAGAATTGTGAAATACATCACATTGTTTCCGTTTGTTCGCAATGATATAAAAATCTAAATACATTGTTCCAATCTTTTGAGAAGCTTAAAAGCTTAAGTGAAGTTATCACTCTACGATACTTTGAATATCCATATTCAAGTGCCTTATGGCCTGAAGGGGACATATAATGATTGACTGTTGGTATTGGTCATGCATATTAATTTGTGGGATGCGAAATGGGGTCCGGAATGGTTGGTGTTAGCCAGACCGGTGGCTTCCAGTTCTTGCCTTTCTGATAGTGCTTCATATTCTACGTCCATGTTTACGTATTGATGTGTTGCGTAGGGTTTTTGTGGCAAAACTGTATGATGGACTTGTTGTATACTGAGAAATTGTTTATCCATGTTTACACATTGGTCTGTCTATACATGTAATTGTTATGAGAAGTTGCTTTGTGCCGAGGATAATCAGAAAATAATCCGTATACCATTATGTTATATATTCAGTATCAATATCAAATGCAAACAATCCTTCATTCCACCAAAAATACGATCAGTCCCAAATCCACTGACCCCAGACTCGCCCAATATACAGAAACATAAAATGAATGGGAAAACACAATCTCATTGTGAAATACCTACTTGGAACTGTGTGCTAACAAATATTTGTTTCTGATTACATGCTCATTAAAAATATGGTAGGTACTAGTATGTCGGGGCTCTTTTGATCTTGAAAACTAATAGAAAGGTAAAGCAGTGAAACAGTGGGTGTACTGCTTATTGAGCCTAATACAAAGTCTATGATCGCGGGGTACAAATAGGGTAGATCCGGGAATCCAGAAACAAACATTGTTTAGGCCTCAGTCAGAATATGTGTAGACAGAATAGGGTTAATAAAACTTTAAAAATTGTATCAAACCATTATATTGAGGATTATTTTCAAATGTTTACACGTGTGCACAAGAAAATACCATTCCGTTCAGTGTTTTTTCTCAACTATGAGTGAAGAGAAAGATAGTGGGGCTCCTGAAGCCGCGACGCAGTAATTTAGTAGCATGCTAAATGCGTAAGAAACGTGCACTTGTGGTTTATATAGACAGCATGCAATGCCATATTTCACTGTTGTCAAGAAAAAATGAGATACGAGGAGTAATCGTCTCCCGTGTAACAAGGCTAAACCATAAATATCCTTGTCATTAACGTCTGGTGAGAACATTATCAATGCATCAACGAGGCTTTGCTGTGGAATATGACTATCTATCATTACCATTGATTTCTTCTAAAACACCAGCTGGTTTATGCAATAAGGTAACCAAGCTTGTCATATTCTTGCAATGCAGTAATTTAACACTCCGATAATTGTAAATGTATCCGCCGAGTGAAACATAATTCGTTGAGATAGATTTCCTAAAGGGACTTCAACACTGGAATGTAAACGTTTCCGCTCTGGCTTTTATTCTTGGTTTTCGATTGTTGTTATTGTCATTTCCCACGAATGTTTACCAAAATCATATCCATTCTCTGTTGTGTTCCGTTGAATTCGTCTAACGTAATTATATATAAAGATTTAGCAAGTTATCAAACAATACAAATAGCAGGCAATATGCGAAAACAACGTCGGCAAACCATTTACATGGAATATGTTCTACACTAAATTTGATAAGGATCGCCTGCGATATTACTTGTAGTGATTGCTTCATGATTTTAACACTACATTTTATTATAAAGTGTATTTGATTCAAACTTGATCATTCAAGTATTATAATATTATGCCAATGCAAAAAAGGGAAAAGTGATGTTCACTGAAGTTTATTTGTATATTATTAGTATGAACGGTCTATTCAAACATTGAGTAAATAATCTTTTTCAAATTTTGAAAAGTATACTTTAAGCACTATTAAAGTCAACCGCAGGCAAAAAGCATTGTTTCTTGGCGGTTGTTTAAAGTTGTAACGCAGTTTGCAGTTCGCAATTCATTTTTTTAAATTGCGAACTGCGTTCTAGTCTGCAAAACAAATTGAATCGCGAACTGCATACTAGAACGCAGTTCGCAATTCAAAAAAATATTGTTCCAACTTTATACAACCTTATTGACTCCCATTTGTTGCACTTTGTAAAAAGGATTGGCTTTATGAAGAATAAAACTGGATACAAAGACAGACTTTTCAGAAACCGAGTATCACTCTCTCTCTAAATACAAAGTGTTATCACCAGCCGGAGATCCATAAATATATCACAGTCATACTATAAAGTCAGTCTGGTGTTCACAATAAGCTGTTTGTGTCAACGTTCAGATAAAACATAGATACGAACTGATGTAGTCTCATATGTCGATATGGTACAGTGTAACCTCTCCAAAACGGCCCCTATATCTGAAGCAACATCGTCCCTTTAACAGCACCATGATTTTTCCAACTGTAAGATTTAACTACATTATCCGAAACCATGGATAATCCGAAATAATGTTTCGCTCCCGTCGAATTCGGATAATCATAATTGAGGCTTCACTGTATTGATATAACCTCTATAGAGCAACAACCTCTTAACAACAGCATAGCTTTGCTTTTCCCAAAGGCTGTTGCTTTGCAGAGGTTGCACTGTATACGACTATTTTCTTCACTTCTCAACTTTTATTATTGGCCAGCTTAGTATATTCTGAATATTTTGTGAGCAGCATTATCACGTACATGTATTTTCTTTGACGCTTTACAGATGAAGTGTATAATGTCACTAATTCTATCGTCAGCTTACCTTGACCTAAAATGATAAGCCATTTCACATTTTGTTTAGTATAGGACTTCGATAGCTTAATTTATAGTTTTCATAGGGTTAAATATTTTAGCATACTTGAAAATCAGGGTGACCGATTATGAAAGTTGAGCAGTATATTATATACAAAATATACATAACTAAATGGTTGCCTCTATGTTGGGGTTAGTGATGCTGGTGATGATGATGATGATGATAAAGATGGTGGTGTTGTTGCTGCTGTTCCTGTTGCTGCTAGCACTGATTTGTTATTGTGTGGGGTGGTGTTACCGTTGTTGTTGCCTTTTATCATATTTTAATTGTACCATTGGAAATAAAGAATTGATAATAACATTCTCTCCCGAAGCCAACCTTTACTATCATAAACCTTAAAGCATAAAACCCTTAAGCGAATGTAAACTGTCTATAGACGGCTTTTGTAATCATGTTTCATTGTCGATAAGAGACTATGATTACTGCAAGCCATTTCTGGTAATACAAGAATATTACATAGGTCTTGAGGTCATTAAACGTCTTGTGAAAACATTATCTCGGTAAAAATGGAATCGTTGAAATGTGAAGATTTGTCATAATCTTTGAATACTTCAAAAACACAAGATAATAAATACAATAAGGTTTGGAATATCAATGCAGTAATTCAACACTTGTATAGCTATAAACCGCTTATCTCTACATTTAAAACTAGTTGGAAAAAAATTGTTTCTGGTTCCCCGATCTGCCCGGGCTAATTGTTTCTGGTTCCCCGATCTACTCGGGCTAATTGTTTCTGGTTCCCTGATTTACTCTGGCTAATTGTTTCAGACTTTTTTATCCGGCCCAAAGAACGGTACATCCACTTCCGTACTTTTTTTTATCTTTTTCCAAACACTTTCAGGAGCCGAAAAAAACGTACATATCCTATTTTCAACGAACATGTACAACCAGAAACAAACAAAAAATAATGCATAATAACGTCTGTTCTTTGGCCACATGTGAATGATGTTCATTTTGATCTAAAAAATCAGTGATGTTTTTTTCAAAGAATTTCCTTTATTAATAGGACGGCCTTTATTCAGAGGTGACCGCTAATGCATGATTGACTATACAGATAAAAATGTATATACAAACATATTAAGTGTACATTCTATCAAAGTCATCTAATACATGTTATATAAAGATCTAAATATATCATGTGAGTCGATTAACATACATACGTAAATATTTTGTGAAAATTCTCACTATATGAGATATATACGGTGGCACAAAGGGGACATAGAAGATATTTTATTTATCGCGTGGGCACTCCATAGCTACTACGTGTCCATGCGATAAATAACATATTTCCTATGTCCCCTTTATGCCAGCGTAGGTACAACTGATTTTCAATTATAATTCTAGACTGTACGTAAAAAAATATCATCGTGTAAAAATATACGTATTTCTATTGAATAGATAAGATTATTAATTATAGAAATACGAACAGAAAATTAATAAAGATTAATAAATCATACAAAGTAAGTATTTCACAGCTGTGGAACAATTTATGACCAGACAAAGGAAAATAACGACATATTAAGAGGCAGTAGAAACTCCATCACATCAATAGCAAATACTGTATTGCGTTTAGTAAAGGCCTTAAATCAACAACTGGTAGTTTTATAGAATCTGGTAAACACTCTCTAGGACTAGGGTTATTTTGCCTTTCGTATTAACAATTAAACAGTCAAACGTGTGCATGAAATTCACCCTTGGGAGAGACCGAATATGGCCTTTAATGACAGTTGACCCTTATTCGGCGGTCAGTTTGTTCTAAATAATCAATTACAGTTTTGAAAGGATGGCCTTCAATCACAGGGTGGCCTTTACTCGGAGGTGGTCACAAACACGGGTTTGACTGCATAATATACTTGTTTTCCCTAAGAGGATTGATTCAGTCGAATGGTAAGGTCGCTGATTTCAAATCACTGTAACCTCTCACTGATAAATGGTCGTGGATTCCATTCCAGGTACCATGTCTCTTCATGTGAGAAAGTGGGCAGTTGCTTACGGAGGATGGGAGTCTAGTACTGGTTCTTCCCAGGAACGATGGTTAAGTGAACTGTCCGGTTCATATGACTATGACTGTTGAAATGGGCGTATATAAAACTCAAACAAACAAAAGGATTGATTCATATCGAAGCTTATTGAAATCTTTGACACAAATTATAGCCGCGGCCAAGGGTGCGGCCATGGTCAAATGGGAATCACAAAATACTTGTTCGAATCCAGGGTACAGTATGTCCTAACCCTTTATGAAAATTTAATAAAAAGATTTATACTTGTATTTTCTTTCATATGTGGAAAAGTGTTCGGCTTCTTGTCACAGGGTAAATAAGTATTGGTTCGGGGAACCAGCCGCCGTGAAATACTGTAGAATCATTCATTTTCGTTGGGGATTTAATTTCGTGGATTTCGTGGTTCGACTCATCCACGAAATCAAATCCCCACGAATTCAAATGCGGAGATAAGGCATTTCTTTTCAAAAATCAAAATCCACGAATTTATGATGTCCGTGAAGTTGGCAGCCCAGCAGCCTAGCAGCGTGAAGTTGGCAGCCCAGCAGCCAAGCAGCCCAGCAGCGTGAAGTTGGCAGCCCAGCAGCCTAGCAGCCCAGCAGCGTGAAGTTAGCAGCCCAGCAGCCTAGCAGCCCAGCAGCGTGAAGTTAGCAGCCCAGCAGCCTAGCAGCCCAGCAGCTTAATATGTTGCTACAGTTAAACTGCACAACAAATCATGCAAAAACTTAAAAACGCATGAAGTAATAACGTAATGTTGCTGTCATGTTTATTAGAAGAAAAAAATACGATTTGTATCGATTTTGTGAATCTGGCAGTGTAGCGGCCGCATAGCGGACTATTATAGTCAAACATATAAAATGCACAAGAAATCCGGCTAAACACTTACGAATCTATGATATAATTCGATTTTATTCCTTTAACGTTCATTAGATGAGAACTTACACATTTTTTTCATTTTTTGTTTCTTTTTGTGAAGTTGGCAGCCCAGCAGTGTAACAGCGTAATATATATTTATACAGATAAACTTCACAACAAGTCAAGAAAAATACTTCAGAATGCATAAAATAATGTCAGTCTGTTGTTTGAACGTTAATTAAATGAAAATATATGATTTTTCAAAAAGAAATTGTGCGTGAAATTAGACGCTGCTGGGCTGCCAACTTCACGCTGCTAGCAGCGGCTAATTTCACATTGAAAAAAAAATATGAAAATTATATATTTTCTGTTAATTAATGTTTAAACAACAGACTGACATTATTTTATGCATTCTGAAGTATTTTTCTTGATTTGTTGTGAAGTTTATCTGTAGAAATATAGATTACGCTGTTACGCTGCTGGGCTGCCAACTTCACGCTGCTAGCAGCGGCTAATTTCACATTGAAAAAAAAATGAAAATTATATATTTTCTGTTAATTAATGTTAAACAACAGACTGACATTATTTTATGCATTCTGAAGTATTTTTCTTGATTTGTTGTGAAGTTTATCTGTAGAAATATAGATTACGCTGTTACGCTGCTGGGCTGCCAACTTCACGCTGCTAGCAGCGGCTAATTTCACATTGAAAAAAAAAATATGAAAATTATATATTTTCAGTTAATTATTGTTTAAATGACAGACTGACATTATTTTATGCATTCTTAAGTATTTAGCTCGATTTGTTGTGAAGTTTATCTGTATAAATATATATTACGCTGTTACGCTGCTGGGCTGCCAACTTCACAAAAAGAAACAAAAAATGAAAAAAATGTGTAAGTTCTCATCTAATGAACGTTAAAGGAATAAAATCGAATTATATCATCGATTCGTAAGTGTTAAGCCGGATTTCTTGTGCATTTTATATATTTGACTATAATAGTCCGCTATGCGGCCGCTACACTGCCAGATTCACAAAATCGATACAAATCGTATTTTTTTCTTTTAATAAACATGACAGCAACATAATGTTATTACTTCATGCGTTTTTAAGTTTTTGCATGATTTGTTGTGCAGTTTAACTGTAGAAATATATTAAGCTGCTGGGCTGCTAGGCTGCTGGGCTGCTAACTTCACGCTGCTGGGCTGCTAGGCTGCTGGGCTGCTAACTTCACGCTGCTGGGCTGCTAGGCTGCTGGGCTGCCAACTTCACGCTGCTAGGCTGCTGGGCTGCTAACTTCACGCTGCTGGGCTGCTAGGCTGCTGGGCTGCCAACTTCACGCTGCTGGGCTGCTAGGCTGCTGGGCTGCCAACTTCACGCTGCTAGGCTGCTGGGCTGCCAAATTCACGGACATGAATTTATGTCCCCACGAAATAGCTTTTTTAGTAAAAACCACGAAAATTGAACCCAACGAAAATTAATGATTCCACAGTAAGTGAAATATGGATGAAAAACGGGGTTAAGCCCACGGAAACAAAATTATTAATACTCTTATAAACTGTACTTCCATAATTATTACTTCTAATTACATTCATCCCTATTCTGTTCCCTTCAAACTGCAATTCATCCCAGCCCTTTTCATTCTCTTTTAAAATTCGGATTTTTATGTAACAGGTTTGTTTAAACGTTATAGCATGGACTACAGTCACGTGTCTGTTATTAAGAGAGAATTATTTCAACAGGATGACTTCTCCTGATTTAATAACATTGTATTCATTAACGTCAGGGTGGAGCATTAACGAAGCATTAATAAAGCATTAGGAAGGATTTATCATTCAAATTTGAATATCAACCACGATATCGACTTCTACTTAATCACGAACCAGTATAAACAACGAGGGCGGATTTTAAAGCCCCATTAGCATTTTGGATGTTAAAATTAAAGTAGGTCTTATTTTACTTAGAAAGATATTCTATCAGTGAAATTGACTTTTACATGCAATTAAAACATTTCGAAATTTTCTTTTTTAATCACAAAGTACATATAGAAATATAGCACAGTATTTTTTCAATGATATTGCAAAAAATAAGAAAAAGCGTCTGATGACATTTCTATGAGATGTGGCTAAAGACAGGCAATGTTTAAGTATGTTTTAGAGCAAATAATATACATTTCTTACATTTTACTCTCATTACATCTATTGCTCTGTATTGCTAAATTTAAAAAGCTAATGGGGTTTTAAATACCCATTAATATTTTTTGAGCTGTGCCGATGGTTTGTGGAATGCTTGTTTAGGAATTGCGAAAGGTTTGGTGTGGACAAGCCGTATTGTTGCTCTTATATACATTGTCTTTTTGTTCGTTTTTCTAAATGTTCTGTATTTCTAAATGGTTGTGTAAGGTAAAGGTTTTGTTTATTATAGTGTCACCCCTATTGAAAGGGCCAGCCATGTTGGCTTATGAGACACCTATCTTTTGTGCACACAATACCTCCAAATTGCCTTCGCCTGGCTGAGATGGACCTACAGTAACCATAATTTAACCAGCTGACGGCTCACCAACTGATAGCATCAGTTCTAACCCAGTCTCCATTGGGGTTCGAACCTTCGATCATCTCTAGCGCCGAAGGCGGACACCCTAACCACTCAGCCATGGTTACGGTACGGTCGGTCGTTTGAGGGATATTTGTTAAGGAATTGCAAAAGATTGAGTGTGGGAAAGCCATGTTGTTCCTCGTATCTATTTTGTCTTTTTGTCATTTTAAGATGTTTGGTATTTCAAAATGGTTGTGTATATGTTTGTTAATTAGTTAGCACATTGATGGCTTGCTGATTGCTTGTTGGACTTTGTTGTTTTGAAATAGGAGAATGAGTTGAACTTTTTAGCTGTTTTCTCGGTATTTTGCATCTTTACATATATGTATACATATGATGCTGTGTAATAAGGTTTATGGTAACAGTCGATTGTTTGATGGAATGTGTCATGTAGATGGAATGGTGAGTGTAGTGTTGGCTGACTTTATGGCTTTTTTCTCTGTCTTCAAAATCCTGTATGTCTATAATGGTGTGTGCTCGTGTTTAGCGTTGATGGTTCGTATGTGAATGAATGTTGTTTTGGTATGCATTCACCTCTTTTATCTACTCTATTGTCGTTCCTACTTGTCTATGATGTTGTGTTTTTATTGAGTTCCGTGATGGCCAATCATGCCGACCCCTGTCAAATAATTTTGCATACTTCATGAACTATACATTAACTAATCAAGATATTAGTTCAAGAATAAATCATGTTTTCGTAAATTCCATTCGAATCACCATTGCTTGATGGAATAAGCTGTTTTAATTATGGACAGTCATTATTGATATATCATTATTATTATAATCGGTTAGTGAGCGGTGTTGGCAGGTTTTATAGTTTTTATTTCTTCTTTATTTGACGTTCTGTATATCTATGTGTCTATCTATGTTGCTTTGTGCTAGCATATACTGTGATTGATGATTCACGGCCATCTAGTCGATAAATCGAGTTTACTTTTTTATTCTTAAAATGAAATGATTGAATGCTCCAATAGTTATAGATATACAGTACAGCTTTTCCAGAGTGACCCTCTCTAGAGCAACAAACTCCCTTCAACAACGGCATGATTTATTCCCACTGCACTATTTAATTATCAATTCAACTTCTCTAGAGCAATAACCTCTAAACAACAATATAGTTTTGCTACTCCTAAAGGGTGTTACTTTGGAGAGGTTGCACTGTATCTAGCGACTGAAACATTGAGTATTAAGATAGTTTGACATCATAGTGATTGTTAGAATATGAATGTTTCAACAAATATATCAGTACTAGTTCTATGATTGTTTTATTGCTAACACTTGGTGTCTTGGTTGATAATCAAGATCTGTGATATGGTACATCGTATAATATTATCTTAGTTGCTTCAAATGCTTTATTGTGCTTAAGCAGTACTTCATCAAATGCAAAAGAAAATTAGATCAGTTTGAAACCCTACAGCCAGCATCAGAATAAGAACAGCTGTAAGTACGAAGGTACTTAATACAGACAAGTTGGAAACTTGGAAAAAATTGGGCTAAAGAATATCACTTTGATAATATATAATTATAAACATATCGAATACAATAAAGATATAATCGGCGCTATGTTTGATGCCCAAACTAAAATTCAAAATGAAAGCACCAAGATGGTGCTGATCTTAAAATGGTGAATATATTTTTTAAATAAAATGAACTCGTATTATATAAACTATAGAAATGACATAAAAACTGGTGTTAGCATCGTGGAAAAGCTAGCGGAATTTGAATGCAAGCGTCTGGCAATATTGATTTCACTCGAAGCACAGGCTCACATTTACATCATTGCAAGAAAGAATATGTCATAGACATCCTATTTAATTCAATTTCATACCGCTATAAGTATTACGCTTTCTCATATTCTGAAGATAAATATATCTATTATATACTGCAATGCCTCTGGAACCAAGACATGGTATCATTTCTGCATCCTTAACTGTCGCTTTTACAACGTAAACTATTTATTCATACTGAAATGGCACTTGATTTCATATCTTTACGTATTTAAATTGTAATTCCATCGATAAAATTCCACTGGGAATGATACAGGCAGAAACTATATTATTTTAATTTCTTAAACAAAATATTTCTGTTATTTTCATAATCACATAATATTTATTCACTGTAAAACACGATAATACTAATAACTCAGTTATAGTGAAGAACGGGTAGAATGAAGAATTATTTAAAACTAGGTCACTAGGTCATGGGAAAACCTTGTGAATACTCTAGAGGTTACAGTTTTGATCAGATTTTCACCAAACCTAGTCAGAATGTTTGTCTTAATGATATGTGGGACAAGTTCGAGCATGGGTCATCTGTGGTCAAAAACTGCAGATGTCACATTTTGTCGTCAGATGGGCCCGTCCTTACTTCATTGTCATGGATACAGTGAAATTACACTAACGATGAAGTATTACTAGCATTTCATTTAATTTATATAACTATGTCCTGTTGTATATTAAACTGCCAAAAATACTCTTTTTTTACATTTACTTCTCTTAAGAACATACTGGGCTACGTTTCAAAATAATAGTATTGTCCGTCTCGTCGTCAAACAAAAAATGATAGTCTTATAGACATAAAGTCATAGTATACAAAGGCCATTCTTGGAAAAAGCAAATGTGGCCTTTATTGAAAGATAGCCTTTATTCAGAGGTAGGTTTGTTCTCACTAATCAACGATGGTTTCTCAAATTAAGACCTTTATTGACAGGGTTACCTTTGTTCGAAGCTGGCTGCAAACAAACATTTGGTTATACAGTAAAACCTCAATTATCCGAACTCGGATTATCCGAAAACCCGGTGTTATCCGAAATGAATTGTTGGTCCCGATTTCCCCCAATATATTTCAATGTAGAATAAACTCGGTTATCCGAATCGTGTAATCCGAAACCATGGATTATCCGAAAAAATATTTAAGTCTCGTCGATTTCGGATAATCGACGGGTTTTACTGTATATATACATGTCACTTTGTTTTAGTATAAGACCCGTTTACTCGCCATTATAGAATGTTTCAGAGATTGATTGATACAAGATAAAATATAAAACATCCGTGGCCCTGGTCCAGCGGTTAGTGGGCTGGACTTGTAAACCGGTGATCCGGGATCGAATCCCAGCCTAGACAGGTCATATCCTTCTATGAACATTTTACATAAATGTCGATTTTCCTTCATATGTGGAGAAGATGACGACTCTTTATGGAAAGGTAAGTTAGCACTGGTTAGAAAACAGTCCAGGAAAACGGGTCAGGTGAACTGATCGCCGTATATACATGTAACTGAAATTAATTGAAAAATGGCGTAAAACCCACTGAAAGCCAAGCTGAAACATATAATAAAATCGGATATGTCGTTTGACTTCAAAGTGGAAGTTACTCTGACAACAGCGTGATTCAAATCATTGATAGTTGTCTCCCGTGCAAAATTTAAAAATAATGCCATTCTTTAAAGGAATCTCAGCTTGCTGTTCGTTTTTTTTCTGCTTTTCGCATACCATGTTGCTCCCCCTGTCGAAAACAATCCTACCTACCCTTTGATAAAAGTTTGGGTAGAGTACCGTAAAGTAACATTTTAATGATGACCTCAGCAGGCTATACATGAACTACAAAGTAAGGGTAAAGATAAAAAAACTATAACGGATTCTATTTTCTCAAGCGTAAACAAAGAAATGGTTGAAAAGGAGCAGCTCTTGACAGGGGACTTAAAGCTCACACGCCTTGGGCAAGAGAAATCCATATAATAACAATGAAGAGACCAAAAATCAGACTTGTAGCTAAACATTATACTAATGTTAGAGCCAGGCATAAAATGATTGTAGATACTGTTAAAGAAAACTAGGAACAGAGAGCGATTCTCATAAACGAGCACAGGCGACCTAGAATAAAGGAAGGTGACCTGCTGGAAGGGAGCCACTTCACGAGTTGACAATGAGGTTCACTTTTTTAAATGAAACTAGTCATGTCTTGGACAGCCTATGGCAAGGGAGTCACTTTACGAATTGTCAATGAAGTTTACCTTCTGGAATGAAGCTTGAAACGCCTGTACACGTACAAAATATACTTGGTACATGTATGTTACTTACCCTTTTATATAGATACGCGCTGTATGATCATTAGTAGTCAATGCGCCAAAAAACAGCATTAAACAAATAAACAAACTAGATATGTGTTCAAGATACACACTTCTTGAAGATTTGTCTTCCTTGAATTAATAATAGTCTATCAGAACAAACAGAAATACAATACATATGTAGCACTTACCAATGAATTCAGACTACGGTAACGTGTATCTTGAGAGCTGTATGACGTGCCTTCACTGAACACTTCCACGTCTTGTTTGGATGAATGTTTTTTATAACCATACAAATACTTCATGTTGAATTGAACTGGCCTTTAACAAGTGTTCACTTTTTAAAAACAAAACACAAGCGATTGTTCTGTTCTAAGCTTATAACACTGAAAAGCTAAACAAATCTGTTTATCAGTTTTACAAGTGTTTTCAATACATGTGTATTCCAAGTCGGCGATTTCGCCTAATTGTCTTGATAAACACGGAGGTTTTCAGTTAATTTCTACGGTAGGCAATTATATTTTCTGTCGACACATTAAGTTAAAAAGTCTAAAATAACTAAGTTCCAATTTTTAGACACACTAATTTCATCAAACCATCGTTCTAGTAATAAACACTGTTTACAGCACTGGTGAACTGTTTATTCTGAACAATGTCCAAGCAGCGGTTCAAACGTTTTAGGTACTCTCAGGACAAAGACTTCATCTGGAGCATTAATTACACCGAACAGGCGTCACTTTATCCAATTACAATTCATTTACTTGGACATACTATAGTGTTTTAGAATAGTATGGTGTATTGTAAGTAACACCACTACTTGTTTCGTGGACGATTATCAGTTCGTACAAGGCATTTTGATAACTTGAAGCTCAGTTCAGTGTTCTGCTAAAGCAGTAACTAGGATACGTTTTGATGTTATGAACAACCAAACAGGATATGAATACTTTGTTACATACCGTCAAACCTGTGAACAATAGCCACATTCTTGAATTTTATTTAGAACAAAATGGCCTCCAAAATAAAGACCACCTGTCAATGAAGGTCACATAGGGCTTTCCAAAGAGTGCCCTTGATTCACAGGTTTGACCGTACATTTGTATTTCATTCTCATGTATGGAAAATGACTATAGATTTTCTTCTTCTTTTTATTATTACTGACCTTGATACTGTATGACTATGTTCTATGTACACGTCTTAAATATAGGTTTCGTTCTGTAATTTTATTAACGATGAAATTAACGTTACCGAATTGTGTCCGAACGAATGTTTTCCTGACGACTGAAAATCAATCAATACAAGAAAATCCGAAAAAAAAATTCTGAACTAAGTTTTCGTTGTTTAGTATATTACTGGTTTTACCCAATCTCTGGTTAGTGAGAGCCTGGGTATAGATCATCATTTTTCACGACAACAGCGTATAGGCTGATGTCCAAAACGACACACCATACTTTGTCAGGAGCTATTAAAACCACATCGCTTTTAAACCGCGTCCAAATGGCTAATGTCTAACTAAGCAATAAATAAATGTCAGATAGCCATTTCTGTTCTACATAGTTCTGGTCATTCGTTAATTAATTAATCAATGAAACTTCTCGTCGCTACTCTTCAGCTGAAACATGGCGCATATAATTTTATTTTCCTTGTTTTATTGTCTGAAAAAAAAATCGCTCGACTGTATTTTAACACTTCCTTCAATTACATGCACCATTGAGTAATCTTTGTCATTTTTATAGGTTCAATTATTTGGCATATTCAAAGAATTTTTCATTGGCCGATACCGACTATACCAATGGTTGGAAAGACTTTATGTACAGTACAACCTGTCCAGAGCGGTCCTCTCTGGAACAACAACCTCTCAACAACAGCATAATGTTGCTACTTACAAAGGGTGTTGCTTTGGAGAGATTGAAATGTGCTCTTATTACATGCCAACTGATAATGTCAATGCTTTCAAGAAAATGAAAATTATGAAAAGAACAAGTTTCACTCAAATGCTTATAATATTGCTCAAATTCAAATTCTGAAATTAGATATTTTTTCTGTTTGTATAACTTATTTAAAGATAACTCTATATAGATATACATTTAGTATCATCCTTAGACAAATAATCTAAGAAATATTGAAGAAACCACTTTCAGATTACTGAGAATTTTGCACCAAATTACCATACCAATACGTTCAAATTATCTCCCTTATTAAAAACCACAAAATGTGATTCTGACTTTATTTTCCTGTTTTTCTGCCTCAAATCATTAACATCCGTACCAATATCCCATTTATTAAGCTGATTATAATCACACAAACGATATCATATAAAGATGCGTACAAACAAGTCAACGGGAACCAGCTTACATATATAAGATAAGGAACGACAACCCTCCTGGGTGCGTTCGATTCACTGTGCGGAACGTTCCGAACTGAAAGAACAGGAATAAAATGGTAAGGAACAGTGTTCTGGACAAGTTCCCACTGTGCCCGAAAAAGAGGTGGTGTGGCGAGAACAGTGACGTCATAGCGCGTGGAAAAAATGGCCGACAATGTTTTCAGGCAGAGCAATTGCGGAATGGTTTTCGCTACAGCACTAACCGCAGAGGCATATAAGTGTTCAGAATTTCGTAAACATGTCTGACTACGTGAAATAAAAGAAAAATGTCCGTTTATACCTCATTACTTGTCAGTTTTACTAATGCTTGTGTACAGAACAGATTGGAATAATGTTTTATTCCAATCACGGGTCTGATCTGAGCTTCTGGCATATAAAAACATATAATAAATAAACAATCTTTTATTAACCAATAAGCGTATAAGGCGTAGCAGTTGTACCCCTTTCTAAGATCTGTTTATTAAATGGCTATAACAACTGATAAACCATAAATTCAGTCAATGTGACTTCTGCTTTGTAGTAATAATAATAATGACTACAAATTTAATATCATTTGTCGCCATATTGGTTTTAGCACTTCCTGTGCCGCGGCATTCGATTCTGGGACAGGTTCTGAACAAGTACAGCGCAGTGAATCGAATACGCCCCCTGAGTCAGAAAAACGTTTTAAACTGGTTCCCGTTGACTTGTGTGTACAAAGCCTTTGGTGCACTGCATCATGGAACGGGAACCAGTTTAAAAAAACGTTTAAACTGGTTCCCGTTGACTTATGTGTGCAAAGCCCCTTTGGTGCACTGCATCATGGAACGGGAACCAGTTTATAAAACGTCGTAAATTGTAAATCACGTTTTACTCCATCAATTTTGAATATCTTTACACTTATAAAAACTAGATTACAATACATTTTTAATCACGTAGATAAAAAAATATATGTTAACAAATAAAAAAGATAAGAGGGGGCATGTTTTCCGAACAAAATTTTATGGGCGAAGAAAAAATAAATATAGGAGTCGAATTGAACTTGCGATAAAAAAAAACGTTTTACTGACTCAATTTTTGGACTTGATTTTTATCAAAATCAAGTCCTTTGTAATCATTGACTTATATTTGGCGCTGGACTCCATAACAGCTTGGTTAAAAGAATGCCACATAAAGGAAATAGTGCGCAACTAAATGGTATGTTTATATAGAAGTATCTGGAATCTTTCCCCAATCAAGTGTGTCAGATCTTAATACATTTCAAATCACTCTATTGTAACTACATGGAAAGAGTCATGTATCTAAATAAGTGCTTGTCGGTAGATACATGAGATTTTCAAATGCGTAGAATTAAAACCGCGTATTCACTGTCCAATAAAATATCTTGCCGTAAAAGTAGTTCTACTTTCGGTCTTCGTTTGATAGTTCAGAAAAATCTCCACGGACGTATTCATGCATTTGCAACAATCTACCATCGATGTTAGTGTTTTGTGCCTTTCTAACATTTCTTAATATTACAAAGCGAATTCTCATTTAATCGTATTCCGAGGTGTTCACACCAACTAGTGTTATTTTGATGACGGAATCGCTATTTATAGACTCACTCCCCCAGTGGCTAGTAGCAAAGCGTAACCGATGTGGGGAGTTTGAGCTTAAGAATAATAATTCGAGTCGCTAAATACGAACCTAAATTACTGGATACGTGCTTTTAAAATTTACTGTTTAAGAGTTCCTTTTACGCCAGATTATTTAGAATAACATAATCACGTCTGAATTTCATGCAACATCGGGTTAACTATAGGTCATATAGGTCTTACTCTACTGTGTGATTTGAGTGACCCTGAATGTGTTCAATGCGACGATGTTCTGTTGTGTTAAAACCAGAAGAATCAATGTTTGTATTTACTGTTACTGAAGTGTTGTTTACTAGTTTTGTACAATAAAGAGTTTTTAATGCAATTAAATTGTCCTCAATTATTGTGCTAATCATTAAACTTTCCAATATCAGGCTTTTTCATTTTAAAATTTTAGCAAAGGGACTATAGTAAAGCCCTAGCTTATGTCATTTACCTTTATGCATATGACTTGCATTACAATATGAATGAAAAATCGGTCCGTAATTTTAAATGTTAAAATATTTGTATGGGCTTGAACGATGTGGGTACACATTTTTCTCTTTTGTCTCGTATGGTAAAAATCAAGTCCGACAGTACTTTCAGTACTTTGATTTTATTTTGTTAACAGTATGAAAACTAGAGAGCTTAAGATTTCCAACAGTATTAATCTATTATGGAATGTTTTCCGAACACAAAAAGTCTGTGATAAAAAATAGATTCAAGTTTTAGATTTTTAACCAGGAATAAATCAGAGACGTATAATTATACGTCTCTGAATAAATGCATAAAAAACAATACGGATTTCTATATTTTGAAACTACAGAACGTTAGCTTTAACAAGATAAATTGGCTTTAATATGATATCAACATTATTTATATCCAATCAAAAACAAAAAAGTTAATAGGGGAGGGGGGGGGGCATGTTTTACTTTAATCTAGAGGCGCCATGTTTTATACTTCGTCGATTTATTGTCATAGCGTGTAAATAAAACGGTACCGTTTTGTAAGCGTTTACTTGAAAATGAACAATCACGAAGTCTGCATTAGTGCGGAGCCTTTTTAGACAAGAATTTGAAGAAATTGGCGTCAGTTCGTTGGGAATGGAAGTAAATATGCTGTCAATAACAGACGTTAACGACAGCGATCTGGCGCGTCGTCAGTACGCAACTCATTTGAAAAGCCTGACTTTGAATGTAAGTCAAAAAACTGTTTCAGTTCCGATAATTCCGCCAGCCGACTAAACACAGCAATCGTATTTTTGTCAAAAACATCTTCTAGTTTAGATATTATCCCAAATCAATGAATGATTACCGTACTCGCCCATGTAAGTGTCAAATTTATGGCAGGGTTCTCAATAAGTTTGTGGCCAATACAGTACGGTTCGGGTGATTTGTCCGATTTTCGCGTTTCCCCCGCGTTCGTAATCGTCAATTTATCACCCGTAGTGGCGATTTTCATCGCGGCATCGATCTTGAAAAAAACGAGAATCACCGCAATGTCGCTAATCACCGCGTTTTATGACTTATTTATCAGTCGGTAATCTTTGATAGCGATGGATCGCGGTGATTTGCGAACGTCTAAAGCCGACTCTCAAATAAATAAAATGATATTTATTGTGAATCTTTCTTCTACTTTCGCTTTCTGTTGACCGTTCATTTTCCGAAAACAGTCACATGGTAAGATAATTCAGGATTTAACACTTACTAAATCCGTCGGCCAAGACCGACTATAATCCGGACATCTGATTAAATTTTGTCAAGTAGGAAATCCCATTCTTGAAGTAAATATGTAGAAATACCGGCAAATTGCTAAGCGAATATGTAAACTGTGTAGCTATGTTTTACATATGCAGCGTTACGTACAGGGCGAGATTCCTATGTCTATTATCAGGGCCGGTATACCCGCTGCTGTGCACCATCCAAAACGTAAACAAAAAGCCGCCATCTTGGATGAAAAAGGTAATATTTTGCTTATTTCTTCGATTTCGCTTTTATTTCAAATTTCTGCTATAGCAAAGAACATGCTACACAATTTTCTGGACACGTTGATACCCATATTATTTACTAGGTACCTCTGGTATAAAAGTTACCTTGGACAAGAAAATCGAATCGAGAGAAAAATTCCGTGGTGCACAGCAGCGCATTAAGTATTTTTCGATCTTTTTGTCCAGAACATTGACTTGTTCGCATGTCGACGCACATTTTTATCCTTAAGTTGTAAAACAGAAGCTTAAAATTAGACTTTTGGTACATATAGCAACGTATTTTCTAGTATAATGAATTTCTGAGTTATTTGGTGGACAGCAGCGTAGGAATAAGAAGGGTGGACAGCAGCGCAAACGGGTGCACAGCAGGAGCTTTTTTGTAAACATGTAGAAATCACAATATTCCAGACTTCTTTCTCATAAATAAAAAGATGCGATAGTTCGAAAAGTGCGATAGTTCGAAATTTTCGGACGTTCCCGTGGCATTTCGAACTATCGCGTTTCAACTGTACTTATTAACGAAATTTGTTGTAAGAATTCGAAAAAAAAACGGAGCATCTAGCTATACATATTTTCGGATGTGTACGCATTCCGTACATAATGTAAGATGAATCCATTAGTTGCAACGTCAATCACACTTTCGGAATTAATTATTTTTATCAAGCTAAGATCATTTTACTAAGATTGGAATCCAACACTGTCATAGGTGGCAAGTAATCGTACTCAATTTTCAAATTAAACCTACGAGTATCCTAGTATTCGGTTACTCACCGCAGCTGAAGATATACGTGGTGCGTATTTGTTTTCCTTACCTACCATAATTTTAGTTAAGTCAAATAACAGGTATAATTATCATGCTACACTACACGTGTGCTCTCTGTTTGTATCACGATTATAAATCTCCCAGAGCCTTTAAATTGTTCAATTAGTAAAATGTCATGATAGGTGTGAGAGCGCCCATTGTTCGCTGATCTGCTCCAACTTTGAGATAAACAATTCAAACTACATGCGGATTAATTTCATATTGAGAAAGAGCAAAAAAATCGGGACCCAACGAAACAGTTTGACATAACCGAAATTTTGATATAAGCGAGTTTGACATAACGAGATTCAACTGTAATTTGAATTTCCGCACGTAAATATGCAGATGTTTGTAAGGCTGAGAGGATGGCCTTTCCGTATTCGTTCACGAAAATTGGCCAACCGGAAAGCCGAATTAGTAGGGCTACCATGCAGTTAGTTCTAGGTCCCATAACTAAATTGGTCTTTTTTTATTTCGTCTTGTTGACCATTTTAGTTATGGAATTGTCCTCTTACAAAGTCAACAGCTTAAGACGCTAGTTCATGCGTCTATTGAATCAGCTCGATTTAATTGCTTTCCGGCATGCTACGGACTAAAATAATCCAAAGCATTTATGAAGAAATCTTTTAATTAAGGGTGGTATGAAACATATGTGAAATATTCGATAACTTTCGTCTGTTGAAGGTATATTTTTTATCATATTGATAGAGACTTTTACCTGTTAGCTTTTAAAGAACAAGTGGCTTTGACAATGAACTGCAATGTAATGCAAACCCATCCTCGTCAAAAACCCTTCGACTACCATGCAGTAATCCTAGAATTTCTATTCAACTAACATGTCATGTGACACGATAAAAAGTCAATACTTCAGCCGCCTTATTGCTCTTTAAAAGCCAACAGGTAAACAACTCACCTGTGTCGCATTCGGGCCTTGAAAAATTGTTTTAGAGCCACTCACCCTGCAGCTCTGAGAATCCACTCGCCCTGCATTTTCAGAAAAGAAAAAACACCGCATTTTGTCTTAGATGTAGCTAGGGACCTCATTGTATCATGCTACTTTATTAAAAAAGCTAAAAGGGACTGTAAACATAACGGTCTTGATTTAATTTTTAGATATTTAGAACATACAATCATCCTTTGTGTTAATTATGTATTAATTTCATTATTTTATTGGGAACTTTTTAATACTCACATACCTGCAAAAGACCAGGTCAATCTTTATGTCATATCTGACAACGCCATTATATCGTGCTATCATGTTTAGAATCCCAACTTCTGTTTTGGCAGCCATTTTGAATGTTTATTGTGTATTATATTTAAATATCAATCCAATCTGCTCTCAATAAATAACAAAACCTTCAAATATGAACAAAATTACTATAATTACAACCATACAAAATAATCCCATGCCATATTTTATAATTTTCTGAGGAAAAACAATGACAAATCGGCATATCTTAAAAGATGGTCAAATCAAAGACCTATACATACATGTATAGGTCTTTGGTCAAATTATACGATTTTCCGAAAATGAACATGGCACAATTAGAATACGAAAGTAGAAAAATCCTTTGGTGTTCAATTGAGCAATATAAACACTCTGTATGTGGTGCTTGTGTGAAGTTATTGCTTATTTAGAAAATAGTGTGCAACTATACATCATGTGTTTCTTGTCTTTTGAGCCACTTGATTGGTATTTCTTGCTTTCACGAACCTTTATTACGAAAGTGGTCACCACCATATTTATGATAAATTATGCCCCTAAGTTACAAAAACGATGGAAGAAGTCTATGTATTAGTACATACATACATATATTACGTTCATTACGCACACAATGACGTACCTTGCGCATTCTGGACACAATACACAGTATATACATATTTTGACACTTGTTTCGCTAGTAAATGTTGTCTTTTTAGCTCACATGTCACCAAGTGACAGGGTGAGCTTTTAGGATCAGTCTCCGTCCGGCGTCGTGTATCGTCAAACTTGTGAACACACTAGGGTCACATTTTAGCAAAACTGGCTCAGAACGTTAATATCAACAAAATCTCGGACGAGTTCGATATTGGGCCATTTGGGGTCAAAAACTAGGTCACCAGGGACAAATAAGGGAAAACCTTGTGAACACTTAAGAAATCACTGTTTTGATTGGATCTTCATGAAACTTTGTCAGAATGTTTATTTCAATAATATGTAGGGAAAGTTCGATAATGGGTCATTTCCGGTAAAAAGCTTAGTCAAACCTTGTCAAAATGTTTGCCTCAATGATATGTGGGTCAAGGTTGAATATGGGTCAGCCGGGGTCAAAAACTGGGTCACCAGCTCAAATCTTAGGTAAAAATCTTGTAAAAGCTCTAAATTGCTTGGTTTTAATTGGATCTTGGCCAAAAGCTTGTCTGATTGTTCGTCTCAATGATATTAAGGACAGTTTCAAATATGACTCATCTAGGGTAAAAAACTAGGTCATGAGGTCAAATCTAAGAAAACCTTATTTATATGTAGGACAAGTTTTAACATGGGTCATCTGGGGTTAAAAACTAGGTCACCAAGTTTTAATGAGTGAACAGTGATTGTCATGTGAGCGATACAGGGCCATCTTGGCCCTCTTGTTTTTATTGTCTGGCTCTTTCTTTGTCAACTTTGTGTGATATTCTTGTAGCAATATACAAGTACATGTTCTCTGATCTTTAAGGAAATATTGTGATATCTATTGTTTGAACTGCATGATAATGATTTTAAATTACTTGTGTGTGCTATATATTATATACTGTTATTATGTAATATAATTTGTGAGTTGGCTTTAAAAGCTCTTCAGAGCTTGTGTTATCACATGTTGTAATACCTGCTCTCATAAATAAATATGACTTGACTTGACGTGATCACGGCCATAATGAATACGACCGGTGTATATTTTCATGATTTCGACCCCAGGAGTTCTATAACTTTACTATATATAACATATATGATGATTTTTTTATGCCCCCGTATCGATAGATCAGGGGCATATTGTTTTTGGTCTCTCCGTTTGTCTGTCTATTTGTCTGTTTGTACCAAACTTTAACCTTGCTATAAAATCAAAACCCTTGCACCTACATTCATCAAACTTCATATGTACGAGGGGTGATCGAAAATTAATGAGACTTTTTCTCGCAAAATTGTTTCTTTGAATTTAGCACTCTGATACTCCATGAACATAAAGATAAAATATTTGTCTACGATATACTGAAATAATAATAACTTTTGACATGTATAAATGCACCGGACATGTTGCTATAGTAACCCATGAATGAATAAGCGGGACATGTGAAACAAATGGCTAGATTTTCTATGAAAAGAATGTTAAATATAAAAATATAAATGTCTAAATGTCGTGCAATTTCATACGCGACTTATATGACATCTTATGCATTTGTGTTGAACATTTTGACATCATATCTGCTACCGTTCGTAAACAACAGATAAACAGGCAACCGTTGCTGTGATAACAAATATTCACAAATGACGTCTAGAAATCCGCTAGAAAATCGGGCAGTAATAAAATCTTAAGCTGAACTTGGCAACACAGCTACACAGACTTATGAAATGATGCAGAAGACATCTATAAAATTATCTGTTTAGATGGCACCCATGCTTAAAGGAAGGGCAGATAAGATTGGAAGATGAATCGGGACGAAGGCGGAAAACAATTATTGACGTCAAATTGATCAAGTCAATTAAGGACGTCATAATTATGTAATATATACAGAAATACTCTTTTGTTTGCACTACTTTTATATTTCTCAAGGGATTTTGACCAAACTTTTATAGAACCATTGTCACCAATTTCCCCAACACATATTGTGTGGGTTTTGTGATTCGATCATTTTTGGAAGATTTATGGCCCTTAGTTTATTTTGTGTCCTAAATTTCTTCTATGATACTCCTCCTACATTTCTCAAAGTAAATTTGATGAAACTTTCACAGACTCATTGTCACCAAGAAACCCAGAATATGTTCCGGGTTTTGTGATTGGATTGTTTTGGGCGGATTTATTGCCCTTTGTTTATTTTGTGCATACGTCATAGAGAAATACTCTTCTGTGGACAACTCCTAAATTTCTCAAGTGATTTTTACCAAACTTTGGTAGAACTAGTGTAGCCACATTCCCCAGCACATATTGTCAGGGTTTTGTGATTTGATCATTTTTAGCAGATTTATGGTCC
This sequence comes from Lutraria lutraria, assembly GCA_964023205.1. Classification (NCBI taxonomy): domain Eukaryota; kingdom Metazoa; phylum Mollusca; class Bivalvia; order Venerida; family Mactridae; genus Lutraria; species Lutraria lutraria. The sequence goes on along the minus strand of OZ026851.1, from coordinate 8,216,296 downwards.
TTTGTTTGGCTGTACCAAACTTAAACCTTGCCTATTAAATCAAAAGGCTACCGCCTACTATCATCAGACTTCATATCTTGGTTCATCATGACAATCTCTACAGGACCTGTGCATTTTCAATTTAAAGGGCACCAGAGGGGGCATTGTGTTTTTAAAACACATCTTGTTGCTAAATGTAGTTAGGTATAGTTTTGCATGCAGCCCCTCAATTTTTCCAAAATTTGGGTAATTCTAATCAAAAAGGTATATATTAATTGGTTGTTAATGAAGAAATACAGTTGTACCTTGTACATGTATGTGAGTTATATCGGGCCTTGCATTGGATGTTCATCCTTGGCCCTCCTGCTGCTCCAAGCCTGCTAGGTGTATTATGCATTGTAATGCTGGTGTGAGGCAAACATTGTATGGTAGGCAATGATATGCATATATGTTGGTTCTTATACCAGGAACTAGGGCTGTCCCGATACAGATCTCAGCCGATACGATACGTATTGCGATATGGTACTAGCGATATGTGATATCAACGATACGATATAAAAAATATTTCAAAGTAATGAAAAACGTTGTTTGGTGCTAGAAAGTCCTAATTAACTGTTAAAAAGGTGTAAAACTAAATATGTCTTGTTAGTAAAGTCATCAATTTGATTCACATATATGTTAGTTGATATTGTGGAAATTAAATGATTATGAGATATTTTAGCAAGTTTTAATCTCTGTCTCATAAATGACCTTATATCAAGAATAGAACATAGCTGTATAAAATTGTTTAAAAAATCAGGGTTATGATTGTCAAATTTATTAACAATACTAAATTAATAAAGAACTTCTGAAACCTTCAACTTGGATGTTATGATGACATATGTGTTCTAAAGTTGCTAGTCCCGTCACTATACTTGGCATTGCGTTGACACTTCTTATAGACAACTATATGTGCTTCTTTGTTTCATTAATCGGCAAACCAAAATGCTGCCGTATTTTTATGTAAAAGTACATGGTGGCGTAATAAAATCGATAAGTCAATATCTACTTGACAAAATCTGAATATTCAAATCGACTTTGTTGTCTAGTTTTACCTGACGCTGCTAATGTCTATGAATAGTGTATGGAATCCTGGATATTAGTTGCATAAACATTGTCGACCATGATATGAGAGTAAATTCGCAAATCTAGTTAAGTTGTTCACATTCTACGAGTTTTGTTTAATATAAAATAAAAAACGCTATACGGCTGATACAGGACCTTCCGATACGATACACATATCGTTCAGCACTGTACCGGTACGCAGCCATATCCGGACAGCCCTACCAGGAACCTTGATAGTTCAAAAAATGCCATCTAAAATGTGAACAGTTATTGAGTCACTCAAAACGAATTCCTATACATTCGGAGTCCTATTTCCAGCATCAAGGCACCATGTTAACTTTTCACCAGTGTAACAAGTTGATATGATTCTAATTGCTTTATAAATCCAACCAATCATGTAAACTTTCCTAAATGTCTTTATTAACTGCATCACTCATTCAGCGACCATGTAATAATTCAACTTTAGCAGTTTGATAAAATCGCAATATAGCTAGGTGTATTATTCTGACCAATGTTCAACACACTGATTCACTCAGCTGATTTAATACATACTTGGTCAGTGTAAACAATAGTTGAAAAAATAATTCATATCATCATACACACCATTTCTACCCTCTTCAAGTCAGTATATCATCAAATTGTTTTTGCAACTTCTAGTTTTTAAATCTGTTGGAGACATGTTTTCACACTACAGTACAACCTCTGTAGAGCAACACCTTGTGGAGCTTCAAATATTGGCTATTGTTTAGAGGTTGTTGCTCTACAGAGATTAGATTTAGAGTAAATATCAACTAAGGGAAATTTTGAAGGTGTTGTTTTAGTGAGGTTGTTACTCTACAGAGGGTCGCTCTGGAGAGGTTTTACTGTACCTGTTTAAGCCTGTTTGCATTTAGCCTTGTTATACCCCCAGATATGAAATATATGGGGGCTATATTGGATTGACTGACGGTCAGTCGGTAGGTCCGTGCGTTTGTAGACACAATTTATCTGGACAGTTTCTCAGAGGTCACTTGATTTTACATAGACTTATATAGGGAATTTTGACTTGCAAGCAGAAGGTCATGGGTTCAAGTCCCGCATCGGGTACATTATTTTCCTCCTATCACAATAGTATAAAAGATAAGATGACAATGTTGATACATGTACTGATTTAATTTATTGGTTACTTCAAATACCATCAGAATCTGTTTCGTTTTGATTGTTTACAATGGGTAACAAATGTTAAAGCCACAATAAGGTTCCCAAACGAGATATTTTCTTCATATAGAAAACACAAATCTGTGATACTGATTTGAAGACTGATAAATAATAAACACAATGTGTGATTAAAACATGCAAACTGTCATATATGTTAAATAATCTTTCCTTGAAGATTGACATTACAAGCCCAGTTTGTTTACAAATACGGCGCTAAATGTATTCTGACTGTATCTCTGTCACTTTCTGGAGTCTACGTAGAATTTTGTGCATACTTCCAATCATTGACGAAGAGTTTTTGGAATTGTTCAGGAAATTTAAAAATATTTAGTATTTTGTATGGAGGACAAAATACTAAATAGAGTTTTCAGTTGCTTATTTCTCAAAGAAGGAATGGCGACCTGACATCAGATACAGGTCCCTTCTGTACCATTTTGGGCATATTTAATATCTAAGTCTTTCGAGATTCTTTGTACATACAAAGTACAAATGTATTACCAATTTTAAGCCTTATTTTGGCTTTAATCAGAAAAACATGGGCTGAAATATGCAGATTACCATATTAAATTGTTTGCTTTGTATGAAATTCACACTTATGTTTGATCCTAACAGTACATGTTGTTGTGCCTTAAAGGTATTTGTGTTTGTATTGAGACATGATTTACTTTTATAACATAGAATTTCATTGGCTATATTTTACACACTGTCATCCATGATGTTGTAACCATGCCATTCATTGGCAGACACAGAGGAAATTGTCCAATCTGATTCAAATATTTTTGGAGGTAAACATGATTAGGTTATTCATATTGGCTGTGTAAAGAAATATATTGCACTCTGAAACATTTAAAATAATTTTAAGATTTAGCTGTTTTATAATTGTTTAAAAAGTGAATTCATTGGACTATGGATTTGTTGTGAGTAGTTTCTTTATGTATAAGTTCTTGTTGGCTGTTAAATATAATATTTTGCTGTATATTTTTGCTTTTCTTTTTTACCTATGGAGGGCTATGCACAGTACATACTTGCATGGTGTTTGTAGATTGATAGGTGAAATCAAAATTGACTTTAAATATTTTTATGTTCCAATTTTGGGTTTTAAACCTTTCAATTTATGGTATTATCATAACAGTCTATAAATTATGCTCATTTGGTTTGCCCTAAAAACCTTATTGCCAAAATGTGTGTGTAAGTTACATGGTTATATTTGTGTTATTAAATTAAATTGTATAATGATAATATGATGCTAATTAACATGTCTGTTATATTAATTTTTTATTCTATATCAAACATTTCTACTGTATTGGCCTTCATCAGTGATAATAAACTTATTGTCTATTATTTATTCATGCAATCAACAACCAAAAAAAAGAAATAATAAAGGTAAAAGTCAGAACTCTAGTAAATATATATGCGTCAGATAATAAGATTATATCATCAGGTATGCATAGATAACTGTAACATAAATAGATTATACATTTAAATGAATACTAATTCATTTTCACACTTTTGATGACTGGTTTACAAACTTTTACTATGAAACAAATTTACACTAAAGTAAAATTTTTGACTTAAGTTAATGAAAATCTTAAGATGCTTTGAGAATACGGACCCTAGGGTGGTATTCACGAAAGATCTTAAGGATGAAATTTTCCTTAAGGTTAGAGTTTTTCCTTAAATTTAAAGAGATTTTCCTTAAATCTGAAATAAATCTTAAGTGATATTCATAGAACATTTTAACTTAAGATTTTCCTTAAAACTGGTGATTTTTTCCTTAAATTTTAAGGAAGGTCGTGGCTTCCTTATATCTGTTAAGAGCGTCCTTAAGTATCCAAAATTCCGTAAGTATGTTTAGAAATCGCATAGAATGTCAAATTCATTGTTGTGAGTGTGACCCCAGACGAGGTACACACTGTCCGTGACAAATTTGACTGAAATTATTACATCCTATGTTAAATCATCCTGCAACTCTGAATTATGTGGGGTACATAGCTTGGCAGTAGCTTGCAGATAGAATGTGGTTAATATTGATTAAGGCCTAATTAAATGAAGTCCAGGGAAGCTGGTTTGGGATAACTGCCTTCCACAATATAACTAAAATAATGTTGAAAATGGTGTTTAATCTGATGAAATAAATAAATAAAACTTGTTTCTATTCAAATTTATTTGTAGCTACACAATTTAGGTCTGTAATTTTCCTGATTTGATTTAAGCTTAAATGTAAACATAAATTACTTGTGTTCTTGTGCAATATGTGTATGTTTTTTTTTCACATTTTAACTTTATTTTGAGTTTAATGTGGATTACCTCAGTATTTATTTTTATATTTCTGAAGGGATATATTATGTTAAGGCGCTGGCGTGCGTCTGTCTGTCTGTCTGTCCGTCCATCAGCAATTTGTGTCTGCTCTGTTACTCCTTAACCCCTTGACGGTTTTAGAAGAAACTTTACTCAAATGATTACCAGATCAAGACGACATGCACAGCACATGTTTCGGAAGGCTAACTTCAAGGTCAAGGTCACACTTAGGGATGAAGGTCATGAATTATTTTATTTCCCCTCTCTTTAAGCCTGCAAAGGGTTTTGAAGAAACTTAATCAAATGTTCACCACTTTGAGATGAAGTGCAGCTTCCATGTTTTGGAAGGCTTACTTTAAAGGTCAAGGTCACACTTAGGTGGTCAAAGGTCATATGCACGAAAAGTTCCCCAAAATAATGTTTTTACAGTGTCAATTATACCATTGGGCATATATTGCATCACCTTACGGTGCTTCTGTCTAGTTTATTTTTATTATTCCATAATACAGATATACAAATATTCATGTAAGCAATTTATATTTTTCAGTAAACAAAGATGAACACTAAGCATCCTGTGGCAGCCACTGGACAAGAGGTAATAGGCTATGGGCTACTGGTCGAAACCCTCCCCCCCCGGAGGCATTTTTGTAGACACCATTTTTTTGAAAGCTCATTGCCTGCTGATCATTTTTCCAGTGTCTACAATCTGGGCGTTGGGGCGTTTGTGAACTACAGCATGCTAATTACCGTTACCGAAAAATACGTTTGACAATAATTTTATTTTGTTAGAAGTCTTATTCTGGATATTTTCAATAATTCATCAATTTGAACAATTCCCTTGACCATAATAAGTTAGCAACGACTTTACTTGTCGATCAAATGCATGTTTTTCACTTGATTGCACTATATATGCTCTGTAATTTACGTTACCCTGCGTTACCCTAAAATGACAAGGAAATGACAGTTGTATATGTTAAATTAACACAAAATCAGTCGTAAACAATGTTTTTATTCATATTAGGCAAATACTACCACATGCTCATGTTTTTCTCTCATTGAATACTCGTTTATGTCTTCATTTTACGTAAAATGCGTTACATATAAAAGTATACGTGTTACATGGAAATCATTTATATTACTGTGATCACATGCTTTGATCAAATAGGTATACAGTGATAGGTAATCATGATGCATTCTGTAATACCCATATCTGGAAAACATTTCTAGTTACAAATGTTGTAAAGTTTGACTGGGATAATAGTAGTTTACGTTACATAACGTTACCTTTATCACGATAAGTACTTAACACGCTTTACAATGCATAAAACATTGATTTGATATACAAACTGTTTATACTTGATTACTGGCAATACGTACATGTAAATTAAAATTCCAACTTTTTTAATTCATCATTGATTGTGTTTTACGTTACATTGTTTTATTTGTGTTACGTTTGAAATTATTCATAAACGAGTAACAACATTTCTATGAAACTGTTATAAAATCATCATCGAATGTATTCTAAGTATATGTATCTATGAAACAATCAAATTTACAATGACAGTGCAATAAACATTGTGCCATTGGCACACATAAACATGTGTGTGTCATTTACGTTACCACTTGATACATGATTATTTATATATATATATACTTAAGTGCAATACTGTATGTTATGTCAGATTTCATTAGCTGTACATATTGTCATCAAGGTATTTTTGTTGTTCTGATGGCAAACGTTCACGAATTTCACAAATCCTCATCACTTTTCTGTTTCATAGACAGCATCGAGCATACTAATGAGCTCAGTGTCGTTTTTATCATCAGTGTCTTCTGCGTCGCTAGCCTTTGGCACAATATCATCCTCGTACCAGTTGTATTCCAGCATGTTGTCAGGACTGAATTTCCAATTTCATCCACTTTGAGAAGATCAAGATTGCCCTCTTTGCATGGGTCCAAATTTACACCTTATAACGATCCGTAACACATTGACTATACGAGACGGGATCTGCAGGGAGTGAGTAAACTCATGTCCATACCACTTAAAGCGTGCAGAACACAACCATGGCTTTGATACTTGTCATACCTCAGTTTATTGATGTCGTATTTTAATGACCAAACAACACACATACAAATGTCTCAATGGCACTGTAAAGTTCATCCGAACAAACATGCGTGGTAAATTAGCTAGTATTGTCATGTAATCTTCATTTATAGGAGCAAAGCTCCTATAGCTATACATTACTTTTTCTAATTACAATTACGTGACGCATATACATCCGCTTTGAAAAATAGTATAAGTATACATTGCAGACTTTGCAGTTTTGATAAAAGTTGGAGATATATGCAGGATTCTGTTTGTTTCCTCCGTTTCATCATTAATTGTTGAGGTAACGAAATTCACAACATATTGAAAATAGTTTCATTCAGTAAAGTAGCGCTGGGACACTATATTGTCTCTGAGATTAGTGAGATTGCGTATTGACACATGATAGCTTTTCCTTCAGTTGGTAATTGTGGTTAATTGGTCAAATGATGTACATCTGTACAGACTATACATACTTGACATTCAAATTTTAATTCAAAATGATGATAGCACAGGCATTTAAATTGTTTAACAATGGTTTTATCTAACACATTTAACCTTGCTCCAGACTGTAATCTCAGTGCTTTCAATCTCAGTTAGTGTGACTGTGACGCCATCTCTATAAGACTGCTCAAAGATTAACTTTATTGACTGTGTCTTATTGTCGTCATTAGATATGAAGCCCATCCGATTTCATGGAGTTATTGTTTTTTTAGCAAGAACGTTGGAGCTGCCAAACGTCATCGGCACTCATCTGATTTAATAGACTGTTTGTTGTAAGTGTCTGATATAAAGTCTAAATGAGACGTTTTAGGCAACTGATAAGAAATCGCCTCAGCCACTTGTTCGAATGTGTCCGGAACTGCTATAAGACTCTGCAGTTACCTAATTAGGCGTTACCATTAACAACATAGGATGCGCCTTCTGTAGAATGGCTAGTTCTTGGTTCTATTGGTGATTCAATATAAGGCACTCGACCTAGAAGAAATGACCAGGTAAGCTTCAGCTCTATGTCATGTTGAACTGACAGGAGCATAAGCAGGCCAAATGCGTTACGTTCTGCTCGTATCTGAGTTATTATATTATCCTGAAATACTCTGTGTGAAAGGTTGTGTTTCTTCAAATCTTGGCCGGGGTAATTGACCCTTTGATAAGGGCTTGTGCTCCCATAGAGCATGGTTTTAGTGTTTCCCAGACGTCACTTTGTCAAGAAAACCACTGGCACAATTCCGGAATTTATCATAAGTTCCGCGAGACCTCTGTCGTTCATTACTTTACCTAGATGTAGCGAAGATGGAGCATACGTGTGTGAATTACACCCGTTCTCACTATGTCATTAGTTAATTTGTTCCGGAAACTGCCAGTACGATTTCATGGCCACTGCTAGGTCACAGGTTACAATTGCATAATCATTGAAAAAGGAAACATATATATAAATTACTATGAAATTGATAGACTAAATTAAATATTTATTTGATTAATGAAATTATTTATTTATTGACAATTGATTGCTTTGATTTGATTGATTTATATGAACATTTTATAATGAAATGGTTGTTTTTAAATTTAAGCCTAAATGCCACTTTAGATTTTATAATGTCTGATGCAAAAAAGATCAAGGTTTAGTTATACATGCACTTATGTTCATAGTTAAATTTTGGTAACGCATGCGGTTAATAATATACAGTCACGTATTTTCTGCATTATTGTGACCTTTTTTCACCATGTCAACATATAAAACAATTGAGTACCATTTACTCATTAGATAGTGTTCTGCTCGATCCAGAAACAGTAAGTATATGATGATAATCGAATATTTTAGAGTATATGTGACCTTATTTCAGTGATATGATATTGGTAACGTAAATTATATCACATTTGATGTAAGTTTAACATTTCTACAGTCTTGTTTACATTCTCTGTGTTTATAATCATAATTACAAAGCCTTTAACATAAATTATTTTGATCTCTTTGCGGTATTGTGTTAACTTTAAAATTTCAATTATGGTAACGCCCCAAAATGGCGGTAACGGAGTAAAGCCCCAACACCCAGATGGTAGACACTGGGATTTGGTAGGTCTTTCCATACACTTTCAGAAAAACATACTGCAGAAAAATGCCTCCGGGGGGGGAGGGGGGGGTATTGGTGCCCCATAGTCTATAAGTACTCAAGTTCTAAATCAGCCCTTTAGCGTTACCAATTTCAGATAACAAAATTCCATCCAGATCTGTATGTGTTTATTGAATGCAAGGTCTTGCTTGAAATAATTATTGATAACATAAAGGAAAATTGAACTATACAATACACTTTTTGTACACTTCCTTCTACTGCTGATTCTCATTGTGACAAATTCACTTATAGCAAAATTTAATCTTTGACAAACTTTTCATTGCATTGCCGATTTTTTTGTTTTGATTTCTATATGTTTACTTTCAATTTTGTTTGTGTCGCACTTCAATATTTATTTGTCCACATGACTCTAATAAGAATGTAGTTTAAGATATTTATCTCAAAGATAGAGCTGATCGCTTTCACGCTTATTGTAACATTTTGCTATTTAAAGACGTATATCACAATTGTTAGTGCGCATCGCTACTGCGCAGGTGTACACTATACCGATTAGTTTATCTTACGAAGAATGTGTATTCGACAGCCCTAGATTATGCAAGTTTATATTCGGTGCTAGTTTAAATAAATTTATGAAAAATTATTTTATGTATTAATTTACATCTTTTAACTATGTACTAGATAGTATGATGTGAAGTAACAGTGAAATATTCAAGAAAACTGTGTTTGATTTATATTTTATAAGGGTTGTTTGTTGAAATGCCTGATTTTTTTGTGTACTTTTTACTCATGCGGTCAACTTTAATCATGTGTATTAGAAAAAGTAGCATGGATACCCCTCTTTTTTTCCTTTTTATGTTGTTTAGTATTACATATTGTGTTATTCTGTGAAGTTTTTTAAAAATCTGTCCGTTGAAAAAAAATATGAATGTTTTTTTCTTCAATCATATGTTAAATCGTCTTCCTTTTTAGAGGGATTTTGATAAATAAATACATTTTTTTTTAAATTTGGTTAAAATTAGGCAGATTTTGTCCTTTAAACAATATTTGCACTCTATTCCAATCAAAACAGTGTATATAAATTGGTGGTTGATGAAGAAATCCAAAGTACATTTTTTTTTTGATAATCCGCTCAAAATGGTCTTATAGGGGTGTCATACAATCAGGGATATCTCACAAACGAGCATGGAGACCTATATTTTTCTTTTAGTTTTTGTGGTAGGAAAGGATTAATCTTTATATATGCTAAGTTTTAAAAAAATCTGTCCGTTAGAGTTTATTGTGATATACGTCCTTAAACTGAAGGCTCGATAAGATTAACATGTGCATAATCAAAGCGCCATTGTTTTATTACGTGACCGTCAGCCATTACATAAGTGAAAGTTCCAATTACCGATAATCAGTATTTGCTAATGGAGTAGTGTTTATGAATATACCTGTAAATAAATTTCATGGTATGATTCTCATAAACCTTAGAGTTTAAACTGGTCTGTACACTTGCGTAAATTATTGGATTAGCTAAAAAATATTTTTTTCGTAGTAGTTGAACAGAAAGGGAACGTTCTCAGCATTCTCACTTCTGATGTGAACTGTTTCTAATAATGAATAAACTAATAATTTCCTCAAAAGAGTCAGTTTTGGCTCAGTGTAATAAAGACGTTTTGGTCAAGGTCCACTTGTTATGCTCCCAATTCTGTTAAAGTTGATAGTAAACTCATACCTCCACTTCCTGTTCACTGTAAAAGCACAATCTAACTCATAAAATTTCGTAATATTGTACAATAGTAGATGCGCACATTTGCCTTTACAGTGATTTTTAAGGGTTATGGCACCTTTTGACTTAGCTCTCAGCAGGGGCTTTGGTCTCCTGGACAAATTTCTATTTTCATCATTGTTTAGATATGCCTGTGAAGTGATTTCATCTGTTCAGCATTGACAGGATAGTTTTTTGTTTATTTCAGCAGTTGGATGTGATGGCTTCAGATATCTCCAAATCAGTTCATTTTACTAGCTTCAGAGGGCTGACAGACTGGTGTATAGCGACTTTTGGAGCATTTGTTGATATTTGTATTTGTCTGAACACTGGTGCATGTAGGATGATCGTGTTGTGTCCAGTAAAATCTTGAATAAAGGGTAAAGGCTACACCATGTCGAAAGCTGCCCGGGCACCGGTAGATTTCCTACTGGGGTGGTGTTTCTGCATCAGGCCTGCCTAATTCTAATTTGGATTATATTTAACTGATAACATTTCGCATACTGGCGTAGCATTTTCTTCCTACAATAAGATAAATAAATGTGTCCGATTATGCAGAAAATGAATGGAAACAAAATTTGTGATTTCTGCATAAATAATTAAAATTCAAATCAGTTAGCACAGTGTTATAGTTTAGATTATTGTAGAGTAGGTTGCTCTAGGGGTCAACGTATACCATGAGTTGGCATTGCTGTGTAAAATTTGTTCTGATGCCACTCCGAATAGAAGTGCTGAGTAAGAAAGGGCAGGCGCCATTATTTTTGGTGTCTACAGGTAAGTGGTGTTTATTTTATGCATTTTGTGCATTATTTCCTGAGCAGCTTCAGTCATGTTTTTGCTATATGCCACCTACAAATGGAGTCCAGTTCTCTGCTAAGTCTAATGGTCGTGAATAGTTTTCATGTTTTCTTGAATTTCAGTGCTACTTAACTTCTGGTGATTCTTTTGTGATTCTATCTGTGATGATACATATTTGCAACACAATAAAATGCCTTTACCAGATATACAGTGAACGCTTTCAATTTCAGGATGAAGAAGACGAGTCGAGTAGAGTAGACATGTCTCAGGCGCTGTACCTTAACTGAGTCGAGGCACTCTACTGTCTGCCTCCAGGTATGTGTTGTTTATTTTATGCATTTTGTGCATTATTTCCTGAGCAGCTTCAGTGATGTTTTTGCTATATGCCACCTACAAATGGACATCAGTTATCTGCGAAGTCTAATGGTCGTGAATAGTTTTCATGTTTTCTTGAATTTTATTGCTACTAAAATTCTGGTGCTTCTTTTGTGATTCTATCTGTGATGATACATATTTGCAACACAATAAGATGCCTTTACCAGATATACGGTGAACGCTTTCAATTTCAGGATGAAGAAGACGAGTCGAGTAGACATGTCTCGGACACTGTATCGTGACTGAGTCGAGGCACTCTACTGTCCGCCTCCAGGTATGTTTTGTTATTTTATGCATTTTGTGCATTATTTCCTGAGCAGCTTCAGTAATTTTTTTGCTATATGCCACCTGCAAATGGAGTCCAGTTCTCTGCGAAGTCCAATGGTCGTGAATAGTTTTCTTGAATTTCAGTGCTACTTAAATTCTGGTGAAACTTTTGTAATTCTATCTGTGATGATACATATTTGCAACACAATAAGATGCCTTTACCAGATATACAGTGAACGCTTTCAATTTCAGGATGAAGAAGACAAGTTATGTAGACATGTCTCGGATACTGTACCATGACTGAGTCGAGGCACTCTACTGTCCGCCTCCAGGTATGTGTTGTTAATTTTATGCATTTTGTGCATTATTTCCTGAGCAGCTTCAGTAATGTTTATGCTATATGCCACCTACAAATGGAGTCCAGTTCTCTGCGAAGTCGAATGGTCGTGAATAGTTTTCATGTTTTCTTGAATTTCAGTGCTACTTAAATTCTGGTGATTCTCTTGTAATTCTATCTGTGATGATACATATTTGCAACACAATAAGATGCCTTTACCAGATATACAGTGAACGCTTTCAATTTCAGGATGAAGAAGACGAGTCGAGTAGACATGTCTCGGATGCTGTACCGTGACTGAGTCGAGGCACTCTACTGTCCGCCTCCAGGTATGTGTTGTTTATTTTATGCATTTTGTGCATTATTTCCTGAGCAGCTTCAGTGATGTTTTTCTAATATGCCACATACAAATGGAGTCCAGTTCTCTGTGAAGTCGAATTGTCGTGAATAGTTTTCATGTTTTCTTGAATTTCAGTGCTACTTAAATTCTGGTGATTCTTTTGTAATTCTATCTGTGATGATACATATTTGCAACACTATAAGATGCCTTTACCAGATATACAGTGAATGCTTTCAATTTTAGGATGAAGAAGACGAGTCAAGTAGACATGTCTCGGATGCTGTACCGTGACTGAGTTGAGGCACTCTACTGTCCGCCTCCAGGTATGTGTTGTTATTTTATGCATTTTGTGCATTATTTCCTGAGCAGCTTCAGTAATTTTTTTGCTATATGCCACCTGCAAATGGAGTCCAGTTCTCTGCGAAGTCGAATTGTCGTGAATAGTTTTCATGTTTTCTTGAATTTCAGTGCTACTTAAATTCTGGTGATTCTTTTGTGATTCTATCTGTGAGGATACATATTTGCAACACAATAAGATGCCTTTACCAGATATACAACGAACGCTTTCAATTTCAGGATGAAGAAGACGAGTCGAGTAGACATGTCTCGGACACTGTATCGTGACTGAGTCGAGGCACTCTAATGTCTGCCTCCAGGTATGTGTTGTTATTTTATGCATTTTGTGCATTATTTCCTGAGCAGCTTCAGTAATTTTTTTGCTATATGCCACCTGCAAATGGAGTCCAGTTCTCTGCGAAGTCGAATGGTCGTGAATAGTTTTCTTGAATTTCAGTGCTACTTAAATTCTGGTGAAACTTTTGTAATTCTATCTGTGATGATACATATTTGCAACACAATAAGATGCCTTTACCAGATATACAGTGAACGCTTTCAATTTCAGGATGAAGAAGACAAGTTATGTAGACATGTCTCGGATACTGTACCATGACTGAGTTGAGGCACTCTACTGTCCGCCTCCAGGTATGTGTTGTTAATTTCATGCATTTTGTGCATTATTTCCTGAGCAGCTTCAGTAATGTTTTTGCTATATGCCACCTACAAATGGAGTCCAGTTCTCTGCGAAGTCGAATGGTCGTGAATAGTTTTCATGTTTTCTTGAATTTCAGTGCTACTTAAATTCTGGTGCTTCTTTTGTAATTCTATCTGTGATGATACATATTTGCAACACTATAAGATGCCTTTACCAGATATACAGAGAACGCTTTCAATTTCAGGATGAAGAAGACGAGTCGAGTAGACATGTCTCGGATGCTGTACCGTGACTGAGTCGAGGCACTCTACTGTCCGCCTCCAGGTATGTGTTGTTTATTTTATGCATTTTGTGCATTATTTCCTGAGCAGCTTCGGTGATGTTTTTCTAATATGCCACATACAAATGGAGTCCAGTTCTCTGTGAAGTTGAATTGTCGTGAATAGTTTTCATGTTTTCTTGAATTTCAGTGCTACTTAAATTCTGGTGATTCTTTTGTAATTCTGTCTGTGATGATACATATTTGCAACACTATAAGATGCCTTTACCAGATATACAGTGAATGCTTTCAATTTTAGGATGAAGAAGACGAGTCAAGTAGACATGTCTCGGATGCTGTACCGTGACTGAGTTGAGGCACTCTACTGTCCGCCTCCAGGTATGTGTTGTTATTTTATGCATTTTGTGCATTATTTCCTGAGCAGCTTCAGTAATGTTTTTGCTATATGCCACCTACAAATGGAGTCCAGTTCTCTGCGAAGTCGAATGGTCGTGAATAGTTTTCATGTTTTCTTGAATTTCAGTGCTACTTAAATTCTGGTGCTTCTTTTGTAATTCTATCTGTGATGATACATATTTGCAACACAATAAGACGCCTTTACCAGATATACAGTGAACGCTTTCAATTTCAGGATGAAGAAGACGAGTCAAGTAGACATGTCTCGGATGCTGTACCGTGACTGAGTCGAGGCACTCTACTGTCCGCCTACAGGTATGTGTTGTTTATTTTATGCATTTTGTGCATTATTTCCTGAGCAGCTTCGGTGATGTTTTTCTAATATGCCACATACAAATGGAGTCCAGTTCTCTGTGAAGTCGAATTGTCGTGAATAGTTTTCATGTTTTCTTGAATTTCAGTGCTACTTAAATTCTGGTGCTTCTTTTGTAATTCTATCTGTGATGATACATATTTGCAACACTATAAGATGCCTTTACCAGATATACAGTGAATGCTTTCAATTTTAGGATGAAGAAGACGAGTCAAGTAGACATGTCTCGGATGCTGTACCGTGACTGAGTTGAGGCACTCTACTGTCCGCCTCCAGGTATGTGTTGTTATTTTATGCATTTTGTGCATTATTTCCTGAGCAGCTTCAGTAATTTTTTTCCTATATGCCACCTGCAAATGGAGTCCAGTTCTCTGCGAAGTCGAATTGTCGTGAATAGTTTTCATGTTTTCTTGAATTTCAGTGCTACTAAATTCTGGTGATTCTTTTGTGATTCTATCTGTGATGATACATATTTGCAACACAATAAGATGCCTTTACCAGATATACAACAAACGCTTTCAATTTCAGGATGAAGAAGACGAGT
The DNA here is from genome assembly GCA_964023205.1 of Lutraria lutraria. Classification (NCBI taxonomy): domain Eukaryota; kingdom Metazoa; phylum Mollusca; class Bivalvia; order Venerida; family Mactridae; genus Lutraria; species Lutraria lutraria. Next base: position 8,201,109 of record OZ026851.1, on the reverse strand, counting down.
CGAGTAGACATGTCTCAGATGCTGTATCGTGACTGAGTCGAGGCACTCTACTGTCCGCCTCCAGGTATGTGTTGTTTATTTTATGCATTATTTCCTGAGCAGTTTCAGTGATGTTTTTGTTATATGCCATCTACAAATGATGACCAGTTGTCTGTGAAGGCAATACAACATGTCTTTACCAGCCTAGGATACACATTCAAACCTGTGTTGGTGGCCATCTTCGATAATAGGTCACCCTGTGTAATGGGCAGTGTTTTGAAATTCCTGATTATTTAGAACAAGATGACCTCTAAAGAAATGCAACCTGTCAGTAAAGGCCACAATATGTCTGTCTCTCAAGGGTGGTCTTTGTAGACAGGTTTAACAGTAAACGATCTGTAATAGTGTCATAGATTTTCATCTAAGAATCCATATTGTAATATTTCTCGTATTTACAATATTGCATTGCTAGAAATTTCCTAGATCTGTTAATTTTTTTATTTAGTCTGAGTCTGAAACAGATTAAATTAAATTATGCATATTTCAAACGTTTTTGGTCATGTGTTTGAAAATAATGCAAAATTTACTTCAAGATTAGCATTTTTATTAAGCAACATAGCAGTTTTTCAGCACCATGTGTTTAGTCATGAGTAATAATAATGTTATAGCTTAAGCCTTTACTCAGAGGATTGCTTTTTTTATGTTGTATATTTTTGCTGGATGATCTATATAATTTATATGGTCAAACAATACTTCCTCCCTTAGTGTCGGAATATGGTCAAACAATACTTCCTCCCTTAGTTTCGGAATATGGTCAAACAATACTTCCTCTCTTAGTGTCGGGAGTAAATCAATTATTCACTAATCACAACTTACAGGACAAAGAAACAACAAACAACAAATAGGATATAGGCTTTAGTATTTGGTAGTGTCATGATTACAATTTAATCGATAAAACTGATAATTATGTGATTCAAAGTCAAATATCAAAGTATTGAGTCCTCAACTGTAAGCAACGGTGGCTACCTAACCACAAAAACCCTCATGAGGGAAATATGGAGGTAAGGGCTCCAGGCTAAACAGTATAGTGGCCTTTCACACATGGACTCAATACTGTTTAATTATAGCTTTAATATTAGGTAGCGTTATGTGTACAATCAATCGACAAGTTCTTGTAGTTACGTTGAAATGGAAGTTGTTGAACATAGCTCCGGTGTTGTTGGTTCATAATAGTTTTGTGATATCACGATATTGAAAAATCAGAAAAATACTAACATGATAAAAGTAAATTGAACATTGTGATAGATTATGTTTCAAAGTTTATTTCTTTAAATACCATGCAGCAACTATTTACAGTGTGACAGATTGACATATATACATATATTTACAATTACAAAATAAATATGTATATATAAATTATTTTACCTCACTATAACTATGAAAATTTTAATTAATGTATTCACAATGTCATTTTTACAAAATACAAGACAATAAAACAATATATATGGATACTAATAATAATTGTATAGACGATACAAATATTGCTTAACATTGTTTAGGCGTATCGTAAGTTATTTTTTATATAAATTGCCTTTTGGATATAAATACTTAATTTTCTTATTACGTTTCTATTTTCATTATTTGACAATTCAATTAATTTAAACATACTAGGATTTCTTCTATAATACAAAGGAATATAATTGTTTCTTAGTTCAGAATATAACTCACACTCAAAAAAAAATTGGTACTCGTTTTCTAAAATGTTGCAATTTACACAAATTCTATCATTTACCGGAGTTGCTTTTGGTTTATTCCGTCTGCCCGATTCAATATGTAGTTTATGAGTTTTGAAAAGTAACAAAGAAATTTAAGTATGTTTAAAATATCTAAATATGGCTGAAACTGAAAATTAGCTATGTTTTTATAAAATAAAGCTCTACTTGATTCATTTAATCTACTCCGCCAGTTTTTAATGAATTGATCAGTTATTCTTTGTTTGATTAGAGATAAAAATATATTAACATTACCAATGTCTTGAAAATACCAAGCATCTTATAAGCCAATATTACATAACAAATATTTTATTAGGAAACACCAATTTTTTTATTAGGATGTAATTCCGTGTCTAATTTCAACGTATACTTTTCTGTTGTAACTTATTTTCATTAGTGCTTATCAATTTAATCCAATATTTTATAATACAGTTGAAACGTGATAGTCCGAAATGCGATAGTTCGAAAAATGCGTAAGATCAAAATGAAATTGAAGTCCCCAGATACGTTTTTACACAATAAAAGATGCGAAAGTACAAAGTGACTGTACGCTGTTATTCACACCTATTCAATTTATTCGATAGTTATAAGTAATTGATTTTATTTGTCTACTACTTCGACACATGTCATTGTTAAAAAGAAATCATTTGGCCATAAAACTGTGAAAATCTCAATTATAAGCGTTTCAAATATAGACTATAAAAATCATGTGTACTTCGTAATTTTTTACTGTACCTGAAAATATTTTCATGTGTAAGACACATATACATTAGCAAAAATATGTATCCAAAGAAATGACGAGAAAATGAAAAAAAATTTGTTTGTTTTTTGCTCAGTAATCCGGGAAAAGTACGGAACTGTATTGTTTCTTAGATAAACTTCATGAGAAAGATTTATTTCCCCTGTGTGTTTAGCTATCATTTGCAAAGCTTGACTCCGGTAAACAATTAATTCAGCTTGTTCCGATTTTGACTGTTTTCAGTCGCGGAAAATTCGGTTCGAGCAGAAACATAATAAAAACGTGTAGAAATCACGCTTCAACGGGCGGGGTCATCACAATATTCAAGACTTTTTTCTCATAAACAAAAAGATGTGACAGTTCGAAAAGTGCGATAGTTCGAAATTTCGGATGTTCCCGTGGCATTTCGAACTATCGCGTTTCAACTGTAGTTATTTGTCTCAAAGTATGCAAATTCAGACAACCTAGTTCTCCATAAACAAAATCATTTTGTGTATAAATTCTTTTAAACACCAAGTAATCTTTTACAAAATTGTAAATGAACACGCTCAATCGATTTCCCTTGTATACACACCCATACCTGACTAGCATAATTAAGAATAGGCGTTATTAACTTATCAAAGAGTTCTAATCTATGTTTTACAGATAAATCCGTGAATTTGTACAAATGTTTGTTCATTTTGAAAATACATTTTAAAGCTTGACCAGACAAAACATTTTGAGCATTTGAAAAAGATCCACCCGAGCTGAAAACTACTCCAAGATATGTGAATTTATCGACTAATTCTAGATCAATATTATTATAAAACTTCATATTTTTCGATATTCGCCCTACCATTCTGAAAATCATATTTTTTGTTTTATTTGTATGAACTACTAATTTCCATCTATTACAACAATCTAGTATATCTAAACTTGACTGTAATTCTTCTTGCTGTTGGCAAAAATAACAGTATCATCAGCATAAAGAATCAGAAATACTTTGAAGGTATCAACATTAATGCCAGAGAGACCCTTATGTATGGAAATGTCTTCTGTATCATTTAAAAACATTGAAAATAAAAAAGGTGAGATGCTTTCTCCTTGTCTTAATCCAAGTATGCAATCAAAGCCTTCACTTAATTATTGATTATGTATTTTACTCTAGATTGAACAGCTGAATACATAGATCTCATAATATTTAACATACTACCCCCGACTCCAAGTTTGATTAGTTTTGTCCATAAATCATCTCTCGTATTACAATCAAAGACCTAAATAAAGTCTATAAACTCACAAGACAGTTGTTTACCATCATTCAAAACATGATTTATGATTCCATGCAAAACGAAAATTGATATTGTCAACTGTGCCTAAATTTGACCTAAAGCCTACTTGCATTTCTATGTATGTATACATTGTATTCTTCAGTCCAATTAGTTAATCTATTGTTTAAAACCATTGTAATAGCTTCCCTAAAGCACTTAATTACATGATACCCCTAAAATTATTTACTTTGTTGAAACTCCCCTTTTTATGTAATGGTACAACGAAACCCTCCGACCAAATAGCAGGAAAATACCCAACTTCCAATATTTTATTAAAAAGAGTCTGTCAATGCGCGGACAAAGTGTGATTACCATGTTTAATTTAACTTGTTTAGAAATATATCTGGACCTGCAGATTTATTTGTATTTAGCTGTTTAATTCGTTCTGCTCTACCGGCTCATTTAATTAATTAATTCTTTAAACATAATAATGATCAAACTCATTACATTCATACCTATCTATGAAATGCAGTACATTCATACCTATCTATGAAATGCAGTTCATTCATACCTATCTATGAAATGCAGTATGTCGTCATCCGGAGTAAAAACTGGATCATTAGGATTATTTACACTTTGAATTATTGTTCAAAATAGCTCAAATGTATATTTGTTTGTTTAACATTTGCACACTGCTTTAACATGTTCCAATACAACTTAGCGTTATTATACCTGGCAGCCTTAAGTTTAGAGGTTTGTAATTTATCATACTCATATTTCTTCTTACTAATACAAGATTTAAAGTGTGTACGAACATTGACCATATTCAAACGGTTAAAATCGCTATTATCTGTTCTAAAAACAGTTAGTTTGGCATAAAATTCTTGTCTTTTCATTGGATTCTTCATCAAACCAAGGTTGTTGTTCATCATTAGATTCAGGAGTAGATAAAATGCATTTAAACGATTTAGTTACATCGCCTATAATGGATGAAAACTCAGTTGTACAATCATTTATATCTCCCTCGGACTGTGCCAAAATCACATGATCACGGAATTTTTTAACCAAGCTTAGTAGTAGTGGCATCATGAGACAAATCAGAAATAAAAGAATCTTTAAAACTATTATTCCAAACATATTTTTTCATTTATAACATCATTACTGTCGAGGGTAAGTTCCTCTGTGATTACATCAAAATTAAATGAATGTCAATAATACAGTGATCAGACAATATGTTTGGACTATGTACCTGAAAATCTGATACACTATTCAATATGCTAGGAGACACAATGACATAATCTATAACACTACTAATACACTATTCAATATGCTAGGAGACACAATGACATAATCTATAACACTACTAAAGTTCAGTTAGGATAATGTGATAGTGATGTTTCATTTTATGTGTACATCAAAGTTTACAACCATTGTCTGAAAAGGTAAAATGGTTTTATAAGGAATGAATATAGTATTATAGTTTAGCATTGAAATTGTAGATGTCTTGTTGGTGCAGTTGGTAAAGTCTTCAGAATCGCTGTTGAGCTAAAATTTTATCGCGAGTTCGAATCTCACCGGTTGTCTCTTTTTTGGTTTTCTTTTTTTAACTTTACCATAGACACAAATGAATTGTCGTACATAGTTAGGTTTTTTATGTGATAGATATAAGCTGAAAACTGTCTATTATGTAAAATATTGGAGTGTCAGAGGCGCATAGCAGTTTGAGGTTTATATGTAACCTAAATCATTTCGATAGGATTACACAATTCATTGACCATGACAATTTATCATTATTAAAGGCATCCGTCAACTTAATCATTCTAGTTCCCTTTGAAAATCAAGTAATTCATATTGATAATCTTTCCTATTTTTTTATAATACACATTACTCATTAAAAGTCACTAAAGAAGACCATTGGCTTTAAAAAAGTAGCAGGGATCCATTTTCTTGCATTATTATGGCCAGATAAAATAGCATGTTAATTTAATTGCTTAAAAGCCATTTGATAGGTACCTTTAAATCAACTGTAATCAAGTATGAATTGTATTGAAAAATTGTTCCTAATGAGTATTATGAAATTTGATCAATTGATTCTTCATATATATTTTGTTGTAATATGATGATTATAACGCAACTGGTGCAGGGCTTAACCTGCAATCTCCTGCTTGCAAGTCAGATGCTCTACCAACTGAGCTAATTGGGTTATTAATATTACAGCCAATTCATAAATACAAGTACAATGTACAGTACTACTACATTCATTCTACTGTTTTATTCAAATTAATTTATCGCGACAATCAGAGGTTTATTACTAAATTAATCTTTGCTTCACACTAAGTGTAATAATCCAAGGTTGGTCTCACATTCATGGCACCAAAGGTAATAGGAAGAGGAAATTAAAACCCGATGCGGGGCTCCAATCCACGACCTACTTCTTGCAAGTCAGATGCTCTGCAAACTGAGCTAATCGGGAAGTTTATAGTACAGCCTGCTTATATATACGAGTACTATGATACAGTACTGCTACATTTTCATTAAAATCTTAAAAAAGACCATAGACTTCTATACATATATACAAGACTCGTAAGATATATTTATTTTCAGATCATTAAAGCATTTGATAATCTTACGCATGCGTCGTTGACAGTGTCCAAATTTGATTTGCAGTCCAATATGTCGACTACACTCCAATATTACAATATTACAAAAAATAACGGACAGCTGTCCATTGAGAGCGATCCATTCGTAAAATTATTGGACAGTGAGAACAAAAGGATGACATCACAGGAATGATTTAAAATATATTAGTAGTAAACTGTAATGCATTATTGTCTTGTGTAACGCGAAGTGTGTAGTGCAAAAGTACTTGCAGTATTAGTACCGTGCTCCAGTATTTCGTGCCAACTTATCTGAAGGCAGACTACACAAAAGTAGCTAAATATGCCTGAAAATAGGTGGACTTTTAATAGCGGACCAATCTTAATTACCAGACTTACAACGAAATGTCTAAGACCATTCTTCATCGTGTTCATTACATGTAAAAAGATATTAAAAAAAGATATACAAAATGATAAAAATGACAATAATATAAACACTAGATTGAGTATATTCCTTACAAAAAAAAAACTTTTTAAAAAAATATATAGAAATAGAAAATAATTTGGCGAAAAAGTACTTTCGCGGTCTCAGTCTGATATTTTCTCAACAAATTTACGTATCACCAGCCAGCATTGTTACCAACTGCACTACACCGACAGTTTATGTATTTATCGAAATTTTTAAATCATATAGTCAGCTTACATATGTCTACTGATAATTTGAAAACGGTTTTACACCATAAAAGTTGACTCGACCACTGCGTCACTCTACAATAATCCTAACAGAGCAGTACCTCAACTGCCCACATGAGTCTAATAACATAACGCCTTGAGTATCAACTCGACCGTTGATACATGAACTACGATGTAATCATTCATCAGTGTTATAATCTGGAAATAAGACATCAATATTAATCAATGAATCATGCAATACAAAATCTGGATTATCGGACATGTGTGCATTCATATCATCACATAACATAAAATTCAAATTATTTTCATTTTCGACATTCAAATCAGTGATAAAATTCAATAGCCTGTCAAAAGTATGTGTTCCTACCATACTTTGTCTGGAACTGTTCTCTAGAACAACATAGCATAGACAGAAAAATAAATCATTTTCTATATAAAAGATGCAGCCATTTAACTTCACACAAATAATATCATCATGACTTGTCAAGATTATGTAAAGATGGGCGGGTGGGTTGAATAAGGAATACTAGTACTTCACTAACCAAATACTAAACCTCGAGTGACATTAAACTAGACAAATTACTCCTTATATATAGAAAACACAATTCTGCACGGGATTTCCGTGCCTAAACCATGCAGTTGCAGGAGCGTATCAATATGAATAATACCTGTAACGGTGTGAACCGTAAATAATTTTCAATATTCAAAGCTTCAAAGTAGCTCACAACCTTTGATAATGACTTATTAATTGTACATTATTAGTTTTTTTAACAAATATGTGTTTGAAATGATTGTTAATGAGATTTTGAATACAGTAAAACCCCGATTATTCAAATGTCGTTGGGCCCTGAAAAATTATTTGGATAATCCATTTCAGTATGATGTACCGGTTGGAAACGATAAATTTCGTACTGTCCGTATATTGCAAGGGAGTTAACTCTCGTGTTAACTTGAGTGATAATAAGAATAAAATAAAATGTATAACAAACACTTTTTATTGGTTTATCCTTGTTTTATGAATGTAAATGAGTTAACAAATGAAACAATAATTCTTGTTCAATAAATGCCCGCACATTTATGGATTATGCAGAACACAATCTGACACAATAATACGTCATTCTCACTTCACTTACTAACGATCGACTATAGGCATCGCTATCGTCACATTCTCAAACAATTAACAGAATCGAAGACGTAATGTGTTTATGTTTGGAACATTTTTTCACTAAATCATCATATTCTAGTTAGTTTTGTTTAATTTCGTTCAAATCAGTTTTTAAATTTTGAAAGACGCTGAAATGCAAATAATTTCATACAGATCACCAGGTACATACACGCATTAACTTATTATACCCGAGATCATAGTGAAATATTCGTCGCGATTTGTATAAAATCGTAACAAACAATATGGTCAACTTAACGATAATTAAACTGTTGACACGCTTCGTGTATGAATTGATGTTACACATTGTTTGTCACACGACATTTGATTCTCAATCGGCCATTGTTATCAATTGACGATTTCGAATAATAGGTGTGAAAATATGCGCATTCGTAACTTTAGGGACCAAATAATGTATTCGGATTACACCAGGTATTCGTAAAATCCGATTCATATAACCGGGGTTCGTTGCAGTTGAAATATATAGAGACTTAATCGGGACCGTAGATTTTATTTGGATAATACCAGGTATTCGGATTATCGGTGTTTGGATAATCGAGGTTTTACTGTATAAGGATTTCAATCTTTGATTCGAAACCTCCATTTTGAAGAGTACTCAATTTCATGAATTTAACTGACATACTGACATATTCCTGAGGGTCATGGGTTCAAACCACTCTGGGACTATACTTTTTTCTCTTTTTCGTATGTTTCGTATTAAGAACATGAATTTATACAGCAATATGGAAGAAAATATTTATCCCAAATTTTTTTCTCTAGTTTATTGGAATTTACACGTGGTTAATTCAATGAAAATCAAATAAGTATGGATTTCTGACAATTTTTTTTTCAAAACCGGACGGTGAAATTTTAAAAATTTGGTGTAGACACTATACACTCATAGTAGTTAATATTGAGAAAATTTCAGCTGTTACCCTGCTTTAATTTTTTCATGCCCCCGTATCGACAGGTCTCTACAGGACCTGTGCATTTTAAGGTCAAGGTCAATTTGTTACTTTTTGGTAAAAGGCTGAAATCTTGTCTAAATCTTAAAGGGGCTGGGTTACATTTTCCACTTTTTCTGTAACATAGTAATTCCAAACATCGTGTAAACAATTTGAATTGACTAAACATTGGTTACCCTTAGACTTATACACATTCTTGCATTTATTGTATCATCTATCAGAGAGATAGGCCAATTTTCATGAAGGTGACTTCATTTGATTTTGAGGTACTATTTTACGTTAGGGGTAGAGGAACAAAAAATGGATGTAACTCTCTTAACTGACAGTAATTTTTTTTTTAAATTCACCTGTAAATGTCTTAATGGATATACAAAAGAATGACAATATTTAAAATACGATCCTTAACACTTCGTATTAGACTTCGAAAACCTTAAAGAAAGCAACAATGAGTACAAAGTGTAAATGTACAGAAACTGCTGTCTCACACTATAAGCCCAGCATGTGCGTGCATGTGGGTTTGTATTACTATCTGGATGAGGTAGATTTTTGGTCATGAAATTATGTGACAATTTTAAGGGTACCATTTACAAGGTTTTACAAGGGTTTAGGGTTAGGGTTAGATCTCAATTAGTTGTCTATAAGTCATTACCAGTCAATTCCCCCCTAAAAAAGGGGTTTTTAGGGGACCTGAGGTACATACCGAGGTATACCTCGGTTAAATTTCTATGTTTTTGGCAAACAAAGTGAGGTACATTTTATAATGGAAAACCTCGGAAAGATAGTAAAAAAAGTTTGTGTGTGTGTGCGTGTGTGTGCGTGTGTGTGTGTGTGTGTTGTAATTGGATGTGAAAGCTAAAAGGATTCTGTAATAGTTTTTGTTTTTATTTGTCCTATATTTTCCCTATATTTCTTTGAACAAATTCCTATATTTCAGAGGTTTGTCCTATATTTTTAGGCCAAAATTCACTTGACGCCCTGCAAAGGGCATAACTGTGTAAGTAGTATTTTCAGAGTAATGCCACTTTTTAACTTTTTGTTTAAATTTCATTATTAAGTAGATTGTTTTGAAAACCATCGAAGATGTTTAATTTAAACATTAAATACTTTGTTATGGGGACAAGCAGCATAACTCAACAGTATTTTCAGAGTTATGCAATATCTTGAAGACTTTCAAAGATATTAAACTCAAACTTTGAATACTTCCTCATGGGGATAAGGTGCAACCATAGGACAAGCAGCATAACTCTGTTTACAGTATTTTTAGATTGATGCCCCCTTTTACACGTAGATTTTTTTGATAAAATATGTAAAATAGTACAATATCTTGAAGTCTTTCAAAGATATTCAACTCAAACTTTGAACACTTCCTTACGGGGACAAGGTGCAATTGTAGGACAAGCAGCATTACTCTGTTTACAGTATTTTTAGAGTTTTAGTTAGATTTTTCTCCTCTATCAAGCATTTTGTTACACTATGAAAACTTATAAAGGTAGAGTGTGCTGTCTTTGGACAGCTCTTGTTGACTGAGTAGTTAGTTGTTATCTGATAATGCTTAAAATGATATTCAATGTGAGGAATCTTTCATTTTGAACAGTAAATTTTTCTTCTTGCTCAATTTTGTTGGCTGATTGTACCAAGCATTGTCATACAGTAAAACCCCAATTATCCAAACTCGGAATATCTGAAAATCTGGATTATCCGAAATGAGAAATTTTGGTCCCGATTTTCCCTCTATATATTTCAATGTAAATAAACCTCGATTATCCTAATAATCTTATCCTAATACCATGGCTTATCCGAAGTGATAATCAGGTCCCCACAATAATTTAAACACGTATTTTCACACATATTATCTGAAGTCGACTTTAACTCTGATCTATCAGACTCGTTCATTGTATGATGGCTTAAGCGTGTCAAAAATGTGAACAACAAATTATCAAACCACTGTGAATAAAGGATTGTTCATTTGGATCATTGTTTGCAATAATGAGAACAAAATTAGCCAATAACGATACTGATTCGGTTAGATCATTCACCTTTAATTTTTCACTTGATTGATAAATTTCATAATAATTTGACTTTAATAAGCAACTAACATTAAACATGTTCACTTTATTAGTCCCCTGTCGTACCGGAGGGGACTATAGTGTTTGTCGTCGTCACTCCGTCCGTCTGTCTGTCTGTCTGTCTGTCCGAAGTGGTTTCCGGATGATAACTTCAGTTAGAATTGATGGGTTTCAATAAAAGTTGGTATATGGATAGCTTAGAGCATTACCTAGAGCTGAATTGCATTGGGGGTCAATAGGTCAAATATCTGGGTCACTGTTACTAAAAATAGAAATTTGGTTTCCAGATGATAACTTCAGTTAGGGTTGATGGATTTCAATGAAAAATAGTGTATGGATAGCTTAGGGATAACCTAGAGTGGGATTGTATTTAGGGTCAATAGGTCAAACATCTCGGTCACTGTTACTAAAAATAGAAATTTGGTTTCCAGATGATAACTTCAGTTAGGGATGATGGATTTCAATGAAACTTGGTGTATGGATAGGTTAAGGGATAACCTAGAGTGGGATTGCATGTGGGGTCAATAGGTCAAACATCTTGGTCACTGTAACTAAAAATAGACATTTGGTGGCCGGATGATAACTTCAGTTAGGGATGATGGATTGCAATGAAAGTTGGTATATGTTTTTGATATGATCACACTCTAATTGTTTTGTTCTTTTTTCTATCTTTTGAAGATCAACCAAGAAGAAGAAGATAAAGAAGAGGATGTCCCGAAGAAGATGAAGAAGATTTAGAAAAAGGTGAAGAATATTTTGTTTATTTTCATGTTTTTAATATGATCACATTCTAATTGTTTTTTTCCTTTTTTCTCTTTTTAAGCTCAACAGAGATGAAGAAGAGGACGAAGAAGAGGATGAAGAGGATTTAGGAAAAGGTGAAGAATATTTTGTTTATTTTCATGTTTTTGATATGATCACATTCTAATTGTTTTTTTCCTTTTTTTCTCTTTTTAAGCTCAACAGAGATGAAGAAGAGGACGAAGAAGAGGATAAAGAGGATTTAGGAAAAGGTGAAGAATATTTTGTTTATTTTCATGTTTTTGATATGACCACATTCTAATTGTTTTTTTTCCTTTTTTTCTCTTTTTAAGCTCAACAGAGATGAAGAAGAGGACGAAGAAGAGGATGAAGAGGATTTAGGAAAAGGTGAAGAATATTTTGTTTATTTTCATGTTTTTGATATGATCACATTCTAATTGTTTTTTTCCTTTTTTCTCTTTTTAAGCTCAACAGAGATGAAGAAGAGGACGAAGAAGAGGATGAAGAGGATTTAGGAAAAGGTGAAGAATATTTTGTTTATTTTCATGTTTTTGATATGATCACATTCTAATTGTTTTTTTCCTTTTTTCTCTTTTTAAGCTCAACAGAGATGAAGAAGAGGACGAAGAAGAGGATGAAGAGGATTTAGGAAAAGGTGAAGAATATTTTGTTTATTTTCATGTTTTTGATATGATCACATTCTAATTGTTTTTTTCCTTTTTTCTCTTTTTAAGCTCAACAGAGATGTAGAAGAGGACGAAGAAGAGGATGAAGAGGATTTAGGAAAAGGTGAAGAATATTTTGTTTATTTTCATGTTTTTGATATGATCACATTCTAATTGTTTTTTTCCTTTTTTTCTCTTTTTAAGCTCAACAGAGATGAAGAAGAGGACGAAGAAGAGGATGAAGAGGATTTAGGAAAAGGTGAAGAATATTTTGTTTATTTTCATGTTTTTGATATGATCACATTCTAATTGTTTTTTTCCTTTTTTCTCTTTTTAAGCTCAACAGAGATGAAGAAGAGGACGAAGAAGAGGATGAAGAGGATTTAGGAAAAGGTGAAGAATATTTTGTTTATTTTCATGTTTTTGATATGATCACATTCTAATTGTTTTTTTCCTTTTTTTCTCTTTTTAAGCTCAACAGAGATGAAGAAGAGGACGAAGAAGAGGATGAAGAGGATTTAGGAAAAGGTGAAGAATATTTTGTTTATTTTCATGTTTTTGATATGACCACATTCTAATTGTTTTTTTTCCTTTTTTTCTCTTTTTAAGCTCAACAGAGATGAAGAAGAGGACGAAGAAGAGGATGAAGAGGATTTAGGAAAAGGTGAAGAATATTTTGTTTATTTTCATGTTTTTGATATGATCACATTCTAATTGTTTTTTTCCTTTTTTCTCTTTTTAAGCTCAACAGAGATGAAGAAGAGGACGAAGAAGAGGATGAAGAGGATTTAGGAAAAGGTGAAGAATGTTTTGTTTATTTTCATGTTTTTGATATGATCACATTCTAATAGTTTTTTTCTCTTTTTAAGCTCAACAGAGATGAAGAAGAGGACGAAGAAGAGGATGAAGAGGATTTAGGAAAAGGTGAAGAATATTTTGTTTATTTTCATGTTTTTGATATGATCACATTCTAATTGTTTTTTTCCTTTTTTCTCTTTTTAAGCTCAACAGAGATGAAGAAGAGGACGAAGAAGAGGATGAAGAGGATTTAGGAAAAGGTGAAGAATATTTTGTTTATTTTCATGTTTTTGATATGATCACATTCTAATTGTTTTTTTCCTTTTTTCTCTTTTTAAGCTCAACAGAGATGTAGAAGAGGACGAAGAAGAGGATGAAGAGGATTTAGGAAAAGGTGAAGAATATTTTGTTTATTTTCATGTTTTTGATATGATCACATTCTAATTGTTTTTTTCCTTTTTTTCTCTTTTTAAGCTCAACAGAGATGAAGAAGAGGACGAAGAAGAGGATGAAGAGGATTTAGGAAAAGGTGAAGAATATTTTGTTTATTTTCATGTTTTTGATATGATCACATTCTAATTGTTTTTTTCCTTTTTTCTCTTTTTAAGCTCAACAGAGATGAAGAAGAGGACGAAGAAGAGGATGAAGAGGATTTAGGAAAAGGTGAAGAATATTTTGTTTATTTTCATGTTTTTGATATGATCACATTCTAATTGTTTTTTTCCTTTTTTTCTCTTTTTAAGCTCAACAGAGATGAAGAAGAGGACGAAGAAGAGGATGAAGAGGATTTAGGAAAAGGTGAAGAATATTTTGTTTATTTTCATGTTTTTTATATGATCACACTCTAATTGTTTTGTTCTTTTTTCTATCTTTTCAAGATCAACTGAGAAGAAGAAGATGAAGAAGAAGAGGAAGAAGAGGATATTGGTGCCAGTGTCTTGACAATTTTTTTTCTCTTATGGTTTTTTAGTGCTGGGCTAGGAAAGATTAATTTTGATTGATATAAGCAAATTACAAACAAGGACAGTAATCTTCACATTTGTTTATTTAGAATATTTCTAAGATCACATTTTGCTAGCTTTTGGCACCTGACTCTGATTCTTGGAGCATTTGTTTGATTTTACATTTTGCCTGTGAGAACACTGCTGCTTGCAGGATGATTATGTTATGTCCAATAACAACTTTATTAAGACATCATGGCTACACCATGTCGAAAGCTGCCCGGGCACCGGTAGATTTTCCTACTGGGGTGGTGTTTCTGCATCAGGCCTGTATATGTCTACTTTATTTTCTGATTATATATAATTGATTACATTTAGCGTACTGGCATAGCATTTTCTTCCTGCAATAAAATCAATAAACATGTCTGATTATGCAGAAAATGTATGGAAACAAAATTTGTGATTTCTGCATAATGAATTATTTAAGTCATTTTGCACAGTGTTATAGAAGATAATTGTAGGGTAGGTTGCACTAAGAGTCAATGTATGAGTTGGGTGATAAAAGCATCACGCAAAATGTGTACCAATGACACAATAGGTGTACTAAAGACAGACACCATTACTTAATATCCATTGGTTGGTAAAGAACTCTTCTTGAGATGTGGTCTTGACACTGAGCCTTGACACCAATGAGATGACCAAGCATCATCTTGAAGGAGCTGGCTCGCGGATTGACGGCAAGGCCTTGGTCTCAATGGTCACCAAGGTCAGGGCTAGGGTACTGTGCACAGCATGAAAACGTAAGCATTTATGCTTCTTGACATTTGTTCATTCGATGGTACTGTTGAATTTGGTTTTATTCATCATGCAATTTATATTTCCTGCCAACAGATCCCTCTGTATTGATGGGTTATTTTCTTTATTTCAGCAGTCTGATGTGTTGACTCGTGAAAGTGGACCTCATCGAGGGATACCAACTTCAGATGGAAGCTTGGCACACAGATTGATGGCAAGGCCTTGGTCTCAATGGTCACCAAGGTCAAGGTCACCATAATGCTTACAGCATTTCAATGTAAGTATTCTTGCTTACTGTAGAACTGATTTTATTCGTGTTAGTTTTATTTTCGCTAATATTTGCGAATCGAATACCTCGCGAATTCATAAATGTCGCGAATAAATGCTGAGTTTTATATTTTCGAAAATGAGTATGTCCGAAAATACGCAACTTTGTTCTGTAATAGTATTTTATCGTAGAATAATCAGTTTAGTTAATATCTTGAAAGCAATATATTAACATGTACCTTTAATGCTTGCAATCTAATTTTTTTATGAAATTGCATTTACTTAACTTTCGTTTGTTGAACAATTTTGGACATCGTTTGAACAAACTAGTAACAGTTTTTCACACTTACCTACTGTTTGTAAAACATAACTTCCACAACAATCCCAAACTATTATCAATCTATTGTTATTATACTTTAATGGATATAAAACACTGAATCACAACTTAAATGTCTAACAGATCAGGTGTGACACAAAATTAATATCAAAGCAACGACAGCTGATTTTTTTAACAAAAAACGCAAAATTTATAACCTCGCCAAATTAAAGCGTAATTCCTTGTATTTGCTGTTGAATTTGTGTGTGGGATACTTTACTGCTTGCAGTCTTTTTATCAGTCTGATTCGATGAAAGACTTTAGCTGAATGGCCTGTGTTGATGCATTGCTTGTGATCATATTTTGTCAGTGTATGTAAGATATGTCTGTGAAATGATTTCACCTATTCTGCATTGACCAGCTTCTTTTTTATTTTAGCAGTTAGATGTATCTTCTCTTGGAAAAAGGACTTCATTGGATGAACTCAACATCAGAATGAAGCTGGACAGACAGATTGACGGCAAGGCTTTGGTCTTGGAGTCTTTATGGTAGCTGCATGCAGCGTTTCATTGTAAGTATTTTTGCTAAGTTCCTGGCATTTGCAGTTCTGTCAGGCTGTTGGAGAAGGCATCTGCTTGCAGTCTTCTGTCTGTTTTAAAACCTTTAATGAAATGGCCTGTACTGATTCATTCCGTGTTATCTTATTTTCCATTATTAATTGTGTGCTAGATATGCCTGTGAACTGATTTTGCCAGTTTAACATAGCAAGGCTCTTTTTATTTTTGCAGTTGGATGTGTTCACTCCAGATCATTGACATGTCAGTGGATTTATTATTGTGATTCAATATTAACAAGTATATATTTACATCTTAAGAAACTTTATTTGCATGCCAGCAATTACTTCTATTAGGTAAAATGTCTTGAAATTTCACAATTTGTATCTATATTTTTGTCTTATTTTTGTAAGTTTATGGTTCTTTTTTAAAGTTCTGGTTTAATAATGTCCCACTTTTAAGTTCTATTTATGCCCCGATGTCAATGAAATAGGGGTATATTACTGTGAACTTGTCATCCCCCCCCCCCCCCCTTTCAAAGAAATGGTGACGGAGCTATATTGCTTTCCTCAATGTCCTTGTCTGAGGAATTTGACTGTATCGGCCCCTTAGGTCTTCACTTGTTTTGAAGGTTAGACACCTATAGACAGATGACCCCTGTTGATTAGGTCTATCAATAGTTAAAATATATCCAGTAACTTTAAAAACTTAAGATTGTTGATGGCCTTATTTTTTTGTTTACTTCTTACTTCAATGCATTATGCTTGCTATTTTTTTTTTTTAAATTACTATTTAATTGTATGAGAATGAAGTTTATTGTTTGAACATTATCTAAGTACACATGTTTGTCACCCTTCCTATTTTCCATGTTTTTAAACGATATTGAAGAATATTTTATGTTACATGACTTCCAAGGTGTTCATTTATATATGATAAAACTACTCAAGTTGTTATATGCTGATGATATTGCAATATTCTCGGATACAGAGACTGGTTTACGAAAAGGTTTAGATATTCTTCATGATTATTGCATTAAATGGAAATTGAAAGTTAATGTTGACATGACAAAAGTAATAGTTTTAGAAAAGCTGGCCAGTTGCCAAGAAACACTGTTTTTTCTTTAAATGGCATACAAGTTGAAATTGTTAAAGTCTTTTCCTATCTTGGCATTGTTTTTTCACAAGGGGATTCTTTTGCAGATGCAGAATCAAGTTTAGCCAGAAAAGCTCAAAAAGCAATTTTTAAAATAAATAAGTATCTAATGAATTTCACAGATGTATTAGTATCACATAAATTAGATTTATTTGATAAATTAGTTTTGCCAATTCTATGTTACGCATGTGAAGTCTAGGGTTTTTATAACACGGAACATATTGAAAGAATACATACTATATACTGTAAGAATATTCTGTGTTGGTTTACTAGGTAGATTTAGCCTTAAATATACCAGATACCTTAAGATTGTTAAGTTTTGGCTAAAAGTAGTATATTTTTCTGAAAACAAATTATGCAAAGTAATATGTAACATACTTCAGCTAGACGCGGATTTGCATCCAAATAGGACTTCCTGGGTTACACAAGTAAAATATTAATTGTCTAGAGTAGGTTTTAATCATGTTTGGTTTGCTCATGGTGTAGGAGAAGTCAATATATTCATAAACGTTTTTCAACAACGTCTTCGAGACACAAATCTTCAAGAATGGCATTCACAATTAGAAGATTCTACTAGGGCCTTGTTTTATAGAGAAATTATCGATTTTGATCTCCATTTTTTCCTCAAATGCGTAAACATTACAAAATTCAGAGTAGCCATGACTCGATTAATAGTCTCATCACATAACTTATGCATAGAAACTGGCAGATGGCAAAGACCAAGAGTGGAAGTTGAAAATAGATTACGTAATGTGCGTTCAAAAATAGAAAACGAGTATCAATTTATTATTGAATGTATTATATATAACAATCTACGTAAACAATATATCGATAGATTTTATTGGCAAAGACCTAACTTGTTCAAGCTAAAATTACTTTTTGATAGCATAAATGAAAATACTATTAAAAATCGATGCATTTTTATATTTAAAGCATTCAAAATAAAACAAAATGAAAACTAGCCGCGAAATCTTAAGTACACGCCCAAATGTAGGTACACCTACAAAATAAGTTATCTGTTTATAGCATGTATATATGCACAGTATAAATGTTTGGTTTTGTTTGTTTGTATATTTTGTCTTTTTGTTCTTTCTACGAAGTACCAATTAAGTTGAAACTTTTCAATTCTTTATATACATGTATTTATTCTATGTATATGTATATTATGTATGTGTATATACATGAATTTATGTGTATGTATATATATGTATGTGTAGGTATGTACATATGCAAGTTTATGAGTATGTATATGTGAATAAGTATGTATATATATATATGTGTTTTTGTGTGTGTGTATTGACATATGTGAATATATATATGTAAGTGTAAAGGTAGACAGCCCCGATGTTTTGTTGCAAAATTAAAAAAAATAAATAAATAAATTTAAAAAAAACAATCGTACATTGGCTTTATATTTATACGTATTTAGATACATTTTTCAAATTAAATCAAAATGTTATGATATGCACTCTTGTAATCCACCTTCTCTCAAACAACATGGTTACAATTAAAACACCAGCATCTCCCACAGAAACCAGCTTCAAAATGAAACGTTGGAGCTCTCTCTCTCTCATTTGTCTTGTTAACTTTGTCATATTTTGTTACTAATTGTGAATTGATGTGTATATGTTACTTGGGCTTATGGCCTATTGATAACAGAAATGAAACCATATCTATTATATAACAATGTTGCAACCAGATAGTAATAAAAACATATCAATAATCCATATTTTAACTAAACATACATGGATTTACTTTAAAAACTTAGGTAGTTGGTTTTTTCTTAGCTTTATTTTTGTACTTGTAAATTCTGTATTTTCTTAATATTTGTTAAACAATTACTTAATGCTCTAAGCTTGTTGTTTATGTAGATTTTTTATGATCTTTATACTGTCAAACTGTAATTTCCAATTTGTAAAGAGCGTGGTCCCATATGCTCTGCAATCTGAAACTTGACATGGGGTACAGGTTTCCAGAGATTTTTTTCCTGCAGGGTTTTGATCTCTGGTTTTTCCTGGGCCATTCAGTTTGCACACTAGTTTTTCCATAATGTGGCAGAATTATTTATATCCTGAATCTGTACATGTTTGTATCTCATGTTAACATTGCAAGTTTATCAACTAACATGATTCAGTGTTTATTTGTTGGTCTTAAAAAAAGAATAAATGTTATGTAAATGTCAGTTATGTCTTTGTTATTACAAATAAATGTTATGTAAATGTCAGTTATGTCTTTGTTAATATAAATAAATGTTATGTAAATGTCAGTTATGTCTTTGTTAATATAAATAAATGTTATGTAAATGTCAGTTATGTCTTTGTTATTATAAATAAATGTTATGTAAATGTCAGTTATGTCTTTGTTATTATATATAAATGTTACGTAAATTTTGTTTTTGTTTGTATTATCTTGACAGTAATAGAATGTGCATATGAAGTGATGTCATGTGTTCTTTTCTTTTGCAGATATTCAAATCAAATATAGATAGAAACCAGACATGCGTTTGATTGAAAGCAGAATTTTAAAGTACATTCGTATCAACAAACATTTAATCAATGAGGGTCACATAAAAGCTCTTATGACAAATAATAATACTAAGATAATATAGGTGGCAATTTTGTTGAGTACATATTCTAGATACAACACAATCCTGTGAACACATTGATGACCAGCAGTCATACGAACACATTTATTCTATAATACCACATTAGGTTATATATGAATCAGTGCACAGTTCGGTCTTGTCTCATTTGCAAAGTTTAAAGGTTCTGCTAATAAAATATAGTTAGACGGAACTTTGCACTGACAGTTTGACAACAGATTCTGATAGCACTTGGATTTTTTGCATCTGGATGCTTTCTTCAGTTGGTAGGGGACATGTTTTGGTGTCCTGTGCGACTTACATTCTATTTTATTTATGAGACACTCAATTGAGCCTTATTTGATATTTATGTCTCATATTGTAGCATAGGTGAATTATGATTCATAATTTAAAACAAGACAGGGTTGTAGTTCTGAAAATAATTTTAGACACATACATTCCTGAATAGACGCATACAAATTCTCTTTTAATCACAAAACAAGACAATGGAATAGTAGCTCAGATGGGGACAAAGAAATCAAGAATTAAACCCATGACTTTTTATATATACATCTATATGATAAGGAACAAGTACAATAATAACAAATGCTGACAAAACAATGTTAGCATACAGACACATTGTATATCTTTCTTAATTACATTAAAATAATCACACATTTTAAACTTCATCCCAATGAAAATAACATTTCAGTTCATATTCTTATTATATAACAATATTATGCTACATATATGTCCATTCTAACAAATTGGAACAATTTTTTCTTGGAATGCACATCTTTTGTTGGTTTATAAGTGTGTAATATCAGCTTAAAATGATAGTAAATATTATTACTCAGGTTATTAAATTACTTAAAAAACAGTTAATTTTTAAGACTAATGTACTTTTCTCTTTCATATAGTGTGGATCATTGGAAATCAGTGATTTACTTTTGGTTTTATTACATTTCTAGAATTGGCAGTTTGTGAGAAAATTTCCCAGCGTCAAGATTTTTTGACAAATCTAATTTTTTATTTTCTCCTTAAACATTGTTGGTACGTGCATGCAACTTTGCTTACAAGTAGGTGACATGAACAAAAGTTGGTGGCAGGGTTGAATTTGCTATGCTCTGCTTACTTTTGACTTTATTGAGATTCTAGAAATAACCATTTCTGTGAAAATTCTCCGAGAGTTGCTGAAAGTCTTTGATTTTCAATATCTCTGCCATTATTTGGTCTGCAGCTTTGAAAGTGTACATGCTAGTAATGGACATCAATGGAAGTCAGTACCACAAATGGCTTGGCTATGCTATGTTTACTTTGGAGTTTATTAACATTTTAGAAATGGCAGTTGACGCGGACGCTTTATGACAAATTTTTATCTTTCATTTATTCTTTAATTGTAGACAGTACAAACATGGGACCATTACATACAGATAGTGTGGATCAATGGAAATCTGAAATGAGAACAGATTTGGTATGGTATGTTTACTTTTGGTTTTATTACAGTTTATATTTACATCTGTACATTCATATTTCTGAGTTTATGCTTATGTCATTATGTTCATAATTCTGAGTTAACACGTCTTAATGTTAATATTTCTGAGCTTATATTTACGTCTGTATGTTAATATTTCTGAACTTATATTTACGTCTGTATGTTAATATTTCTGAGTTTATATTTACGTCTTAATGTTAATATTTCTGAGCTTATATTTACGTCTGTATGTTAATATTTCTGAGTTTATATTTACGTCTGTATGTTAATATTTCTGAGTTTATATTTACGTCTTAATGTTAATATTTCTGAGCTTATATTTACGTCTTAATGTTAATATTTCTGAGCTTATATTTACGTCTGTATGTTAATATTTCTGAGTTTATATTTACGTCTTAATGTTAATATTTCTGAGCTTATATTTACGTCTGTATGTTAATATTTCTGAGCTTATATTTATGTCTTAATGTTAATATTTCTGAGTTTATATTTACGTCTTAATGTTAATATTTCTGAGCTTATATTTACGTCTGTATGTTAATATTTCTGAGCTTATATTTACGTCTTAATGTTAATATTTCTGAGTTTATATTTACGTCTGTATGTTAATATTTCTGAGCTTATATTTACGTCTTAATGTTAATATTTCTGAGTTTATATTTACTTCTTAATGTTAATATTTCTGAGCTTATATTTACGTCTGTATGTTAATATTTCTGAGCTTATATTTACGTCTTAATGTTAATATTTCTGAGCTTATATTTACGTCTGTATGTTCATATTTCTGAGTTTATATTTACGTCTGTATGTTCATATTTCTGAGTTTATATTTACGTCTGTATGTTCATATTTCTGTTTTTATATTTACGTCTGTATGTTCATATTTCTGAGTTTATATTTACGTCTGTATGTTCATATTTCTGAGTTTATATTTACGTCTGTATGTTCATATTTCTGTTTTTATATTTACGTCTGTATGTTCATATTTCTGAGTTTATATTTACGTCTGTATGTTCATATTTCTGAGTTTATATTTACATCTTAATGTTAAAATTCCTTTTTTTATATTTACGTCTGTATGTTCATATTTCTGAGTTTATACTTACGTCTGTATGTTCATATTTCTGAGTTTATATTTACGTCTGTATGTTCATATTTCTGAGTTTATATTTATGTCTTAATATTTCTGAGTTTATATTTACGTCTGTATGTTCATATTTCTGAGTTTATATTTACGTCTGTATGTTCATATTTCTGAGTTTATACTTACGTCTGTGTGTTCATATTTCTGAGTTTATACTTACGTCTGTATGTTCATATTTCTGAGTTTATACTTACGTCTGTATGTTCATATTTCTGAGTTTATATTTACGTCCGTATGTTCATATTTCTTAGTTTATATTTACATCTGTGTGTTCATATTTCTGAGTTTATATTTACGTCTGTATGTTCATATTTCTGAGTTTATACTTACGTCTGTATGTTCATATTTCTGAGTTTATACTTACATCTGTATGTTCATATTTCTGAGTTTATATTTACGTCTGTATGTTCATATTTCTGAGTTTATACTTACGTCTGTACATTCATATTTCTGAGTTTATATTTACGTCTGTATGTTCATATTTCTGAGTTAATACTTACGTCTGTATGTTCATATTTCTGAGTTTATATTTACGTCTGTATGTTCATATTTCTGAGTTTATATTTACATCTGTATGTTCATATTTCTGAGTTCATAGTTATAACCCCACAAACTGGATCACCTTGTCTGTGCTTGCATGCATGCGTGCGTCCATCCTGACCTACAACTCTATTGTCCATTGGTAGATTTTAAAAATATTTGGCAGAAATGTTCATTAATATGTGGGAATGTCTAACATGTAAGATTCAGGTAAAAAATCAGTACTTTCTTTCATTTCTGCTCAGTAACTTTGTCATCTATAGGTGGATTTCTGAAATATTTGGCAGATATTCACCAATATTCACCAATATGTGATGTTGTGTCTTTCATAGGTCCAGGTCCATATCTCTTAGGTCAAGGTCACACTTAGAGGTTAAAAAAAGTTCTTAAATTAAACGGACAAGTGACATAGGTTAAAACCTCACTTGGACAATACTTTAAAACATGAATTTATACATGGTTAATATTCCTTAGGGTCATGGGTTCAAACCCCACTGGGACAATACTTTTTTTATAATTTTTTTTAGGTAATGTTTTGTATTCAAAACATGAATTTATGCAGTAATATGAAAGAAAATATTTGTTTCAAAATATTTTGTTAAGTTTATAGGAATTTATGCATGGTTAATCAACGAAAATTTAGTAACTATGGATTTCTGACACACATCTTTTTGAAACCGGATGGTAGACATTATACACACAAAGTAGTTAATTTTGAGAAAATTTCAGGTGTTTGCCGCTTTAGTTTTTATCTTAGTGATATTTATCAATTTGTGACATTTTGGTAATAGGCAAAATAGCAAATAACATTTCTGAAAAATCTTTGTACCTCAGATTTTAAACATTCTGTGTCAAAGTATTGTGTGGGGGTATTCATCACTCCTGTGACAAGCTCTAGTTATGTCTTATGTTCATATTTCTGAGTCAATGCTTATGTTCTTATGTTCGCATATTTAATAATAATAATAATAATTTTATTTGGCAAAGTATACACAACTTGGCAATTTAAAACAAAAAGATGGATAAATATAAATACAATGACAACTGTGAAATTCATCAGTCTAAAAAATAATAGAATTACATAAATACAATTTATAATCATACATACTCAATATAAGAATAACCATGCAATGCACACCAATACCAGGAATAACACAAAAAACCTAATATTGGCAGCATGACACAGAATGTCATGTTATATTTGTAAATAAAAAGCAAATAATTAATCAATGCTCAACTAAACATGTCTTCAATTCAGAAATGATTTTGAGATCACAGTCAAAGTGTTTATCACATTATTGAGAGTAGAGATCACAGATTTTGCCAGCCAAACTATAAAACTGCAATAATAATCAAAGTACTGAAAGTACTGTCGGAATTTGATTTTTTTCATATGAGATAATTTATTTAGTGATAATTTGGTTTTGAAGAATTTTCGATTTTCCATGTTTTAGTTCCTAACTCGGGACAAAACTGACATAAACCACTATCGATTGATTAATCGTAGTTTAAGATTTTTTTTCCAGAAAATATATGTAATTGGTATGTGAATTATATTCAAACTTAATATCATGATGTTGGACTATATGACAGGTTTTGAAGTGAAAGTAAAAGTTTATTTTAAAAAAATATTGCTATTCGGAAACAAGCCGTTATACGGCGACATTTGCCGATCTCGCTACGGAATATACCGACATCGCACGATTTCATCAGTTCCATTACGATCCTTCTGTCTTAACATCAAAATACCCTTCACACTGTGAACCAACATAATAATTGCGAACTTCACAATAACTGTTATTTCTTGGCAAATGTATGTGTACTGCCGTTCTGTTCTCTGCACTTCGACGGGAAAACCCCACATTCTATTTTTAGAATTTATCCAACTATATATAGCTCTAGCCGATAGTATCGATCGATACGCGTTGTGGATATAAACCTTAACACTGATTTACATATCATGTCAAAAAGTCACATATAAGACATACATCAATAGTAGATTAATGTAATTACATGCATACTTCTGTAGAGAAATTACTGACCTACTGAACGAAAGCCGAAAGTAGAACTATTTTATGCTAAACTAGTTGGTTTCCTAACCCTATCTTACCGCACACAATAGAGTGAAAGTGGGAACGGGAACCATGGCAGTTATGGAGCTCACGGCATTTTTGTAAGTCGATGATAGCAAAGGAATTATCAGATTCCAAAAACTGATAAATTACTCTGGTAGCACTATCAATAAAACATAAGATGTTATACAATTGAAACTGGTTAAGAAATAAAATAATTTAAAGAATGAATTAAAATGATAATTTAGGGTAGTTTGAGGCCTGTTTTCCAATTTTTGGTGAAACTGGGGTACCAGAAAGAACATACATAGTCAAAGTGACACTGGATTAATGACATAACTAAAAGTTTCCTAGTATGAAGGTCCAAAAATTGACTTCCTATGCAAGTATTTCAAATGGACATTTGACTTTGTAACCACTGATCTAGCAATTACATTGCATGAAAGATTCTGGTCCAAAGTTGCACCAACTGAACTGGTAGCCTGAATATCTATACCATTACAGGAAATATTTAAAGTGCTCTGTGACCTTAATTTAGGTTTAGACCCAAAGAGAATTGACTCTGTCTTGCCAAGGTGAAGTGAAAGCTTGTTATCAAAACCTTTTCTCATTCAAATAACCTTCCATTTGATCATATATGACCCTTTCAAAAACCTTGGAAATTATACACAAAATAGACACTGGCCGATAATTACCAACTTCGGTCTTGTCATTCTTCTTATACAAAGGGATGCAACAGTAGTATAAAAACTGTTAAATTTTTCAGCAACATTTAAAAAATGAAAACTGACTTCACCTTCAATTTTCAAACCAATGTTACTAGAAGAACTAACACATTTCTTAGACAGTAAGCCAAGCTGTTTTAAACACTTCCAAGGAGACTTAGAGTCAGATTTGTTGCACTCAATACTGTCTTCATAATAGTTTTTCTTGGCATTGTGAATAAGTGACTGACTATTATTAATTTTCTCAGTTCCTTAAAATTATCATAATTCTGAGTCAATACTTATGTTCTTATCTTCATATTTCTGAGTCACCCAGAGGGGGAAAACTGACCAAGAATGTAACCGATTAATATTATAGTTAGTTTTATTTCAGAATTAAGGGGTGGAGGGGAAAAGTGGCCAAGAGGGTAAAAACTAGCCAAGAATGTATGGTTTAGTTATTTCTGAAGACAAGGGGAAAAAGTGGCCAAGAATGCATAGTTTAATTATATATGAAGACATGGGAAAATAGTGGCCAAGAGGGTTAGAACTTGGCAAGAATCATAATACAATACTGTTATTATAAGGGGAAAACTGGCCGGAGGAAAAAATAGACTGCTACACCGGGGTCACATGTCTTATTTTCAAACATTTTTCACTTACTGCAGCACAAGTGCAAATCAAATTCGTAAGTGATATTACTATAATTCGTTTCTCAGGTGAGCATGCCAGGGCCAGTTTTACTTTCCAATTTAAAAATCAGCTCATCAAAATTAGGTTCATGAACTATTGATGAATTGTTTTGATGAAAATTCATGAATTGTTCATGAACTGATTATGGGTTTTTCATGAACCTTTGATGAACTCTTATGAACAATTCATGAACTGATTATGTTCATGAACAACTTCACGAATTGTTTATGAACGTCCTTGAAACTCGGTTCATGAAATATTGATGAATTATTTTGATGAACCTTGATGAACTTTCATGAACAATTCATCTATAGTCATGACATACAGTGAGAAATTACTAGCTACTGCACATTTTGAAAACCCATACAAATTCAGTGCCTTCAGTGCTTTGATCTGTATACAGTAAACTATCTGTTGTACTATATACTGAGCTTCTGACTATGTGTCATTATGTAATCTTTCTACACTGAGAGACAAAACAATATTCCAGCACTACAACTGTGAATGAATCTATTTCATGCATGTATTTATTGAATATGTTGTGCAGATGAATACTTAATTATTATACTTGTTGGTTTTACAATTTAAATTGCCAAAATATTTCCAATGCTTTCAAGATCAACAGAATCCTGCAATATATCTCCAACTTAAAATCAAAACTGCAAAGTCTGCAGTGTATACTTAACCAACAACTGGTACTATTTTTCTATGTGGATGAGCGGCGTCACTGTTTTGTAACTACATAATGTGGTGTATACCTATAGGAACTTTGTTCCTGAAAACGCTTCAGGTTGCTCCGTTATAAGCTGTGCCATTAAGGATAAGTTAATCTTGTAACTCTAAAGCTAATTTAGCGGAGTAATAGCAAAGTAAAAAATTCAAAACATGGATAATATAACTAAGAGATACCAGACTTGAATGACAGGTTCCTATCATTTAGTATTTTGAACACACCAGAGGTCATTGTTATGATTGGATCTTCATAAATTTTGTCTGAATGTTTGTCTTAATGATGTCTTAGACAAGTTCGATAAAGGATCATTTGGGGTCAATAATTAGGTCACCGGATCAAATCTTGATCTCGGAAATCTTGTGAACCCTCGAGAGGTTACTATTTATATTGGATCTTCACCAAATTTTGCCTGAATGTTTATCTTAATGATATCTTGGACAAATTCGAAAATGTGTCATCTGGGGTCAAAAACTAGGTCACCAGGTCAAATTTTAGGAAAACCTTAATAAATTATTGTTATGTGAGCAGTGTAGGGTCATCTTGGCCCTTTTGTTTTATGATGTTGGAGTGTCACAAGCAGTCAAAAGCAAAAAATAAAATATTATTTTTCTAATTTTGAAAAAAAAGCGTATGGCAAATCTGATGAACAAGTAATTGAACTGGTATGGCCTTATCATCCTTTGTAAAATACACAAAATATTCTATAGCTCGACCATGAGTTTTGAGCCGTGACGGAAGAATACACTAAATCAATGGGGTTAGTGGATATTTGGACCATATGTTATTGAATATACAAGTAATTTAGCACAACGTTTTAATAACTGTCACTGGCATAGTAGGTTGAACGTATGTATTCATGAGCCAACAGGCATGAGTTCAATTCCAGATTGCACCATACTTTTTTCAGGCATATTATTATATTTTTGAAAAGTATGTTTGAACATCATTGTAAAACTTCAAGTACAGAATTATAAACATGTTTTATATCACTGTATATTTTTATCGATACAGGGGCATATTGTTTTTGGTCTCTCTGTTTGTCTGTCTGTTTGTACCGAACTTTAACCTTGCCTATAAAATCTAAATGACTGCACCTACATTCATCAAACTTCATATGTAGGTTCCTCATGACAACCTCTACAGGACCTGTGCATTTTCAGGTCAGTAGGTCAATGTCACAGGGTCTTTGTGTTTAAAAAAATCCGACATTTCTTTTAGGATACTACTCCTACATTTTTCATGGGATTTTGACTAAACTTTCACAGACTTGTTGTTACCAAGAATCCCCACTTATATATTCCGGGTTTTGTGATTCGATCATTTTTGACAGAATTATGGCCCTTTGTTTATTTTGTGTGATTGTAACAGCTAAATACTCTTGTTTCCTTGTTTTCTCAAGGGATTTTAATAAAACTTTCATGGAACTATTGTTATCCAGATACCCAATGCATGTTGTAAAGGTTTATATGATTCGATAAATTTTGACGGAATTATGGCCCTTTGTTTATTTTGTGCATATGTAATATATAGAGAAATACTCTTTTGTTTGCAACTACTTCTGTATTTCTCAAGGGATTTTTACCAAACTTTGATAGAACTATAGTCACCTAGTTCCCCAGCACATATTGACAGGGTTTTGTGATTCGATAATTTTTTGCAGATTTACTGCCCTTTGTTTGCCTGTACCAAACTTTAACCTTGCCTATTAAATCAAAACGCTACCACCTGCAATCATCAAACTTCATATCTTGGTTCATCATGACAATCTCTACAGGACCTGTGCATTTTCAAAAAGGGCAAACGGAGGGGGCATGGTGTTTTATAAAACACATCTTGTATTTTATTGTTTCTGTTGTTTTTCATTGATTTTCTTTCTCTTTATCTTTTTTTGTTTTATTTTAATAAATACAATGGAATTTCATTTCACAGATCTCCTATTTCACTCGTTGTGTCTGTCGATGACCCTTCAGCTGTATTTGTCTCTGACTGAGTCAGATATGGAGTCTGAATCCAAGCCCAGCTCAATGATGATAGGTTCAGGAAGCTTGTCACTGTGACAGCAATATCTTTGTTTAATAGCTCGTGCTTATTCAGTACACAGGAACCAGCCTGTTGCTGAAACTGCTTGTAACCCCTTCCGTGATAACAAATCATTAATTAGACATACCTTTTTACAATATCAAGTTTTTTGACTTCAGAATAATTTATGATGATACGATTTATATAAAACATTTTGATCATATATATTTACCAGAAAAAATACACTCCGAGGGTTCAACGCAACAGTGTCGTAACTCATATTGAAATAAGAACAAGTTACGACAGTGTTGCGCTGAGCCCTCGAAGTCTCAAGAAAAACATGCATAACAAGAGGGGTGGTGACTGGAATTGAACTCGGACTTAATTTAATACGACAGCATGAGCGAATGCGCCCTACCTATTATGCCAGCATTACAGACATTTATTGAGCAGGTTAAATTTATCTTATCAATATGTTTTAGTCAGATTTGTTCCGAATATCCACATCCCCTATTTCACGTAGTGGACTATTCTGAATAATTTCGTCACAGCTCAAAACTCATGGTCGAGGTATACACTGGTCAATTTATTGCACAAGGGCTTGCAGTATTTTTTAGCTCACCTGAGCAAAGCTCAGGGTGAAATATTAGTATAGTATTTTGTCTATCATCTGTCTGTCCATAATCCTTCGATGCGGGATTTAAAAATGGAAGCTTGTACCTGTGTACAAACTATGTAAAACGGTGATGCAGGTTATTGCCTCGGGCCGCAGGTAACAACTTCAAATAACTTCTCCTCTGAAACAGCTCTGTTAAATTTGAAGAACCTTCATAGGAATGATCTTTGGGTGGCCCTTTACAATAGTTGCTAAAAGAATGTCATTCTGTGCTGTACTTTTTTTTTAAATCTTGTCTTGAACCACATGGTCTAAAGTTTAGATATATTTGCCATGGAGCACCATCTAAAGCCCCTCTTACAAAGTTGCTTAAATAATGTCCCTTGGGTTAAAATTGGTCCCACCCCAGGGATCACGTTTCATATAGATTTATATATATATAGGGGAAAATATAATAAAATCTTGTCTAAAAGCAGCTTAGATATTTTGCATGTAGCAACATGTAGAGGCCCTCTAACAAAATTGCTAAAAAATAATATCCCTGGGGTCTTATTTTCCAATACTGTTTACTTACTGCAGCACACATTTAAATCAACTTCATAAGTGATATTGTCACAACTCATTTCTCAGGTGAGCATTGCAAGGCCACTTGACTCTCTTGTTTGTTAATCATTTTGTTTACACAGCAAATTAAAATTTCAGTATAAAATGGTTCAGTGCTTTCCTATCATCCCATTTGTCAACCAGTTTTTGTTGCAAAATTCTCATGCTTCTTGAAAAGTGTACACACGTTTGTAAGGAGAACCAGTTTTCAATCAGATTGTTAGCAGACAGGCACATGGTAGGTTGATATTTTAGTAATGAAATTAATTTTAAGTCATAGGTATGTGAGTTTTATACAATTAAATTATGAATTCTTTCTTCAAATAAATACATAATACTATTTTGTACTTAGTTTATTTTCGTCATTTTTTTGTTAGCATATTGTAAAGTTATTGTTGAATGTTGTAATTTATAAAGTAATTGTCAAATAATTATGCATTCAGACATTGTTGAAATGTTTTCATTATAATACTAGTACTAAATTTCTTCCACTGGTAGAGGGTTGTAGGTTTGAGCCCAGCTACTGACCATGTCTCTTTATGTGAGAAAGTAGGCAGTTGCTTAAGAAGGATAGGAGTCTAGTACTGGTTCTTCCCAGGATCTGTGGTTAGGTGAACTGTCTGCCTCATATGACTCTGCCTGTTGTAAATGGGTTTTATACCTAATGAACCAAAAATAAAATTTCTTAAAATGAATATTTTAGGTGAACGGTTTATATCACATGAATATTTGAATTTCACCCATGATGTAAATTATGTTAAATTTTTACATTGCTATTTCATGATTTTTGTGTACACTGTTATATAAGGCTTAAAAATTGTTTGTTTCTTGTTACCTGACTTATTACCCTAATTTTTCCCTGTGACTTTTATTAGGCCCACGGAACAGTCCACTCAGTTTTAACTTTTCCATGTGCTTTCAGGTGCCGAAACCTACCTGTCCTATTGTAATGAACATTAGTAGCCAAAAAAGTTAAATATTTCTTTTATGCCTAAGGAGACCCAGGTGGTTATTTGAATGTTATAATAGATATTTTGTGGTTGATGTTTAAGCTTGGTTATTTAAAATGGATTTACTGTTTTACTGGCAGTATTGTGTAAAAAACAATAAAACATCATAAGTGCTCAATTATTTATTTCAAATCTATAAACATTGGTAAGCTGGACAGCAATTGGTTGAATTTTAGCTCACATGAGTAAATGGTTCAGGATGAGCTTTTAGAATCGATGAATGTCCGGTGCCTGTCCACACTTAGGGTGTTTACACTCTAGCATCTGCAGCTATATATCGCTTATGTTCGATTATGGGCGAAATGTGATAAGTATTTCTAGAGTTAGGGCCCTTGACTTAGAAAATTTGCTTTACTTTAACCTGTTTACATTCTTCATTTCTTCACCAATCTTAAACATATTTACAGTGAATGTGTATGACCTAAAGGTCTCTGAGAGTTTGATATGGGCGAAATTGAACCAGTACTTGCAGAGTTACGGGCCCTTGACTTAGAATATTGCTATATTTCAGCTTTATTACACTATAGCATCTTGATTTCTTTAGTAATCTTAATCATATTTACACATGCAAATTGGGATTTAGACATCAAAAATCTAAAAATGTCAAATTCCCTTGGGTCAGCCCGCCCGGGCTAGCAAGATATTGACAAGTGCATTATAGCATAGTTGTTCTTAGGTGAGCGATATAGGGCAATCTTGGCCCTCTTGTTAAAATAGCCTTTAATGGAGCCATGATATCAGCGTTTATTTTTAAATTTATTATTTTATATTATAGTTGATAGCAGCAAGGAGAACAGTGAACAATTCTACGAATGGTGCATGTGAATGTACAGACTAGCATTTTTTATGCCTGTGTTCTACAGCACAGACTTGGCCATCAATCTAAGGTAGGTCATAAAAATTACATAGTCTAAAATTATTACTCTCAGCATGTTGATGATTTTATTATGAATATTTTTGCTTGTACTCTTGTTTTCAACAATATTTCAGTAATATACCAGTGGCAGGGGTTTTTCATGGATCTGCAGAATTTTGCGATTTTGACCATCCCTTGGACCAACTGGGGCCCTAGCAGCACTAAGCTCCTAGCTCAATGAATTTGATATTTCTTTTTTTTGCCATCCCACTTTACACTATATCCAGCGCGCGGTAAACCAATTGTACCAATGATAACTTTGCTCTTCACATGCAGCAGCATATTTCTCTACATCTAATAAGTGACCTGCCTCCATTGTCAAGTGGTTAAGATCGCTTACTTCAAATCACTATAACCTCTCACTGATATAGGGTCATGGGTTCAAGCCCTGCTGCCTACCATGTCTCTTTATGTAAGATTGTAGGCAGTTGCTTACAGTGGATGGGAGTCTAGTACTGGTTCTTCCCAGGAACAATGGTTAGATGAACTGTCCTCCTCATATGACTCTTGACTTTGGAAAAGGGGCATAAAACTTGATCAAACAAACCTCTAATAAGTGTTCAATTTAAAAAAAGAAAAATAAGATAGAAAGTGTTTTTTTTTTGTAGCATGGTTGTCAGAACTAGAGATTAAAGGTGGAAATGAAATCACTCATTCATTAAATCTACTTCTCGTCTTAGTGATGCTGAAATGGAAGAGCCTCAATCCCGTGATACTTCTATACTGTTTATAATATTATGTCTGCTTCAGGTATGTAGAACCTGGTAGTGTTTCATAGAGATGACACAAAAATTGTCTCTCCTTATTAGCAATGAACAATGTTTTATTATTTTCAATTTTTTTTTCTTTTGAGTCATCAGTTAAACACGGTGCCCATACCATGTGACTTTCAATGATATGTGTGGGATAAAAAATTTATGAGGGTATAAAGCTGTCTCAATTAAGATTTAAAATCTTATATGGGTCTTTCTGTTTATAGTTAAGAATTACAGCCTGCATGTTCCAATGAATCATTGTGGTATGTCCAAACTCTATTGCCAAATCATGACGATGTAGTCTTTTGATTCTGTTTATGGGAATTCACCCTGACAAAGAATTTTGCTTGATTATGAAATTTTTTTATGATTCATCATTTTGTCAACAATATAATATAACATGTCCAAGTGTATAAAGCTATGTCTGACAAGAAATGATGCATAAATTTCAATAAGTATATAATTACATTGTTTTCATAACCTAAAAGTGTTTTCTGAAAAGAGTTTTACCAAAAACTGTCTGTATAATCACAGGAGATTGAAATTTTATCCATATGTCACTTGCTACAACAAATTACTCATATGTGTTATATAATATACACACTTGTGTTTATATATATAGCTTAATAGTCTGAGGCTATAATTCTGAGTTATAATTTCAATCTCCAGTGGTGGAATTTAACAAACATGATCGTTACAAGTTATCAGAAGTAAGTGTTCGGGAACATTTTATTCCACTGTTTAACAACTCATTATAAGTAGCATTTGCTGAATTCAAACATGCCCTACTTGACTCCGTTAAATGATTTAGACAACAATGCATTTTACCTTGGAAAAGAGGAAAACTTGATTGAACATTGAAAATGTTTAATTTTGTTGATTTTTAATTTTTGAGTTATCTCCCTTTTAATTATCTTTAATAGTTGCTTATCAAAATTTACAGGTAGCTTCCAATATTAATTTATTAAATTTAGGTACTTGAGTATGATTCCTATCACATTATCAAAACAATTATTTTGCCAATAATAGGTCTGTTAGATATAGCTTTAAACACTTTATAACAAAATTTGATAAACCATCCAAATTTCAATAACTGTGGCTCCAATGTATACATGTATATATTAGAAATTGTCTGATGTTTTTATTTGTAATGGTTGAATTCATACTAATGGTTGGCTATGTACATAAAGCTCTTGCTATAAGAAATTCAATTTTGAATATTGATAGGTAATGATTAACAATTGCGAGTTTCTGTTATGTTCATCCTTATTGTATTGTATATTATATAATTTTATATCATGACTTTATGTATTTCTCTCATATATGAATAAGTTAACTATTATCTGTGTAAATATTCATGTGACTTATACATTCAACAAAAAAAGAAACTTTACATATTTTAGGTAAGATTTCCATTGATGCAACTTAAGTTGTCTGTGTATTCACCTAAAGGTCCCGTGCATAGATCAAATTAGTGGTATGATTTGCAGCGGACTACAGCCGACAATGTTCGTTCAAGAAATTAACAGTTTATGCAAACAGTTGACCAAAAATGCAACAGTAAATGTGCTCTGATTTTAATTCAAAGGGAGGTAATTTGAAACATATCAATGTTTGACTCAAACCGCATTAAAACAGGTCAACAGTCCATGAGCGGATAGTTTGAATACCCATAATGCTGTTTTAAAAAAATCAGTTATTCCCCTTTCCATTAATTTTCTGTAATTCTGATGTTTTTCCTTGAATTCTTCAACTGGAAGGACAGTTAAAATGTCACGATGTTTGTCCTCGGTTATTTCTTTAATGAGCACTGAAATATCAATACATGAATAATGTAAAGTTTCTTTTTTTGCTGAGTGTACATTTGTACTAAGTCTTGTTTTTTTCTGATATTGATTATGTACTTTGTACACAACAGAATAAATTATCTGTTCTGTTCTGTTCTGCCAATGTGTAACTCAAAGATTACAATTTGATTTCTGCTGAATTTGCAGCTTTATTCTAGATTGTGGAACAAAATATGAAGATGGCTATGAAGGTCATGTTCAGCTGTACCTTCACCAGTAACCATGGAAACAAAACAACCCAGCTCTTCATTGAAGAAGATTACCATTCTAATGAAGATAAAACAATAAGATGATAATGTGTATTAAAGATCAGATATTACAGACAGGAAATCAAGAGGTAGTTTTATTGTACATATTTTCCTTATATATACAGTGTAGCCTCCATGAATGGTCACCTCCAAACAACAGTCAGTATACTAGCAACCTAGATTGATATTTTACTCTATTTTCACTCTCCTCAACAACAGCCACCTCCTTATTACAGCCATTATACTAGCAACCTAGATTGATATTTTACTCTATTTTCACTCTCCTCAACAACAGCCATCTCCTTACAATAGCCATCCTTTTCTTCCCATTGGTGGCTGTTGTAGGGAGGTTGCGCTGTAAATTCTTTTTGCTGTTGTATGATGACATATTTTTGCATACACTTAGTGAGTTAATTTTTTGAGAGAATGTTTTACCTTTATCAAGGACATAATTATATATACATACATGGTTTCGCAACTGCTAAAAAAACAATATCGATCGGCAATCCCATAATCCATTGCAATACTCGCCAGCTATAACCAGAAAATAAAATTAATATAAGTTTAGAAAGTGCAACTTTTTTTCAGGTCATTTTTTAAACTCTGTTTGCTATGTATACAGAAAACGTGTTTTATTGAGAAGTAGCACAATTCAAACTGTAAATACGGAAGTTGCAAATCTATGTATATATATAAGTCCTTGCTTTCATGAAAATATTTTTCGTCCACTTAATACATGTAGGTGGGTTAGGAGATAGGGTTCCATTTAAGGTGTGTCGCTGGTTTCCAATATGGGTGTAAATAAGTTTTATTGGTGCGAAAACGTCAGTGACCACTTGTTTTTATTTTTTTCAAATTGTTTAAAGAATCTGTACTGTATTTTAGTTCATCAGGATGTTTTTTCAGTATTGATGTGAATGAGAGATAAATGTCTCATTTTTTGGCATTGTAAATTGCCACCCCTACAGAGTTTGTTCGGCGTCTTTTAAAATGTATTGATGACAAAATATAACATTCTTGTATTTTTTGGATTTGGAAATGATTTAGCATTGCAGTTATGTAAATTGCATAACTTAATGTACAAAATTAATGAAGCAATGCAGGAATTAACATGAAAATCAATGAAAAACATACCACTCCATTAGGTGGTGCTTTTTGCACAGTTTCCATGGAAATATCATTTGAATAGATCATTTCTGCATTAGCCAATATCTTAAAGCATGTTCATGCAAAATTTCTTTATTGTTCATTGACTGCTCAAAAAATGACCATTTTTCGGGAGGAAATCCATGATACACCGTAATGTCAAAAAATATTATCATGAAAATCTGATAAATTTTCACAAAAGTAATCTATAATTTAATAATACAGAAATATGCCACTATACTATTGCCTAAATGAATGAATTTGTAACCCAGATAAACTCAAGTAAATCTTTCTGTATTCATGATCTAACATTGTTATCATCTTGCAATCAAAGTACTTAAAGTACTCATGGAAACTGAACTTAAATTCATTTAGAATTCGAGGGTTCAACGCAACAGTGTCGTAACTCATATTGAAATAAGAACAAGTTACGACTGTGTTGCGCTGAGCCCTCGAATTGCACTGCAATTCGGAACAGGAACTAGTAAGCTGCTTTACTTTAATTAGGAGACGGTGCCGAAGCAACCAATGAGGGATAAAGTTTGTTGACTGGTTTTCATTTTCTATCGTCATAGCAACAGTGGGGATTTCAAAAGTACAAAATTTGTTTTGTAAGATTTTCTACTTTTTCAATGTTTATTGAATGTCTCTCTATCTATTTTCTAGATATTAAATCCAAGAAAATTGTTCAGCAGTATCCAAGGAAGATGGTAAGTAAATAATATGTCTTATATATGATCTGAATTTTGATGAGATAATATTGGCTAAAAACTTGGATGATATAAAACAGTCATTAATTAATACATGACTGACATTACTATCTGAGAATATTGAACCAGGGAAAACTATTTAAGTCAGGAACATTTTAAGTTCTGAGTTATTTATAAAAATTAAGCTTAACGTGAATGATTGTTTCTGTTTAGAACTAGACATTCAAAAACATGTTGCTAATGGTTGAAAATAATCAGTCCTCATGTTGATGTTTGATCTTGGTTAATTGATAATCAGAATTTAAAGCCAGATATTGTGCAATTTTATCAAACTGTCAAAGCTGCATAATTTTATGGTCAATGCTTTGCATTTATTTTTAGCTAAGGTTCGATTACTTTCATAATTCTTAAGATAATTTTCATTATACCTGTTGTTCAATGTGCATGTACAACATAATATTATATAAACATGCAGAATGGAACATTCCCTAACAAAAACTATCAACTGAGGTAAGAAGCTGAAAATAATTGCATTCAGTGACCATGAAATTATTTAGCTTTAACAGGTTAATAAAATCACACTGTACCAGCAGATGTCAACCTGGTATGAAAGAATTCTATGATGTAGCTTTTTATACCTCCAGCATCTATAATGCAGGAGACACATATTGATTGTCCTGTCTGTCCTTCCATCCTTTTGTCCATCCGTACGAGAACACCAGAATACTTAGTCAGTTACTTACTTAGTTATATACATTTATATATGAATTTATTCAGTTACTTGCTCAGTTATGTATGATGCAATAGGCATTATGGTAATTGTCCTGTCTGTCAACCAATATGAGTTTAAAGACGTTTTCGGCAGTTCGCTACATTTTTCATATAGACATATAGGAAAAATTAAAACAGATTGATGAATTTTTTTTAAACTTTGCATGATCATAGCATATGATAACAGAAACATTTTAAGCGAAAAAAATTGGGGGGTCACTGATCTCGTTTTTGAGTTATCTGCCCTTGAATTTGAATTTTTGGGTAGTTGATCAGTTTTAATTTTTCCTATATGTCTATGTGAAAAAATGTAGCGAACTACCGAAAACGTCTTTAAGTAGATTTTACAGTTTCATCTAGCACCAACACCACTAACTAGAACACTTGAATACTTCATACAGTTGTTGCCTACTATCATTCTCAATCCAACCATACCAACCAACCTCACTTTGCCTTTATATGGACTTAGAATTATTCTAATGAACTTTTTCTTGACAAGCATGCAACAGGGGCATTCCCTGAACACAGCATCTTGTTGTATCTGCAGTGTTTTTATATTTCTTAAATCATAATGTTCTAAAAGTTGTTGATTTCTGACATAATGTCAATAAAACAAAGAAACACTAACTAAGGTCTATTGAACTGTAAATAATTGTATGAAGTTATTTCTGTTTTATTTTTTATCTGATGTTTTTGTAGGTGATACAGGATACAATCTTGGATGTAGGTATGGTTTACTGTGAAATCTTTCAACACAACAATGGAAAAAAAAACTTGGTTAGAGAAATATCTTCTAGACAACAAGATTTGTAATCGCCTTCTTTCAATTCATTCATTCTGTATCATTAAAATATGAATTTATAATTGAATGAAACATTTCCCTTACATGTTAGTTTGATTCAGTTTTAAATTGGGGACAAGTGTTTATAGCAGATACAACTTTTTACATCTTTATTGATTGTTAAGTCACAAACTAATCATCATTGTAAATGTTCCGTGAACGTCAATTATTTTGTGTACATTTTTTTGCCCCCACCACTTTTTTTTGGGGGGGATATAGTTTTGTATACATTGTATGTTTGTTTTTGACTCAACATGATCCTTGAAGCTGATCTTAATGTTAAACTGAAAGTCTACTGGGTACCATAAATGAGGATTGTACAGCATTACTTTCCTAAGGAAGAGCATTACTGTATGTAAGAATGACATTGACACAAAAACATGTCAAATTGTCATAGGTATAATCAATTTGCAAAAAAATGAAAATTCTTCATTTCTGTCTGAGCATTGTTTATACTCCCGTTGAAACCCTCTCTAGATCAATCATCCTCAACAACACTGTACTTGTATTCTTTATTGTGACATTTTATTAAACTGTCAAAACTTTATTTATGCATTCACTTTTATCATTAGGCAATGTCCCATTCCTCATAATTTTTTAATGTAGCGTATTGTTAATTCAACATCTTATCGTATAAATTACAAAATTAATCGAAGGTTTGACAGTTTAATAAAATGACATATGTTGTTAATTAGTCTGCAGCCCCTATTATG
This sequence comes from Lutraria lutraria, assembly GCA_964023205.1. Taxonomy (NCBI): domain Eukaryota; kingdom Metazoa; phylum Mollusca; class Bivalvia; order Venerida; family Mactridae; genus Lutraria; species Lutraria lutraria. The sequence goes on along the minus strand of OZ026851.1, from coordinate 8,161,482 downwards.
ATAAGGGTCATGTGTAGGATTACTTGTCCTACATATTACGGGAGGTCTATAACTTTTTGTGAGAACACTAGGTACAGAGCGGACCTCTAAACAACAGCCAATATTAGCTGTTCACACGGGGTGTTGCACTGTACAATTAATTCCGAAATATATTTGTGTGTTGTAATAGAAAGATTCAGGTAGAGACATAAGTATGACTTTTCTGGCAATATATTGTGTTATTGTTGTGTATATAAAATGCATTTTTTGGTATACAAATTAATATGATTTACTTTTGTCATAACATCATTACAAGAGTATAAATAAACTGCTAGACTTGGTATTTTGTTAGTAATTTTTATTCAAAAATTTTGAATTGTGACAATCATATTTTATGAAATTCAACACAAATATTATAAGCATACAAACAAGTAAATATCTGAAGAAAGCAGAAGTAAAAAAAAAAGAAAAAAAATTGCCCACAAAGACGGCAAAATTTTCCATAAGTGTCTGCACTTTACACAGACCAACAAAGGTCTAAAAGTCGGCCTTGTGTATCTCATTTTCAACATCTTGTTCCTAAATTATCACCATGACATTATACAAATATTACATCCCTAAATTATTGCATTATCACATCACATAAAAAATACTCTTATTTAACAATCATATATTTATACACAATTAATACATCAAGAAATATACTACTCCAAATTTGATAATGAACACTTTCAATGATTGTATATTTCCTACAAGTACACTTAACAAAACTTATAACATCCCTTTGTAAAATATGCCTATTTTTTTCATATAAGCTACATGACCATCAACAAAATGTGTTCTATTAATTTTAACAGCCATATTATGCAAGACATGTCTAAGTCTATGAGACTATAGGTAAGTGACTATAAGTGTCAGATGCTTACACAGTTATATACAATTAACCAGGCACTTACCATATTTTACTTAGTCAGTGATTGACCGTGTATATAACTGACTTAGTGCAAGTAACTAAAGTAAGTTACATCTGACCAAGTGTATATAACCTGCTAAGTGACTAACTATTTTTAACAAGTATTTTTAAATAGGTTATGTAAAAAACTAAGTCAATCGCTTACCTTATCATAATTACATTATCAGTGACTGGTTGTGTCTATAATATCATAAGTGACTGGCTAAGTAACCAGCTAAATGTATATAACTATGTAAGTATCTGACCAAGTAAGTGACAAAATGTTAATGATATAACTGATATAACTAGGTAGGTATACATAGTATGTGATGGACCAAATGTATAAGACAATGTCAGTGACTGGCTGATTGTTTATAACAAGGTAAGTGGCCAGCTAATTGTATGTTAATTAGTGTATATAACTTGGAAAATGACCGGCTAAATGTATGTTAATTAGTGTATATAACTTATGTAGTGACTGGCTAATTGTATGTTAATTAGTGTATATAACTTGTGTTGTGACTGGCTAATTGTATGTTAATTAGTGTATACAACTTGTGTAGTGACTGGCTTATTGTATGTTAATTAGTGTATATAACTTGGAAAGTGACTGGCTAATTGTATGTTAATTAGTGTATATAACTTATGTAGTGACTGGCTGATTGTATGTTAATTAGTGTATATAACTTATGTAGTGACAGGCTAATTGTATGTTAATTAGTGTATATAACTTGTGTTGTGACTGGTTAATTGGTATGTTAATTAGTGTATATAACTTGGTGCCAGGTTAATTGTATGTTAATTAGTGTATATAGCCTGTGTTGTGACTGGTTAATTGTATGTTAATTAGTGTATATAACTTGTGTAGTGACTGGCTAATTGTATATTGATTAGTGCATATAACTTGGTGACAGGCTAATTGTATGTTAATTAGTGTATACAACTTGTGTTGTGACTGGTTAATTGTATGTTAATTAGTGTATATAACTTGTGATATGACTGGTTAATTGTATGTTAATTAGTGTTTATGACTTGGTGACTGGTAAATTGTATGTTAATTGGTGAATATAACTTGGAAAGTGATTAGCTAGTTATATGTTACTTAGCGTATGTAACTTGGCATCGACTGACTAGCTAATTGTTTGTTGCTTAATATAATGTGTGGTGCAATTTTATTAAACTGTCAAAGCTAAATAATTACACAGTCAATGAATGTGATTATTTTTAGCTTCATACCATACCACATTTTTTTTACCATTATATAATGTTTTGTAGTCATTGCTAAATACATAATTGTATATAAATCATAGTACAGATTACCAAAGTAATTCTATGGTACTACATTGCTGAGGGTAAAAATAAATGCAAGCATTGACCGTGAAATTATGCAGCTTTGACAGTTTAGTAAAATCGCACGTTATCAACTTTTGACTATTGACTAATAATGTTCGGAAACAACTGACCACACTCCGATGAAATGCAACCATGGTCCTGCTTTTATGAGGATCCATTAGCTGACACAAAATCTAGTTCAAGAACATATGTTTGTACTTGACAAATAAGTAAGCCCTTATTATAATTATAATTGAAAATATGCGAAGTAACAATTATAGAATCTAAGCTAAGACATGTCTATGAAACTATACTTGAGACTTGTGTACATACCCTCAGGTAGGCATCAGATCAATACAGGAGCATCGTGGGAAAACAACTCCAGTTAATGAGTGATTTCTAAGTTCTCTGCACCATGCTATAAAAAGAACAATTTTGGTGTTAATTGAATGATCATTAACTAGACAAAATATGAAAATATATAAGTTGGATTTATGGAATATCTATTCACAAAAGTGCTTAACGAAGTATAAACAGACAAACTAAGTTAGTAAAGGACCTGACTAAATACAGTCAAACCTGTGTAAGGGGTCACCCCTGAATAAAGGCCATCCTCTGAATATAGGCTATTCTTTAAAGAACTGCCATTGAATATCTAGAACAAATGACCTCCAAATAAAGGTCACCTGTCAATAAAGGCCACATTTTCTCTTTCTTAAGGATGGCCACTGGTTTTGGTTTGGCTGAATGTAAGTGCCTGACTTAGTATGTAACTGACTAACTTTGTATGTATGTGATTGGAAAAGTATATAAGTGCCTGATTAAATATATAAGTATTTGCCTTAATATTCAGTTCCTGACTTAGTATATTACTGATTAAGTATGTAAGTTTTTTACTAAATATGTAAGTTTATTACTAAGTATGTAAGTATCTGAATAAGTATGCAGTGTCCGATGTAGTATGAAACTGACTAAGCATGTAAATGACTGGCTAAGTATGTGAGTGCCTGATTAAGTATGTAAGTGTTTGCCTTAGTATGTAAGTGCCTAAGTATATATCTAATTAACTAACTTAAGTATGTATGACTTATGACAAAATATGTAAGTATTATATTAAGTATGTAAGTATCTGATTCTGAATAAGTATGTCTGACTTAGTATTAACTGTCTTAGCATATAAGTGCCTGACTTAGTATCTAAGTATCTGAATAAGTATGTAAGTGCCTGGCTTAGTATCTAAGTATCTGAATAATTATTTAAGTGCCTGGCTTAATATCTAAGTATCTGAATATTTGTATGTAAGTGCCTGCCTTAGTATCTAAGTATCTGAATAAATATGTAAGTGCCTGATTAATAATATAAATATCTGAATCACTTTATGAGTGCCTGACATAGGATGTAACAGACTAACTTAGCATATATAAGGACCTGACTAAATAGGGATCTGTCTAAACATAGCAATGCCTGTCTTAATATGTAACTGACTTAGTATGGAACAGACAAAACTATGTATGCAAGTATCTGTCTAAGTATACAAATGTCTGACTTAGTATGCTACTGACTAAGTATGTTAGTGCTGAACTTAGTATGTAACAGAATATTTTGTATGCAAGTGCCTGACTAATTATGCTTACAGACTGACTAAGTACATTTCTTACCAAATATGTAACAGACTAAATAAGTATTAATGCATCTGGCATTATATTAAAGCGCTGAATTGAATATGTAACAGACCAAATAAGTAAGTGCCTAACTGGGGATGTAATTGCCTAGCTAAAATATGAAAGTACCTTACTAAGTAAGAAAACGACTAAATATTTAAGTGCAATCATTAAATAAAATTTTACCTTGAAGTCTTGAATAGCTTATTTTGCTGGCTGTCGCTCTTGCTCTAATTGGCATCAAACTGTGATAGTAGTTTATTGTCAAGAACGATTCGCTCAAATCTCCCAATCATAACCTTATGCTTGAAGTGTACTGTGCTTACAACTTTAGTTGAAGACTGTTTCTTATTTCCATGTGACCTGTTACCACAAAATAATAAACTGTTATTGATTACGTAAGTGAATAAAACCTCCAATATTACCATACCTAAACCTTTTGTACTCATAGAAACTTAGGTCTAGGGCTTGAACTCAAGATCCTGAAGGACATAGGCCTGGTGCACTCGGAGTCGAGCACAGTAGCATGGAAACACTACATAATAACTAAAAACGTCAATCTAAGTTTATTTTGAGTTTATTCAGCCTCTGATACTGTACATTATGTAATATGAATGTTCAAAAAATGTAGGTCGATGAAATAGATTAAAGGGTCAATATGCTTACAAAATCTGAAACCATCCATTGTAAATACAAACTAAAATAAACTAACACTTGTATATATTGTAACAAGAGCTGTCTGAAGACAGCACACTCGACTTTTTTAAGTCATCAGTATAATAAAATGCTTGATACAAGAGAAAAATGGAAGTTAAAAAGGAGCATAACTCTGAAAATACTGTTAACAGAGTTATGCTGCTTGTCCTACAGATGCACCTTGTCCCCATAAGGAAGTATTCAAAGTTTCAGTTGAATATCTTTGAAAATCTTCAAGATATTGTACTATTTTACCTATTTTTACAAAAAATTACATTAAAAAGGGGCATAACTCCTGAAATACTGTTTACAGAGTTATGCTGCTTGTCCTACAGATTGGCTTGTCCCCATAAGAAAGTATTAATAGTTCGAGTTGAATGTATTTGAAAATCGTCAAGATATTGTACTATTTTACCTATTTTAACAAAAAATCTTTGTTAAAAAGGGGCATAACTTTTAAAACTGTTGACAGAGTTATTCTGCTGGTCCTACAGATGTGCATTGTCCCCATAAGGAAGTTTTCAAAGTTTCAGTTGAATATCTTTGAAAGTCTTCAAGATATTGTACTATTTTACCTATTTTAACAAAAAATCTTTGTTAAAAAGGGGCATAACTCTTAAAACTGTTGACAGAGTTATGCCACTTGTCCTACAGATGTGCATTGTCCCCATAAGGAATAATTCTAAGTATGAGTTGAATGTATTTGATAATGTTCAAGTTACTGTACTTTATCAAAAACTTTAACCAACGCATATAAAGATAGATTTTCAGCTCTAATAAGTGCCCAGGGTGAGCTTTTGTGATCAGTCATGGTTTGGCGTCCAATGTTGGGCAGCATCAACTTTAACTTGTGAACACATAGGGACCAATTTTAGTTCAATTTTCACAAAACTGGGTCAGAATGTTAATATTGACAAATTCTCGGACACTTCGATAATGGGTCATTTGGGGTCAAATTAGGTCACCAGGACAAAGTGAAGGAAAACCTTGTGAACACTCTAGACATCACTGTTTTGATTGGATAGTGCCATAGTGGGTCATCGGGGATCAAAAACTAGGTCACCAGGGCAAATTGATATTACTGGAAAACTTTGTGAACATTCTAGAAGTTATACTGTTTTGATCGGATCTTCATGAAACTTTGTCAGAATGTTTGTCTTATAATATATGGACAAGTTTGAACATGAGTCATCTTGGGTCAAAAACTAGTCAAACCTTAGGTAAACCTTGCAAACACTCTAGATTTCACAGTTATAATTGGATCTTCACTAAACATTGTCTAACTATTTGTCTTAATGATATGTAGAACAAGCTTGGATATGAATCACCTGGGGTCAAATACTAGGCCACCAGGTAAAATCTTGGAAAACATTGTTAACATTGTAGGTGTTACAGTTTTGAGTGGATATTCACCAAACTTTGTCAGAATGTTTGTCATTGTGATATGTTGGACGAGTTCGAACATGGGTCACCTGGGGCCAATAACTAGGTCACCAGGTCATATCTTAGGTAAAAACCATGTTAATGCCCTAGATGTCACTGTTTTGATTGGATCTTCACTAAACCTTGTTAGACTGTTTGTCTTAATGAGGACTAGTTCAAATTTAGGTCATCTGATGTCAAAAACTAGGTCACCAGGTCAAATCTTAGTAAAACCTTATTAACACTTCAGATGTCAACTGTTGATTCAATCATCACCAAATCTTGTTAGAATGTTTGTCTTAATAATGATATGTGGGACAACGGACATGCGTCATCTATGGGTCAGACACTAGGTCACCTGGTCAAATCACAGGAAAACCTTGATATCAACAGACCTCATGACACAGGTTTTTAACGATGTTTTTAAATTAATGAACAAACAATGATTGTCATGTGAGCGATATAGGACCGACCATCTTGACCCTCTTTTTTATCTAAAGGCGGATTATGAATTCAAGAAAATATTGAATATTTACAAGAAGTCCCTGTTTAGGTAAACTGTCATACAAACAGGTTAATTCTCTGGAGTGACACCTATTCGTAAATAACTTACACATATAATAATAACAAGGGGAATCTAATCCTAAATATCGTACAATTATAATAAGTAACTCTATTCGTAAAGAACATATAATAATGCTATATTTGCTAATCACTTACATATATGGTATAACAAAATGACCCTTTTCGTAAATAACTCACAAATATAATATTATGCACTGACCGACTTAATAGCATTAAAATAAGAATTACCTCTCTCAAATCTCTCACATAATGGCGACCTGAAAATTCTGTCATCGTGAATGTGTCAGGCCATGCAGCGTAACAGCTTGTGGTCATGGATATATGGTCACAACACAGATCTGTGAATAAATTTAATCACTAAATAGTAGTAGCATTTCTTACTGTACATGTATACAGTACAACCCCTCCAGAGCGGCCCTTTCTTGAGCAACAACCTCTCTTCAATGACAGTATGTTTTTTTCTACTGCACGATTTAACTATTAATTTAACATCTCTAGAGCAACAACCTCTCAACAACAACCTAATTTTGCTACTCCAAAAGGGTATTGCCTTGGACAAGTTGCACTGTATATATACTGTATGTGTGTCATGTTTGTTATAACACAGTGTTGTAATTAATAACTAAGTCACCCATTATCATTCACCGTGAATCATTGTCACACAAACTTCGTAGGAGTACTAGTAAGTGTTTGTATTATTATAGAACATTCTAATTGTTTCCATTCTTACGTTCATTAGTCATCATGTGGGGTTGAGCTCACACATATTTAGAACGTTTAACCACCAAACTAAAGGGAATTATTTCATTTAATATAAAATAATGATAAATATTCATGAATGTACAGAACAAGACAAGAAGGCCAAGATGGCCCTATATCGCTCACATGTCAATCACTGCTCACTCATTAAAACACTGTTTTGAACCAGTGACCTAGTTTTTGACGCCAGATGACCGATGTTAGAACTTGTCCAACATATGAATAAGACAAACATTCTGACAAAATTTGGCAAAGATCCAATAAAAACCATGAAAACTACAGCACAGACAAGGTTTTCCTAAGATTTGATCTCGTGACCTAGTTTTTGACACCAGATGACCTATGTTCGAATTTGTCTTACATATCATTAGACAAACATTCTGACAAGGTTTGGTGAAGATACAATCAAAGTTTGACATCTACAGTGTTAATAATGTTTCCCTAAGATTTGACCTTTTGACCTAGTTCTTGACCCTAGGTGACCCATATTTTAACTTGTCCTTGATATTATTAAGACAAACAATCTGACAAGGTTTGGCCAAGATCCAATTAAAACCATGACATTAGAGCTTTTACTAGATTTTTACCTAAGATTTGACCTGATGACCCAGTTTTTGACCCCGGCTGACCCACATATCATTGAGGCAAACATTCTCACAATGTTTGGTAAGATCCAATCAAAACTGTGACATCTACAGTGTTAACAAAGTTTTCCTAAGATTTGACCTAGTGACCTAGTTATTGACCCCAGATGATCCATATTTTGTACTTGACCGTTATATCAATAAAACAAACAATCTGACCAAGTTTGTTGAAGATCCAATTATAATTGTGAAATCTAGTGTTAACATGGTTTTCATAAGATTTGACCTAGCGACCTAGTTTTTGAGCCAAGATGACCCATGTTCAAACTCGTCCAAGATATTATGAAGACAAACATTCTGACAAGGTTTGATGATGATCCAATGAAAACAGTGGATATTAGTGTTCACAAGGTTTTCCAGCAATTTTCCCTAGTGACCTAGTTTACATACTACGGAAATGACCCATTGTCAAACTTGACCTACATATCATTGAAATAAATATTCTGACAAAGTTTCATGAAGATCCAATCAAAACCTTGATTTCTAAAGTGTTCACAAGGTTTTCCCTTATTTGGCCCTGGTGACCTAGTATTTGACCCCAAATGGCCCAATATCGAACTCGTCCGAGATTTTGTCAATATTAACGTTCTGATCCAGTTTTGCTAAAAATGTGGCCCCTAATTTGTTCACAACAAAGTTTGACGACGCAGGACGCCGGACGGAGACTGATCCTAAAAGCTCACCCTGTCACTTTGTAACATGTGAGCTAAACTAGAAGCCCAAGGGCAACATGTCGAGCCCCTGTTTAGCCAGCTTGTGATCTTGACCTTTGAACTACAAGTATGGGTGATATTCATGACACATCATTTCATTGAAGTAAACTTTAATACCAATTTATTTCAAAATCCTTGAATGCAAACAGAAGTTACAGCCCAGACAAGGAAAATATATTTGACCGAATGTGTAATCTTGACCTTTGACCTATGAAAATCTGGGTGTTGCCCAAGACACATGGTCTCATTGTATTATGGCAAGTCATTTTCAAATAATTCAATGCATAAGGGAGACACAGCCCTGACAATGTGTATAAAGATTATCTTTTATGTTTGACCTCTAAGTGTGACCTTGACCTTTGAGCTAGTGACCTGGATCTTACGCACTGCACACCGTCTCATGGTGTTTAACAATTATGCCAAGTTATCTTAAAAAGTTTCTATGCATAAGGGAGATACAGCCCGGACAAGGTATATAATGCTCATTTTTGACGTTTGACCTCTAAGTGTGACCTTGACCTTTGAGCTAGAGACCTGGATCTTGCGCACTGCACACCATCTCATGATGTTTACCAATTATGCCAAGTTATCTGAAAAAGTTTCTATGCATAAGGGAGATACAGCCCGGACAAGGTCTATAATGCTCATTTTTGAAGTTTGACCTCTAAGTGTGACCTTGACCTTTGAGCTAGAGACCTGGATTTTCCGCACTGCACACCGTCTCATGGTGTTTAACAATCATGCCAAGTTATCTTAAAAAATTTCTATGCATAAGGGAGATACTGCCCGGACAAGGTCTATAATGCTCATTTTTGACGTTTGACCTCTAAGTGTGACCTTGACCTTTGAGCTAGAGACCTGGATTTTGTGCACTGCACACCATCTCATGATGTTTACCAATTATGCCAAGTTATCTGAAAAAGTTTCTATGCATAAGGGAGATACAGCCCGGACAAGGTCTATAATGCTCATTTTTGAAGTTTGACCTCTAAGTGTGACCTTGACCTTTGAGCTAGAGACCTGGATTTTCCGCACTGCACACCGTCTCATGGTGTTTAACAATCATGCCAAGTTATCTTAAAAAATTTCTATGCATAAGGGAGATACTGCCCGGACAAGGTCTATAATGCTCATTTTTGACGTTTGACCTCTAAGTGTGACCTTGACCTTTGAGCTAGAGACCTGGATTTTGTGCACTGCACACCATCTCATGATGTTTACCAATTATGCCAAGTTATCTGAAAAAGTTTCTATGCATAAGGGAGATACAGCCCGGACAAGGTCTATAATGCTCATTTTTGAAGTTTGACCTCTAAGTGTGACCTTGACCTTTGAGCTAGAGACCTGGATTTTGTGCACTGCACACTGTCTCATGGTGTTTCACAATTATGACAAGTTATTTTAAAAAGTGTCAATGCATACAGGAGATACAGCCCGGACAAGGATCCGGACGGACACACTAACTAACGTACAGACACGCAACCGCCATTGTGGCGACTATGTCGAGCTCACCGCAGGCGGGCTCGACAAAAACTATAACAAAACGTTATAGGTAGACGAATTTCAAGAAGCATATCGGTTTATGTTTCTTTATGTATGATGTTGCTTTTTCATAAATGATATCGTCTGTATATTTAATTAAATCCAAGGGTATAAAATATTTACATGATATGAGTAATACACATTATTATGACAATCGCGAGTATTTGACAAATGAATATATTCATGTATATAGTTCACAAGCACATTGTTATATCATACCCTACATCAATCAAATAGAATGAACCCTAAATGTTAACGAATTCACCATAAAGCTGAGCACTATCATACAACCACACTGAACTTCAAATAGACACACAACAACTTATCTAGGCAATGCCTTCATGATTTATTTACCTGTCAACTAATTATAGACTCAGTCATCATCATTAGCCAATCAAATGGCCAGGATTAGCCAAACTAGTATTAGACACTACAGTAAGTACTCGCAAACGGCTATAATAAACAAATACTCGTAAGTATAATTCGTCTAGAAAATTAATTCTTTGATTACCGTAAAAATAAGCAGAAAGAACAATGTTTTTACAACATACAACAACGTACTAACCCCTGATGTTTTCGACAGCATTTCAGTTAAATACCAATGGGTCCCATTGTTACAAAAATGCAATACAAGATACAAATTTGTATTTATAGTCGGTTGGCATATTAACAATGTAACATTAGCTGTGAATAGTTATTGGCCGAAATGAACAGCTGACCCGGCACTGCTTTACAACATGAGCCATTTTATTGCACTGTATTTTAGCACAGACACTTGGGGTTAGGAGCTTTAAAAAAACAAAATATTTGTATTTTTGTCAATCCCAACACATAAACTTATCTATCAATAAAACCTAAAATAAGCCGTTTTGAAAAATGTATTTTTTTTTATAGATATGATAAGTTTATGACAAAAATACAAATATTTTGTTTTTTTAAAGCTCCTAACCCCAAGTGTCTGTGTATTTTAGTACTCATTAGAAAAACCATGTGCACCGCACAGTATATTACAAAATAACAAATTTACCTGTCCGTATAGTTGTCAAAACATTCCAAAACTGTCCACATCTTGGAACAAATTCTCATCAGAAACATTCTGTTTTATCAAACAATGACAGCTGTCTTGTCCCGCCAACGTATAAATGACCAAATTTTATGAGTCACGTGGCCACATTTTTATTCAACTCTTACACAGGTCTGTTTTACACAAATTGTATCTTCAAGTGTATCTAAACCAACACATGTTCACAGATGATACAAATAGACACACGAGAAACTCGTGCGAATGGACTGAATGTGCTACGGACGGTACAAAATTGTATCTGGGAGAAGCGTAAAACTGCTCGTAAATTATTGCTGGGGTTCTTGTCATCTCATTTCAGGAAATAACAGCCGACGTTATAGACGATGATTCAGCAATTGTTTTACTATGGAAAGCCAGAGTACTACTATACATGCTATATGCTGTTTGCCGACTATTTACGGTCCTCAAGCATAATAAAGCGTATTTTTGGAAATACAATCATAAACTGCAATGTTTACTGCATACTGTAACTTGATTTTGTTATTTACCATTTTATAGTGGAGAAATCGACTTGTAAACAAACATAAGTGAAAGAATTTGGTCCTGCTCGGGTAGACTAAGGTCCTGCTACGTGTGCGGCTATATTTTTTGCATATATCATGAGCGTTTTCTCCTGGGAATTTTTTTATGTTTTGTTAATGTGACAGGAGTGAAAATCGAAGCCGCCCCTGACGACAACTTGCAGAACTTTGGTTTGATTGATTAAAATGGTACACGAACTGACGGATCTTACCAGAGTCGTGGTTTAGTGTATTGAGTTTAATATTATACAACATTGTAGTCTCTTGGCTTATCCGTTACCTGTCTGTATAGTATTGTACATGATTGATTAAATAGCCTCTGACACATCAATGTTTATAGCCTAATGTCAAATGTAAAAATTGAAAGTGACTAAAACAAGAGGGCCAAGACGACCCTATAGAGCTCACATGACAATCACTGATCACTCATTAAAACATTGTTTTGAACCTGTGACATAGTATTTGACCCCTGATGACCCATTTTACAACTTGTCTTACATATAAATAAGACAAAAATTCTGACAAGGTTTGGTAAAGACCCAATCAAAACCATAAAAACTATAGCATAGACGAAGTTTTCCTAAGATTTGACCTCGTGACCTAGTTTTGACCCTAGATGACCCATCTTCGAATTTGTTTTACATATCATTAAAGGGGCATGCCCTGGAACTGAAGCGTCTCGAATATAAATCAAATTGATATCATTTGAATGCCTAAATCAATTAATGAAAGTCCTGTAAAATATTTACGAAATGTCCCGCTATTTGACTCAAAATACACATTTCAAGATTTACCAAACCTGCCGATTACACCTTAGAAAATATTCGTCATTTTCATAACTCGACCCTTTCGGGATCTGTCAAAAGCGGAAAAAATGTCAACAAACTGTGAAATGGTAAGTATTGCTCATGTCATGTTCATTGTTTGCGACATAAAGCTTATCTATCGATCAATTATAGGTAAATATCATTGTTTTGCTGCTTGAAAGGCAGCGCGCACGCTAAGTTAAATTCTCAGACGAATCGGAAATATCGTTGTCGTCAATAAAAGGCTTGTAAGCCTTTTATTTAAACCGGCATATAAATACTCACGCGCGCGTTATAGGGCCATTTTTGAAGGCACGTTCTTCTTTGACTTTTCGGTAATAATTGTTTTTACAAGTGATAAACGCATTTTTGGTGTACGAAAAAAAGACACAGCAGTTCCTGGGCATGCCCCTTTAAGACAAACATTCTGACAAGGTTTGGTGAAGATACCATCAAAATTTGACATCTACAGTGTTAATGATTTGATCTCATCACCTAGTTTTTGACCCTATGTGACCCATATTTGAACTTGTCAATAATATCATAAAGATGAACAATCTGACAAGTTTTGGCCAAGATCCAATTAAAACGATGACATTTAGAGCTTTTACAAGGTTTTTACCTAAGATTTGACCTGGTGACCTAGATTTTGACCCCAGTTGACCCATGTTCAACCTTGACCCACATATTATTGAGGCAAACATTCTGACAAGGTGAAGATCCAATCAAAACTGTGACATCAACAGTGTTAACAAAGTTTTCCTAAGATATGACCTGGTGACCTAGTTATTGACTTAAGATGATCCATATTTGTACTTGGCCGTTATATCATTAAAACAAACAATTTGATGAAGATCCGATTATAACTGTGAAATCTACTGGGTTTCTAACATGGTTTATCATAAGATTTGACCTAACGACCTAGTTTTTGACCCCAAATGGCCTGATAGTGAATTTGTCCTAGATTTTGTCGATATTAACATTCTGACCCAGTTTTGCTAAAATTGAGCTAAAAATGTTGTCCCTGGTGTGAAACGACGCTGATTTTGTTGAAAGCGCCTTCGAATCTATAGAGGTCAGTTAGCCCAAAGACATCAGATCTAAAATAAATCGACAGTTTCCAATCCCTGTGTATATTTGTCCCAGTCACTGCCCACAAACAGTATGGTGCCCCTGAAATACCTTACTGAATGAAGCTATTTTCAATATGTAGTAAATTTTGTTGCCTCAAAAATTTATGAATGCAACTTTTGTGCGGATGAATACTGAATTATTATACATGAACTTGTTAGTTCTACAGTTTTAATGCTGTAATATATATCCAACTTTTATCAAAACTGCAGTCTGCATTGTATACTTATACTGTATACAACAAGTGGTACTATTTTTGCAATGCGGATATAAGAGGCGTCACATAATTGTAAGTAGAAAAAGTAATGTGTAGCAATAGGAGCTTCGCTGTATATAAGAGGAAAATAGGGTGTGATTCGTCATTCGGGGTTTTATTGGCAGTAAGTAACGTCTTTGACCCACCCAGCCATAGTTAATGTTATGTATTTCAGATTCTAAGAGATATTCAGGATGTATTAAGAATGATTGTCTTTGCTCAAGATTTGATTTGTTCTGGAATCAAGGAGACGTCTACCTTTACTTGACCTACTTTGACGTATCATACATTTTATTGTTAGATATATAACAGTTTTATTCAGTTCTTATTTTAGTATCGTTTCACTACAATTAATAGACATCGGATTCAGAAGATAATTTACGAAGACTGGTAAAGACGTAAAACGAAACGACTTAACCATTAACATTTCAACATGTCATAAACTTGATCATGAACCACACAGACCACATACGAAGATCTATAAGTTGATTGATGAAATATGAATTTACTCCGCGAACAATTATACATATTTACTGCCAATAATACACCTTATTCCTAGTTTTGTGTGGATTTTGTTTGTAGCGTAGAAATAATTTTGGTAAGTGAATAATTAATTTACTCACGACAATAAAGTAAGTAAATCAATATATGATTGCTGGTAATTACCATAGAAGAAGGGGAGAGAAGAAATACATAATTCACACATCTACAATATCTACCTCCCTTGGCAGCCATATTTATGCGCTTAATAGAAAAAAATAGAAAATTAATTACTAAACAACTCAATTTAAGTTGTTAAGGCCATAAGCACATCAGGTTTAAGAAAATGTAGTTGTCACATATGAATATTCTATATTTAGAATTATCACCACAAAAATATTAATTATCTTCTATCAATGCTAGTTAAATTTGCATCACAAGATGGCCGCCAAGGAAAATAGTGCAGATCTGGGAACTATACTACAACGGCTATTTATAGATGTTTTCATAGTTCTTTGACAGTCCTGGTGTAAGAACCGATACATGCCTCAACATTTTCCAGCGATTTCTAAACAAAGTACTTGGCTCGGGAGTTTTGAGATGGTGATGCTGAAAAAAGCCACCCTGAAATATTGAAAGTTTCAGCCAAGATTCGAGCCCACAAACGATTGGCAATAAATAGTTCAGTGTGTAGCCATTAGACCATCGATCACCCCAGTACATTTCTTACCAGGAAATCTCAGATAAAATCACAAAACTAGCTGATACTTCCATTCATCTATTTGTTCTACATCAATTTATCATACATCCATCAATCAAATAATTTAGTCATACAAAATCACATAAAAAACTTCTCAAAAAGCACTTGAAACTGTTTGACCTTCAGATAAGTAGGTCAAGGTCAACAAAACATCCAAGCTTAGGGTACACTTCATAATTATTCGATCCCAATAAAATATTAGGTAACAGAAATGGTTGACATATAGGTGTAAGATAAGGTTTTGATCTGCATTTATTTTTACCACTTAGAACTATATTCCATCTCTGGACCAAGCATAAAGGTACACTAACGCAAATAACTGTGTACTACCCATATGTACACAATGAAATATTTGTAGTCAATTCCATCTAGAAATATGTGTCGACGGTACATGTTCATGAAAATTGCTGTAAAGCTGTTTTAACTCTGAAAGTAGAGAATGACAAAGATAATGAAGACAGTATCCCAGAATGAAAAAACAATTATCAAATGTTTGACCAGTCAAAAAAATTATTAATTTATCTGTTGCTCAATGACCCATTTGACAGCTATGGTCATTGAAGGGTCGCTTCAGACAAGTCAAACAATCTTTTTTTTCAAACACTGAACTCTACCTTGAGCTGACAAAAATATGGAACGTAAAAAAATATTTTTTTTTACAAAACAGCAAAGGTAACTATGGTACCTTCAGGGCCAAGGAAAATTAAAGTTGAAAATGATATCCAAGCTTGAATCTCAATTTTGTATTTTGAATATTCTCAATTCAGTTATAATAAGATTTCATTCATAAGTTAAAATAAAAAATAAAATCTTTTGTACTAAACATTTGAAAAAAACATTTAACCTTTACATATAAGCAACAAGTTAATTGGCCTGATTAATTAAACGTTAATAACAAAACTGACTTTAGAGCTTAGAGAATCAAGATATTTGTAATTTGATTATAATACACACATTGTATATGAAAAGTTATCATTAATCAATTATAGTCAAACCTGTGCTTAACCTCCAAGTTATCAAGTTTGACAGTACATTGTTACAAAGTGAAGGAAATACTATCATTTAAACATGAACATTACTTATTATTTCAAGACAATTAAAAGTTTGTGTCAAAAGTCTTCAAAATTTGGTGTAAGAGTACAGGACCTTGAAATATTTTCAATATAACACAAAGAGGCCCCAAAAAACAAAGTCAAAGCCTCGTGTATAGACCTGTTTATAAATGAGGCTCAGACTATGTTTTGGGGGCCTCATTATGTTATATAGATAATATCACAAGGTCCTGTGGTATGAGTACCACATACAAATAAATTTTACAGACAGTAAAAAGAACTAACTTTTCAAAGAGGACTGTTTCACTCGTGCTCAGGAGATTCTGCAGTAATTTTTGTATCCCCATTTCTTTTAACTTAGCTTGTCTGCCATAAGCACCTAAAACAAAAAAAAACAAGTCTTGCTTTAAGAGCTTCACTTCTACCAAATGAAACATAATCATTAAACAATAGTATTATAAGCAATGTAAATTATGGAACTTCTTTAACGGTCCTCCTAACGGTCAACTGGATAGTAACAGTTCTACTTTTGACCTATTGAACTTAGGTAACTGTATTCTTGACCTTTGACATACTGACCTCAAAATCACTAGGGGTCATCTACATGTACATATGATGACCAACCTCCCAACCAAATCTGAAGAGCCTATGTCAAATCGAATTCTAGTAATTGGTCGGACAAGATTTTTGTGCTGAAGGTCACTGGGCTTAGCAATATACCCCCTTTTCTTCAAAGGGGGCATAATAAGATTCACAAATGATCGTAAATAAATAGAAAGGCCACAGCTCTGGTCCAGTGGTTAGTGTGCTGGAATTGCCACCTGGCAATCTGGATTTGAATACCGTGACATATGAAAATTTGACAAAAAGGTTAGAATACAGTTCAGGAAAACTGGTTTAGGTAAACCAGCTACTAAAAATAACTGAAATAGCCTTAAGAAATGACTTTAAACCCTATGAAACAAAACAAAATAGATTAATAATAATAGATGATGAATACCTTCTTCTTCATTCCAAATTAAGTTGGAGATACAAATGGTGGCAGCTATTTGTAAATTTACATTTAAATGTCGCTGAAAAAAAGAGTGAAGCTTTAGCTTATATGCATTTAATTCTATACAGTTTGAGAAAAATCATACAATATCCTTACAAAATAATTACAATGTTATATTTGAAATAATGAATTTAGTGCTCTGAAATATTGAATAATGACTTTAGATACAAATATCAGTATAGATGATAAAATTATGATTTTTTCATTTTTTTTTTTATTAATACATGTAGTGGTAGCAATGGAGAGGGGTGTCCAAAAATTAGCCAAGAGATGGAAAAAAGATTTTAAGATAAAGGTATTATACAATAAGCAGTCATAGACTTCGCGAACTAATATACATCAGTTAGTCCTTTTATAAAAGTAAATTGTAGTAAATCATAATTGGTGGGATGTCAAAAAAGATGTTAATTAATAAAGTTTTCTATATGAAGTAAAGCCTGTGTTTGTGGCTAGCTCAGAATAAAGGCCATACGGTGAATAAAGAACTTTTTTGAAAAGCAATCATTTAATTATATAGAACAAATAACCTCCCAATAAAGGTCACCTGTCACAAAAGGCTAAATTATGTCTTTTCCAAGGGTGGCCTATGTTCAGAAGTTTGATTATAATTACCATATAATTCATGAGTTTCTTTAAAACATCTTCATTTCCCATTATATAATCCTTAGCTTGGTCCCCTCCTGCCACATTAGCTAGTATACATATTGTCTGAAGAATAACATAAGAAGAATATTATATAAAAATAATAAATGATATGTATATAAATATCATAAAAAAACATACAATATGTGAATAGTACAGCTTTTTGGCTGAAATTATACATTATATGTACAGCTTTTCATCTGAAATATGTGTGACCTTGATCTTGGAGCTACAGTCATAGGTGTTGTGCACAACAAATTGTCTAATGCAAGGATAGTTAACATTCTTGTTAACTTATTTTAAAATCCTACAAAGAATGACAAAATTGCAGTCTGACCTACAGACAGAAAAAGTGACTCCAATATAGCGCCCACTATTTTATGGTGGTAGTATATAAAAAAATCAATATAATTACAAAGTGCACCAGTTCAACCCGTTTGTGCAAAAATACGTGCGGACATAAATTATTGTGTTTTTGTGCTCTGAAAGTGTCTAAGTGATAATATTTTTTTGGTTACTCGGCCATAAGTCGAGT
Source organism: Lutraria lutraria (assembly GCA_964023205.1). Lineage (NCBI taxonomy): Eukaryota > Metazoa > Mollusca > Bivalvia > Venerida > Mactridae > Lutraria > Lutraria lutraria. The sequence continues at coordinate 8,142,876 of OZ026851.1, read as the reverse complement.
TGGATTTTACAGACAATTTCAGGACCCATATTTGGTCGACTTATGGCCGAGTATATACGGTACCTGTTCTTTAACTTGAGGCGGGTGATCTCCTTCCAGTATAAATATAACAGCTTGCATGATTTGATTACCGTAAATACTCATAATGCTATCAATATGCTGAAATAAAAACATGTGGAGAAATTAATAACAACACAAAGAAAATATTCACCAATTTTCCGACATTTTTATCACACCAGCAGCCATGGTCATATGTCAATTTTTCTAGCTTTAACAGCGGAGGAAGCCTTTAGGCCTACGCCTGAGCAGAACCTTCTGTAAGCTATAGCACAGTTTCCACACATGTGAAATTTTACTGGACAAAGAAAAAAAAACTATTATATAGAACAAACTGACGTCCAATTACAGGTCATCTGTCAATATAGGTCACATTTTGTCTTTCCTTAGGGTGGCCTTTATTGACAGATTTGACTGTCTTCACACAATCCTTATCATATTTTAGGTTTCCATTGTAATTTTGTAGTGACCACCAAGTAAGAGTACACAAGTAAATCAGCAGAAATTCTCAATGTATAGACAAAACAAAAAGTCGTACTTGAACCCCCTCCTCGAAAAAAACTATAAAAAAATATCTATTTCACTAATTTGACTGAACAATGTAGTAAAACGGTATAAATTTACTTCATATAATTCTATAAATTGAGGAAATCACCCAATAAACTACTTACTGGTTTGTTAGATAAAAGATTGCGCAATAATCCAAGCGTCTTCATAACAATGTTTGCATCAGGGTCAGACAGAAGCCTGAACAACTGTTCTGTACCAATGGCATCCACAACTTGAGATTTCACTTTTTGTTCTACTTGAAAAGTCATATTCTGAAAATAATATAAAATATTAAATAAATCTACAGTCAAATTTTTATATATATGCAAACATGTGATTACACTAAAATGAAACTTAATCCCCCCCCAGCCTCCACCCCAGGGATGCTCTGTGCACTAGAGTTAACATGCTGGTTTTGGATTTGATTCTTTACTCCACCTTTCCATATTCTCAGTAACATTTTGAAATTTTCAGAGACCCCACCCAAACTACCAAGCCAAGTACTGTGTCTTGAAAATCATTGGAAAAGGTGGGAGGCGTGTATTGGTGCTTCACACCTTGCACAATAAAGAACCAGGAAAAACTACTGTGGAATCATTAATTTTCGTTGGGGATTTAATTTCGTGGATTTCGTGGGTCGACTCATCCACGAAATCAAATCCCCATGAATTTAAATGCAGAGATAAGGCATTTCTTTTCAAAAATCAAAATCCACGAATTCATGTCCCCACGAAATAGCCATTTTAGTAAAAAACACGAAAATTGAACCCAACGAAAATTAATGACTCCACAGTATTTTAAAAGAGTAGGGATATAAATACCCAGTTCTCCTGTATCTTATCTCCCCTCTCTGTGGGGCGGCTCTGAAGTTACCGCAGCCGTCAAATGGGGCGTTAAACAACAGATAAACAGATAAATCTTTTTACAATTACTCAAACATTGACAACTTTGAGAAAGAATCTTACTGGTACATCATTTCCTCCATCATTCCAAGAAGTGTTGTGGACCATGAAAGAGATTCACCTTACACAAAAACACTAGTTAATTATCTAAACATACGTTAACCTTATTTTTTTCATCATTTCATGCTGTTTCATTTTTCTTCACTTTTGTTTAATGTGTACACCTTTTTGTTACACCTTTTTTGGTGCTCCAACTTAACCTTGTTATATATTTACATGGTAACACTTGTAAGGTGTCATGGAGATGGCCTTGACCCCGAGGCTAATAAAAGGGGTTTACCCCCCCCCAACCCCTATTTTTCTAGTCTTACTTACCATTAATCCCCAGATACCATTCAATCTAAGACCAGGATCTGACCTACTTGTTAGACCTACAAGTATAGTGATTGCTCCACAGTCTAAAATACACTGAAATAAACAATTAAACAAAACTAAGTACAAGTCAAAAATACTCCAACATGGTGCCTTAACTAAACAGTCTTGGAATTAATTTTTTGTGACAGGTTGCCCGACTATGTACTTTATGAATGAAATTCTCTAAAACCCACTAATTCGAAGACTGATTAAATGGAAAACCATTTGGAAAACTTATAAAACCTTAACTTAATAGGATAGTTTTCGTTCATAGGTACATGTATTAACTTGCTGTTATTATATGACAATGAACAATATTTCAGTCATAAATGGTGGCCAGTTCACCTGATCAGTTTTCCAGGATAGTATTATAACCAGTACTAACTTACCCATCTTACAAGGTTCTGGCAACTTCCAGACATATGAAGGAAAATTGTCACTTTTGTCAAAATTTCATGGAAGGGTATGACCTGTCGCAACTGAGATTCTAACCCAGAGCCGGATTGCCGGGTTGCAAATCATGTGCACCACAAGACCATGGCCCCCTCTCTCAAGCCCAATAAATTCTGTCATAATGAGAATACACAGCAATTACCTCTTTGCTCGGGGAGAATTCCAGTAAAAGGTTACATAAAGTAGACGTAGACACTTGTAACAATTCTTCTGGTCCTTCTTGTATAATCTGAAATTGTTATTTCTTCAGAGTGATGCAATAAACAAATATCTTAGTTTTAGACCATGTGGTTCAAGACAAGACGATTTTTTTTATTTTTCCTTGTGGTTGCCATGGAAACCAGGGTTCTGCATAGAATGACATTCTTTTAGCTTTTTTGTTAATAACCGCCAAAAATCATTCCTGTGAAGTTTCTTCAAATTTGACACAGCCTTTTCAGGAGAGAAGTCGTATGAAGAAATTGTGGACGGACAGATGACGAAGTAGAATACAAATACCTTGCTTTAAGCTTTGGTCAGGTGAGCTACAAATTCTGTCACAACTATGGTAAAGCGTATAATTTTTAAACAAAATAATTTATTAAATAGACAAGGTCAGGTTCAACTAGTTTATGGATATTACATGGATTAATATACAGTCAAACTCTGAATAAGGGCCACCTGTTAATAAAGGTCATTTTTTTTTTTTTTTTTTTTTTTTTTTTATCACATTGTCAATGTCCTCCTGGGTGGATTGAGTAGCTTGGGAGGCTTGACAATCTATCACTTTACTAACACCCCACGCATGGCCATTATAGTCCGGATGGACTGTTTGCCATTATCAAAGATGATGATGATGATGATTTGTCTTCACCAAAGATGGCCTTTGTATGCAGGATTGACTGTATCTGTTTTTTCTTTAGTTAGGGTTAGAGTTTGGTACAAGCAGGCAGGAAGTGCCTTTACATATGATCAAGAGATCACTATACCTTCATCAGTGGTTTCCACACAGTATGGTCCTGGAACGTGGTACGTAACAACTGAACAGAACGAGACAAACTATGTAAACATCTGATAGCAGCAGCAGACACCTTCATGTCTGAACTATTTAACCCAGTCACAACATGCTCCATAAGATGATCCATCTCAATAATCTGTCAATAAAAATCAAAGTACTGAAAGTACTCATGGAAAGTGAACTTACATGTCGAGGGCTTAGCGCAAGACTGTCGTAACTTGTTCTTATTTCAATATGAGTTACAACACTGTTGCGTTGAACCCTCGATGTACATAGCACTGCACTGCAATATGAAATGGGAACTGGTTTAACAATTGCACGGTGGATGAAGATAAATGTAGTACTTTAGGTCCGCATGCACTATACTGTCTCATCAGGGTCTACTCTCTTTGCTAAGAGGTTTAAGGAGATCTTTTGAGAATGGGATTAATTGGAAAGGAGTATACATATAAATTTAAGCCAGATTATATTGCTTTATTTCATTATTCCTGAAAGAAAAATTAAATTCTTCTGTCTTCTGAACTGCAATGTTTAAGTTTTAGATGAGTTACTTGATAACAAAAGATTTGTGATTCAATATGTGGATTGTAAGTGCTGAATCGAGGCTTGGATTAGATAGCCACTTACCCAACGATCCACAGCCCTAGTCGATGAGTAATAATACAATGTTTACTAGGAGTATATTTCATACTCAGTATAAAAGTGCCCAACATATATACTAAGACCATCTCATTCAGATAAACACTGTTTTAGACTTCTTTTTGTTTTTTTCTACTGGATAACTAGACTGTCTCAATATTAAAACCTATATCCTATCTCACAATGACATTCTTGATATAGAACTGGGACTGCATTTTCAGTGCTACAATGAATTTATGAAAAATGTTGAAATCTGACAGAAGATGTACAACCACAAGTGTGTGGGTCTGTGGCCTTATATTGCAATAAAGAAGTGAATTGTACTCACCTGTTTCCTGATATCCTCTTCATTCCCACCCAGAGCAGCGAATGCCTTAAATGCCGCTTGTTTCATTTCATTTCCCCAATTTATATCCTAAACAAAAAATCATCAAATAATCAAGTGATACTGTCATAAAATGCATACCAAACTATCTCCATGGTAAAATAAAGTTTTATACAAGAACAACAAGTGTTGAAATTTCAAATGTATTATAAACGTTAAATGTATTATAAACGTTAAATTTATTATAAACGTTAAATGTATAATAAACGTTAAATGTATTATAAACGGTAGATGTATTATAAACGTTGCGATATTAAGCCTTCTTCAGGATAATATACTTTTTCTAAACTTATCTGGTGAAGATTGGGTGGAAACTATCCAACACAGAGAGTGTACAAGGACAAGGTCTATTTCATCACTTGTTGCAGAATCAGGGGCTATAACTCAAGTGTGTCAGGGGTGATTTTATGATTTATCAACCTTGGCGGAGATATCATACCCTTTAACATTTTGACCAAGTTTGGTGAAGACTGAACGAAAACTATTCCCCTTTGAGAGCCGACAAAGATAGTGGACCCCACCAGCCCAGGTGTATGAAAATGTTATACAGTGCAAACCCTCCAGAGCCGCCCTATCTTGAGCAACAACCTCCCTTCAACAACAGCATAATTTTTTCCCACTGCATGATTTAACTATTAATTTAACCTCTCTAGAGCAACAACGTCTCAATGACATAATTTTGCTACTCCTACTTTGGAGAGGTTGCACTGTATTTTGGTTGTTTACATTTCTACATTTCTTTGTTTAGCATTGGATTAAAAACTTCTTGAACTATTTTCTTACACTTCTTTTTCCACTTCTGTTAATCTGTTGAACATCCGTATACTTCAGATACTCAGACAATGTTTTAATGATGTGATCAGATATGGAAGCCGTCTTCTGTAAATCAGCATCCACTTCTAACAGATAAGCCAAAGTCTCAGCGCCCTCAACATTCTCTTCTAGAGTACGATCCTTACTACACATCCGTACTAAACACGGGAGAGTCTACAACAAACAATTTTTGTAATTACTGAAAGAATTTCCTTGTTTCATTTGATTTAACACCATTTTTCAACAATATATTAGTTATAGTTTTATAAGATGTTGGGTTCATCTAACCAATTTTCTTGGACTGTATTCTAACCAGTACTAACTTACCCTTCCACAAGGAACCTGTAACTCCTTCACATATTGAGGAAAATATTCATGGAAGGGTATGACCTTTTACACTAAGATTCAAACTCTGCTAACCAGGTTACAAGTCAAGTGCACTGGACCATGGCCACTGCCTCCTTAAGTCCAGCAAATTCATCATAATGTATACATGGCAAATACAACTTATCCTTCAACAAGGAGCTGTCAACTTCTCCACTTATAGAGGAAAATTTTGTCATATTTAACTAGAAAGGTATAGCCTGTCGTGATCTAGTTTTGATCATATCCTGCACACTAACCATTGAATCAGGATTTAGCTGACATAAATCTTATAGCAATACAACTTGTATGATACACTTACAAAATCTAATTTTTTTAAAAATATACTGGTATTATCTATAGATACTAGAAATGTGTCTGGAGTACACAAATGCCCCCGCTAAGCACTAAGTCAAAAAGGGGCCATAACTCCTGTGGAAATGTTTGGATTTTAATAGAAATCAAACTTGACCTGTATCTTATTATCATACACCTTCTTATAAAATATGAAACCAATCAATGAAATATTTCATGAGTTATCGCGGACAGACGGACGAACAGATATAATACTTTATGCCCTTCAGCAATTTCGAATGGCAAGGGCATAAAAATATAGACCCATGGGCTCATTATTTTCGAGGGGGGAAGATGGTATAGAACCATAGACCTTCAGTAGGCTGGCTTGACAGCTCCTCACATGTGATATTTCGAGGGTTCAACGTAACAGTGTCGTAACTCATATGGAAATAAGAACAAGTTACGCCAGTGTTGCGCTGAGCCCTCGATTTAGTACTTGGTGGGATTCGAACTCACAGCTGTGAGGTACTAGTGATTGATAGTCACAGATCATAACCACTTGACTACAGAGGCCTCGTAACTAACAATCAAACAAATAAATGAACCAAGGATTTTACCTTCATGGCAATTTTGGGATCTTGAGGATCAATAGCGCCACCTCTACACAAGTAAGCGAGAACTTTGGCCGCTAAAATCTGCATCTCAGAGGTTTTATCTCTCATCAGTAATTGAACCAATATATTTACGAGAGGCTCTCCATTCTGGGAGGCTGAAATGTTCAAATATTGTGATAAGCATAAATTTCTATAATCACTCGTGTCAGACCTGTGTATAAGACGCAGCAGAAATCCTGGGATTTTTTTTATTATGTATGAAAATGACATGTTTTAGCAAAGAAAATGTACAAACAGATAAAAAATATAAAAAAAATGGCACCATATTTGTTTATTTTGGATGCAAAAACAGGCCTTTTATACACAATTGATTACTGTAAATATGTGACACTTAATTATTTGCATTCTCAATCTGGAAGTTTAATATATGATAAATATTACCTCGTTTAATCATCATAATCTTACAGACATCAAATAACTAAAATATGAGATTTGAGACCAATCTCAAGTTTTATAACCTCGTTTTCAGATATAAAGATGAACAGACAAACTCAATCTCTCTATAATATGATACTCAGCTAGTTACTATAAACAGGGCTGCCAACAGCTAATGTGAAAATCAGCTGAAAATTCGTCCAAAAAACAAACAATTACAATGACAGCATGTGATAAGGATAAAACATGAAGCTTACCAAATACCAGGTACAGTATAAATCAACTATGTACAAATCCGATGGGTCAATCCTCTCGAGTCAGCGATATCAAAATGGTCCTTAGGGACTCAAATTTCATGGAAATCTGTGAATCAGCAAAATTGTATAATGTAGAAACTCACCTGTCACAACTACCATACAGTTCTCATCATTGTCTTTGACCAGAACGGCGAGACATTTCAGTGTAGGCATCTGTACTTTATAAACCTTTCCAGCTAATAGTGACACCAACACAGGCAATATACCACTACGACAAATCTTATTCTGCTCCTCAACACTCTACAAAATATCAGTTAAAATGAACTACAGCTTTGTCAGAGGTGTGACTAATATAAAAAAATTAGGTTAGGCCATCCTTAAAAATTGTTATGTGACATTATAATCATGCTTGTACCGTAAAAAAAGAACAAAACAAAATACCCCCTCAGGGCGACCTTGACCTTTGACAGGCCAGAAACAGTCTATCGATACATGGGCATAAAAATTTTTTGGACAAGGGCTTTTTAATTATTTAGTTGCATGACTCAGTTGCATGACTCAGTTGCATGACTCACAACTTTTTAAACTGGCTTCACCAGTTAGTCTATAGTTTTATATGCTCTCACTTACATGACAAGAATTGGCAAGTATACTGGTAACACATTCCTGTGTACATACAGACTGTGACATAATACTGACAAGATGTGGTAACACTGTGGAATCCTGAAACGAAAATATCAGTCAATCAATGATGCATTCACTTGTTAGCATATCAAATGACTTGTTACTGTAAAAACATAGAAAACCAGAAATAAACAATATACAGCAAAACCCCTAAAAACTGGACACCCTGAAAAACTGGACTCCCTGAAAACTGGACTCCCTAAAAACTAGACTCCCTAAAACTAGACTCCCTAAAAACTGGACTCCCTGAAAACTGGACTTCCTTAAAACTGGACACCCTGAAAACTGGACTCCCTGAAAACTGGACTCCCTGAAAACTAGACTCCCTAAAAACTGGAAAGCCCAGAGAATCAAATGATTTTTCAAGTTTTTTTTTTTTCGGAATTTATCCTAAGTTCTCAGATACCCGGAATTCTCAGAAACCTGGGCTTTTGGCTCAGTCTGGAAGGGGTTCGGATTTCAGGGATTATACTATATATCTAAGAACTACTGTGGAATCATTATTATTTGCGCAAGATGAATGTTTGCACATTGTTAAGTGAATTTGTGACCATTTAGAAAATTGAAAATACACAAAGTGAGGCTATATGAAATTTTTTTGACAAAATTACATGACAGTGTACTGCAATGACACAATGACTGCTCAACTAACTTATAAGGTGGAACATGGTTACAATGAATACCTTCGAGACTCAAATTATTGCTATATTGTATTATTGATATTTTTCTGTATACTGTGGAATCATTAATTTTCGTTGGGGACTTAATTTCGTGGATTTCATGGGTCGGCTAATCCACGAAATCAAATCCCCATGAGTATAAATGCAAAGATAAGGCATTTCTTGTCAAAAATCAAAATCCACGAATTTATGTCCCCACGAAATAGCCATTATAGTAAAAACGACGAAAATTGAGCCCAACGAAAATAAATGAAAATACAGTAAATGACAGTGAAAAAAAGAAGGGCGTGTTTGGTTGGTGAAATATAACCACAGTCAAACCTGTGAACAAAGGAAAATACAAAATATTGTCTTAATTGACAGGTGGACTTTATTCAGAGGTGATTTTGTTCCAAATAATCCATGAGTGTTTTTAAAAGAATGGCCTTCATACACATGGTGGCCTTTATTCGGAGGTGGCTGTTAACACAGGTTTGACTGTACTTCACTGTAACTGATTCTTTATTATATCAGAGTTCATCCTAACCATGTTTTACTGTATCACTTTGATTTAGTTGAGTGATATATTTTACCTGATATATAAGATTTGTACAGTTGTTGTTATTGATGAATATTGTTCTCAAACATCTCAAACAAGCTTCAATAAATGGCAAATTAGAGCTTGCTAAACCTGAAATGGAAATATTACATTTAGTATACAAAACAAATCTTCCAACGCATTTCTATATTTCTTCATATTTTATTCATATATCATTTCATTTAAATAAAATTTGCAGAAAATGTTACACAGCAAGCAATCTTATCAAAACAATGTGTATTGACAAAATGTGTCACATGATTACGCGATTAATCACCAATAAGCTGTTAAACGCTCGAGTGTAAATCGATAAATTAAAATGGATATTAACTCATTCGTTAACCTTTATTTATCACTTTAGCAATTGATTTTGTGACCACTAGGTCGTGATTATGCCAAGAATCAGCCCCTAAAATCGCGCACGTGCGATTGGTCTACTCCAGGCTGGAACACCGCAGCTTGCAGTAGCAAGGGCTTTAACCTGTATTGTAACTACTGTGTGCAATTTATGGAATAAATCACAGCTTGTTGGTAAGTAAACAAATAAACATGTTAAAGCATGTTTAGCGAAACGTTTCCCACCAAATACAAATGCAATGTTCCTTATTTTACTTTTTGAGGGAGGGGTATGAACAACGAATCGTACATGTAATTGAACAAGTATTTTTATAAATATAGCCCAGAAACCTACAGTAACTTACCATAGTGATTCAGCAGGAATGGAACAATGTTCCTATGCATTCTATCCGACGCCTTATTTAGTCAACGAGGAACCGTTGTCGCGCTCTTATTATTGCGGTCGGTGGTCATAGCAGATATTTATACAGAATTTGTGAAAAAACGTGACTTTATAAATCACAGGTTATTGACCTAAATTGGATACGATTTGTTGTTGGTTAAGTTTTACTTATGCAACCTGTTAACAGATGGTTAAGTGACATGTATTCATAATGAGTAAATAGTAATATTTAATAAATATTGATCATTATTATAGAACTGTGCACTGGAAGTTTTGCTTAGTATATTTAAATCTTTCAAGAATATATGTATAATGTGCCAAACAAAATATGTTAGTAAAATAAAAACAACTGCACAATTGTGGAAAAGTAAAAAGCAGATAATTTTCTTTAATAATATTGTCATCTAGAACTATTCCAAGTTTCAAGAGGATACCTTGAATGCTCTAGACAAAACCTTAGGAGGGACGTGCAGACATACAGAGAGACTGAGAGAGACCATTACCATTCACTTGGGGGAAAATAAAGCTAAATCAGACTGTATCTATTTGATAGACAACAGATGTTTGACACTGAAGTCATTTCCTGCAAAATATATTTGGTTTCAGAGGGTTTGTCGTCTGTTTTCAACATTATCACAATTTTATATGACAGCTGGATTACCTATCCAGTTGTTCTTGACTATACTCTAACCAGTACTAATTTATCCTTCCACAAGGAACTGACAACTTCACATATGGAGGAAATAAACATTTTCATTAAATTCTCAAAGGAGGGCATGACCTGCTGCGGCCAGGATTGGAACCTGTATCACTAAAAAGTAAAATTATCTAAAACCACAAGGACTGTACAACAAAGAAACATCAAACCTTTCAGTAACACAGATACACTGCCTTCTTCAACCAGTGTATTGATATTGTCCACAGTTCCTTTAGCAATGGACCCCATAACGACAGCAGCATCAGTACGTAATGTTTGAGGAGCATCTTCATCTACAATCCACTGTAACAATCTGAACCAATACAAGATCTCTAGTTTATAATTAAGTTTCGATCAGTTTATCTTTGTTCTACCACAGTTTCGACAAAAGTGTTAAAGTAATAGAAAAAAAATATGAATAATACATAATATACAACAGTTTGAGATATGAATATTCTTGTTTGTACACTTTTTAGGTATAATTTATCATTTCTGACTTCAACTATGCTGGCATTACTGTCCATTAAAAATGCCATTTGATGATAAAAAGTTTTTTTTAAATGGTCATCTTGGGCATAAAATTTGTAGTTTATAAAACTGAAACTCAATAACAAGAAGTGTTCGAGAGACACAGATACCCTCTAAAGGTGAACAGAATGGTAAGACCTTGACTTCAAAATCAATAGGGGTCATCAACATGTGATGGCCAACACCCCAACCAAAGTCTGAGGAGCTTAGGCCAAATAGTTCTCTAGTTATTGCCCAGACAAGGTTTGGTTACGGACGGACATTAGCAAAAGAGCATAATAAGGTCATCTTAAAACTACAGATGCAGCAGTGTCTGTGCATCATAGTTCATACGAATCAAAAGTGTGTATTATGTCATCCCATGGTATACAGCAGCTATTTATTCCTTAGGTCTAACTGAACTCAGAGTGCAAATTGATCAGGATGGAATAAACTTACCTTGGAACAATACCATGGTTGATGGCTATATTTTTTTGTTTGTTGTTGCCGATAACAGAATTCTTGGTCCATCTGAATAAAGAGTATGTTTATTACAATAAAAAGATAACATTTTTATGATAACATAAACATAATTATAGGAGTATAGGATACAAAAATGTATATGATTATATGCATTATTGTGCTTTCATTCCAATTCATCGTCGGATACCCATGGTCGCTGCCTCCGCTCCACTACGTCCATCTGATGAGATGTACGTAGCGGAGCGGAGGCAGCGACCGTGGGTATCCGACGATGTTCCAAATAAGCTATTTAACATATATATACAAGTCAGATATTCACACATCAACAAACACAATGCTACTACCCACAGTAAAGATACTTCATTATTATGAGATCTATGACCTTTCTCACTGATTCAAGACAAAATCCTGCAAAAGTATCAAATTCATCATTTTATAAACGCGACACTGGCTGAACATAAAACTCCTGGAATCAATATCATTGAGAACATTTTTGCATTCATGGAACTGTTTCATGTGAATGTAATATATTATGCAATCAATCAGATTCAGACCAATAAATAAGCCTAAAAATCTTGTGACAGTTTTCAAAATCTGTACAATATTGTCTGCATAACTGTGTATCAAAAGATTGAAATTAATTCATGTATGGGTAGTAGGGCTGAGTACCTGTTCGTGTATCATATCGGAAACCGGTATATAGGGTTCAGTTGATATATTGTATCGAACGTTCATGTATCGAACAAATATCGATCAAAACAAAAATGAATTTAAAAACATGTTTTGCTTGTTTTCTGTTCGTTTTTTTTTTGCCGCCTTTGTGTAATAGTAAGTGTGTCGTCATTGTCGTGTACATGAAGCAGAAGTTGATACATCGGTTAAAAGTCGTTATTACCCGGTCGTTTATTTTTTATACAAATTCTAACCAACGAAAATAAAGTTATACATGTATTATAAAATCAATATGAGAATATGTCGATCCATGGTTCATACAACACACGCCCATACCTTTTCATATTACGCTATCGGACAGCTTTTACTAAAATATCGCTGACCACTTATCTTTTTCGACAAGGAAGTATCAATATTAATTTCAGACTGCGCCCGACCGTACTGAATAAAACTATATTTTTAACCAACCAGACGACAGGATTCCTTTGCAACATTTTAATGTCAACATTGTTGCATCGGCATTCAAAAACAGTTGAGTTTTCAGCGATATTTTGTTGTTTTAAGTGGAAATCCCATATGTGCTATAAATAGCTGCTCAAAGAAAACGTGTTTATCTAATATCTATTAGTGAGTTCTAATATAAAAATCGACCAGTCAATGTTTTGTACTGTATACTTGTATACGCCAACGACATGTGTCTAAATTTGTGTTGATTTGGTGCAACTTAGGACCGTGTTTTGTGTGTTTTGTTAATGGATTCAAATGAAAAGTTGTAAAACATAATGTAAAACCAACCTTTTGTCAACCACAAAAAATAGTTATCTGGTCGTTTCTTATTGCAGTTCAGCATGAGTGTTTGGCATGCCTGTTGAATTAACATTGGCTACCTTCCCTTATTATTAGGTACATTTAAGTAGTTTTTTTAAACCAAAATTTGATTTTGTGTACCATTGTTAATACAGTCAATGTATCTCAGTATTTCTGTTTTTATGTCGTATGTATGGAATATCAATTGATGTATCAAATATCGTATCGATCATTTTTATTGATACTCAGCCCTAATTGGTAGATATCAACAAATATTATGTAGACATGATTATATTCATCCCATTTAAGCAACTGTACAACTTACGTTAATGCTTCTTGCCATTTCTGAGGCTCGTCAGAATGTAACACATCATAGTGACTACTTAGTCCATCTACCTCCTGTAACAAAGTCAGTAAGTTGTAAAATATATCAGGCCTATTTTTATGCCATTTTGGGTCAGGCATTCTGCCCTGTACCCCAAGTAAAAAAAAATTTATTTTTTCCCACCGAGAGAAAAATTTCCCCAGAATTAATAAAATATTAGTGTTTCACGAAGCAAATTTCCCCATCAAAGGGACCTGATACCTGTTCCCCAAAGCTGTATGTATGAAAAAGATAAACTAAAAGAAGGAAAAACAAAATACAATACATACATGTGAAATTAATCAATTTTCTTAATCAATTATTTATTTATTATATATAGATTTACTTTTGTTAAAAAATAACTTGTTGAATGTATAAATCACAAGAACCTTGAGTCTTTCACTACACAAATAATAAACAATATACACAAAGTTCTTAATTAGTTCTTGTGCTATAATGCATGAACATTACAAACAAAGCAATTTTAAATCTATGGCATAGCTTAATTTTATCAATAACAAAACAAAATCGTCAACTGAAGTGATTTATTTCAAACAATTTAATGAAAAGGGCCCTTTAAAAACTATTTATCCGAAGGTTAATTATCCGAATTTCATGACAATATAATTTTCGTCTAATAGTGACAATGAAACGCATGAAATTCTACGCACGATAAATAACAGTATTACATGAGATTACAAGATTGACAACAAAATATGTTGCATCTTACCATTGAAGAAACAAGCATAATAAAACTGTTGTTTCTTTGTCACCGAGAAAAAATAATATAGATCTGGGTAACAAAACGCTTGACATTTGTGGACGTGTGTAAATGCCATTATTCCGGACCATAAACTCTCGGAACGTGCAAGAAATCTTTTTCAATTACACTCAAACCTGTGTTAGCGGTCTTCTCCGAATGAAGTCCACATTGTGATTAAAAGAACAAAATAACCTCCAAATAAGGCCATCATTAAAAAAATTGTTCGTTTGTAGTGCTTCGACCCTAATTTCCAGAGGTGGGTGGGTAGGTAGGTAGGTTCTGAAAATGCATTGTGAAAATAATTGGCAGTAGCAATACACAACATTTTCATGTAGTCTGCTCTGCATTAAACATGTAATATGACAGAATATAATATGAAAAAAGGCCATGTATTTCAGTTTGGTTTAAAAACAGAGTACATTTTTTTACAAAACGGTTGCAAATAGATTAAAAAAAAATTCAACTTGAAAACCTAAAAAAAATAGAAAAGTGGGGGCCATTTTGATGGGTCGATCGGAGCACTACAAACAAACAATATTTTATTTTCAGCCTAAATACCACTAGTCAATAAAGGCAAAACGATGTCTTTCTCAAGGGTGGCCTTTTTGCATGGGTTAGACTGTACATGTAGTTCTAAACAGCATACATCTACCCTGTAACACAGGGTACTATCAAAGCAGTGACATCATTACAAAGTGTGGTGATCTATTGTTATCCCTATGGGTTGCAGTATAGTATAGTGCAATTTTATTAACCTGTCAAAGCTGAATAATTACACGGTTGCTGAATGTGATTATTATTACCTTCGTACCACAGTCAATAGTTTTCGTTTATTTTACTGTTAGGGAATGTCCCATGTTTATATAGTATTATGAAACGCATCTTTGGATACATGATTATACTTTCAATAACCGGTATGTTGAATTTCTTTGTATAGATTGCGAAAGTAATCGAATCCTACGTAGCCAAAAATAAATGCAACCATAGACCATGAAATTATGCAGCTTCGACAGTTTAATAAAATCGCGCTATACATGTATATGGTATTTGTATTTATAAATTGGCTGTAATATTCATCAGCCAGATTAGTTCAGTTTGTAGAGCATCTGACTTGTAGGCAGGTCACGGGTTCTAGCCCTGCATTGGGTATATTATTTTTCTTGTCCTGTCACATTTGCTGCCGTGTGTGACTAGCCTTGGAATCCTAGAACTCGGGAGGAAGCAAAGGCTGCTGTGGGTGTCAAGATAACTTACTTTGAGAAAAAGGACAGAGGAATGTAGCAGTTTGGTTTTGTTTTATTTATATTGAGTTATACGCCCCTTTTCAACAGTCAGAGTCGTATGATGCAGACAGTAAACCAAACCATCGTTCCTGAAAAGAACCAGTACTAGACTCCCATCCTCCATAAGTAACTGCCAACTTTCTCACATGGAGACATATGGTCGGAAGCTGGGCTCGAACACACGACCCTCAATCAATGAGAGGTTACAGTGATTTGAAGACAGTGACCTTAACCACTCAACCACAGACGGGTCATATTATGCCATGCCATACAGCATAAAAATATTCATATTAAACTAAAAGGAATGACAAAATGTTAAAAATTTCATCATGCAGGTTCTCACACCTGTTAATTTTGTTTTTGTATATGTCAGTGGCCATTTTGAACATGGCTAATATTTGGAATTTTTAAGATGGGTTCATACCCGCTTGAATATACAATTAATCACACTTTTCATCAAAACGTGAAAAGATTCACGAATGTGTTGCAGTTATCATAAAATTATATATACTGCCAAACCTGTGTTAGTGGCCATGGACTTTCAAAAATAAAAGCCACCCTGTGGATAATGGCAGTTCTTTTGATACCCGTATCATTGATTATTAAGAACAAAATGTCCTCCAAAAATTGACAATCTGTCAATAATGGTAAATTATTTTGTCTATCCCAAGGGTGGCCCATGTTTGCAGGTTTGACTGTATTTAGAACAAAACCATCGGCAGTAAAGGTTCTATATTGTCTTTTGTAAGGGTGGCCTTTGTTCACAACAAGTTTCTTTTTTTCTTGTTCATTTTTTCCATGAATAGAAAAAACAAAATATTTTTTTTTGTATCAAAATTTATTTCCAGCAATTTTTTCTCTTAAAGATAAACATAAAGGTGATTAAACATACACAACAATTCTCAAATAATGTGATAAACGTATGCATGTTAAACATATATAGCTAGTTAACATTATTACAACAATTAATCTTATACAATATAGAAATATGCTATTAATGGCAAAACAAAACAAGAGGGCCATGATGGCCATATATCGCTCACCAGAAAAAAGACTAATTACAAAATCAATTGACCCAGGGGGCGGTCAATTTTGACCCCTGAGCCTGTAAAGTTCAGTTGAAATTGGCGTACTGCTCGAGGAGGAGATGTTCTTTAAAGCAATTGCTGATGGTCAGATGCACAGACGAACAATAGCTTCACACGATCACAATAACTGACATTGAGCACTTTGTGCTCTGGTGAGCTAAAAAAGCCAAAAAAATTACAGGTTAAAAAAAAAATCATCAACAATCAAGGAATGAACTTAAGACATTGAGGTCAAACACATACCAGCCCTTTGTCTTTAAGTTCTATAAGGGGTATAAATCAGTGATGAACACGAAGAGTTGAATACATGATAATTGTAGATTTATGTTTATTTAAACTGGTAATGTCTGATTTAGGTAGATCTATACATGCACATAAGCATTAAATGGAGACATTATTTTTCTACTAAGGGCAGTAACTCAGATAATGTCAAATCTTACACAGAATAACATCAGGTTTGTTGGAGGTTACTCTGATAACAAATCAGGAACAAACATAAAATTAGAAATAATGATTAAAATAAAACAATATATAAAATGGCAGAATAATAGAAATAAAACAGAATTTATTAAAAATGCCTTAATTCTGTAAAAATATGAGTAAAGCAAGAGCTAGACTCAATGTTAATATCACTGAATCATTACAACAAAAACCATTTAATCTCAAAACCAATATAGATAAAATATTCGTAAAAAACTTCAATTCAAGAATTTTTGTATATTTTCATGATTTTTATATTTGAGCAAATCAAGTTAATTTAATGAAGACATTATAAGAAAGAGGAACAAAAACACATTCAGTGACCATAAAATAATTCTAAAATCAAGATGAAATGTCCATTAATGCCTATTTGTAATGACAGAAACATGAAGATAACCCCTAATTTAAGCTTTTATTTGTTCACTAAATTAATGTGTTCCATGTGACTTAAATTTGAATATTTACTTAAGTTTGAGTCATTGTTTAAAAAGAAACACGGCCAAACATGTGTTATCGGCCACCTTTAAATAAAGACCACCCTGTGTATAAAAGAATCTTTCAAAAACCATCATTGATTATCAAAAAAAATGACCTCCTAATAAGGCCACCTTTCAATAAAGGCCATATCTTTTATTTCTCAAGAGTGGCTTTTGTTCACAGGTTTGCCTGTATATTTCAAAATTGCATCTACCAGTAAACAATAATCTTAATATAATTATTAAAGATCTTTATCAAGCTCTTATCAAACTTTTAAAAAAATTCCAAAAAGTAAAATTCGTCAAACTGATTTTTAAAAACTAAATATCACTATAATGCATAAGTACTAAAGTGATACCTGATAAACAATTAAATTATCCTATGGTGATTTCATGGCCGCCCATTAAAAAAACAAAGTTCTTAAAATAAGCAGAAGATTAAAACAATGTACAAGAAGCATGTAGAAATAAATATTTATAAAACAAACATCAAATGTTTTTTTTTTCAGAGATAATGTTAGGGGAAAGCAACCCCAAAGAATTACATAGTTTTACCTAGGTCAAAGAATGTTACAATATCATGTGACATGTCATGTGACACATCATGTGAAAAGATGAGGTAGAACATGGTTAATATATTTAACATGATCCAAAAAGGACTTCACAACAATTTCACACAAGTTGGACAATCTATAAAATATTGTCTATAACACATACATGTTGCAGGGTTAAATATTGCAATTATTAATCAATTGAACAAAACATAACTAAGGCTAAACATTCATGGTAGGTAGAAAAACTTCTGTTATTTTCCCTTAGCAACCCATTGAAAGCCTTCTAGGTGTGCTTCATACCAAATATTTTTTGTGGCATAATTTTTTGCAAAAATGCTAAAAAAGTCATTTTCAAACTGTCTTCGCAGATTTTCAATTTCAGTCGAAGAACATCTTAATTATCACTAGAACAGGAGTATATTAGCTCAGTGGAAAATTTGAGCTGTGATCTTTGCGCGAAACAAGCAAAAATTTGACTTGCACATATAATAAGTACATGATAGTAAGAAAAAACATCTACCGGTAATTGAACAGATACAGTCAAGTCTGTGAACAAAGGCCACTCTTGGGAAAGACAAAAAGTGGCCTTTATTCTGAAGTCATTTTGTTCAAAATAATCAATAGTGGTTTTAAAAAGTATAGGCTCTATTTACAGGATGCTCCAAGGTGGCCGCAAAGACAGATTTGACTGTACCTAGAATAGACTGATACAATGTGGTTGTTGACAACATTTCTCTAAATTGCTACCCAAATACATTCAACGAAATAATATAATTCCTGATATATAACACCTAATACAACGAAGTATACAGTAAAACATGGTTATACTGACCTCTGATATAGTGAACCACTAGATACAGTGAAGTATTTATTTTCCGTTGAACACACCATTTCTTTATTTTCAAATTAATGGATATGTTGAAATATGGATATAAGTAATTAATCGAGTATCCAGGATTTTAATAGAACCATATCAAATTAAAATTCATCACATGGACAGAATATGATTTGGTGACAATTTTACGCAATAAAAACATTAGTCAGGATTATACCGGCATAAAACACATATACATCTTCTCAACAACTTACAAGTAATCTAAAAATAACACGAGAGGTTTCAGTGACTATAAAGGAATTTGATCTCATAGTAACACACTTCTATATAATACAGTGAAACCTCTCCAGAGTGGCCCTCTCTTGAGCAACAACCTCCCTTCAACAACAGCATGATATTTTTCCCACTGCATGATTTTACTATTGATTTAGCCTCTCTAGAGCAACAACCTCTCAACAACAACATAATTTTGTTTCTACAAAAGGGTGTTGTTTTTGAGAGGTTGCACTGTGCATGTACATGTATAATACTAAACAGACCAGATTATGTTGTATCGAGTCTTTGACAGAAAGATTTTGGTTAGAATATAATTGATTTCTTGCCAAGGCAATGAACAGACAATCAATATGTCAAGGAGGAACTATCAGGGGTATTCGGAGATAAATTCATTTTCAAAAAATTTCACAAAAAAACTTTTCTAGTGATCATTTCATAATATTTAACAATCATATGCTTTCAGATTGGTGTTCAAAATTTTCACTATTTTTTGACTTGATAATGAGACAAGATCAATATTCTGATCAATTTATCTAAGAGATCCCAAATGTGGTTGTAATATCAAAGTTTCGCCGTATATTAATCACCGATCAAAACCAAAGAGAATCTTGATATTGACTTAAATGGCGACTAGTGTTTCTAGAATTGTTGATACTGTCCAACCGGTGTTAGTGGACATCTTCAATTAAGGGCCACCATGTGAATAAAAGCCATTCTTTTAAAAGCTTTCATTAATAAAAAAAAATATTATTCAGAATAAAATGACCTCAGAATAAAGGCCATCTCGAGGGTTCAGCGCAACAGTGTCGTAACTCATATTGAAATAAGAATTAGTTACGACAGTGTTGCGCTGAGCCCTCGATCTGTCAATGAGGACCATAATTTGTCATTCCCAAAGGTGACCTTTGTTTACAGGTTAGACTGTACCTTCATTGACATGTACTTAACTCTTTTGGAATTAATGCCTACCAAGTTTGACTGAAATCCAACAAAATTTATACAACGTAACAAACTAGACTATGAACCAATTAATCTACGTCTCTCCTTCCAAATATGGATAAAAAATAAAACCATATTTATCAGAAGTGTTAATTCTGTGATATTCCAAGGTCACTTGAAATCATTAAAAATATAAGTTTATAATATAATTAGAGTGTATATAAATAATATAAGAACTTCCCAACATTTTTCACATCCCTGACAGCAAATTTTATCATGAGCAGGTTCAGAATTTTACAGTTAATCAATAATTAACAACATGCAATATGTTCCTGAGATAAACCTTTAACATAAAAATATAAATTTCAAAGCTTTCATTTTCAATGTATTTGATTAAAAATAACCAACTGAATAGTGTCTTGAAAAGGACGTGTCAGCATGTAAGAGAGCATTTAAGTTTCCAGATGTAGATTTCAGCCATCGACATCTAATTGGTTTTCAGAATTATAACCTCCTTATTGTTATACCAGATTAGTAAACCAGATGTCTATAAAAATCACTGCCCAATTTCTTCCATTCCGTGCACTTGATTTTAAATACAAGTTTGACAGAGGAATTTTATACAAGCTAACTTCTATACCTCTATATTATTAATAATTCAAGTCAACTGATAATTAACAATGGACAAATCAGGCACTTAAGTTTCAAAAAGCAACATTTTATTAATGTTCATCACATCAGCCTGCTGCTGTATTCATACTCCAGTATTTTCAGTCATACAGATTAATTAGTGGACCAAAGTGGAAATTGAAGTAGCTGATTGGTTGGTTCAAATTGTCATTAACCAATGATATGGCTGCATTTATATCAAGTTTAAAGCCATGAGTTTTCATTGGCTCTTAATAAATCTCATGAGTGTAAATATAAAATTGCAAGTTATCAGTTATCTGAATCAGACTCCGCCCACATGATTTTAACTGACACAGGCCCCACCTACATTATCTCATCTGAACCAGACTCCGCCCACATGCATTCATCTGAAACAGGCCAAGCTCACATTTTCAAACATTCCCATTCCTGATATTTGACATTTTTTACTTGATTCAATTTCTGAATGGAAAAAAAGCTCATTACATACACAATTTATACTGGATAAAATAATTCTCGCATTCACACATTTAGATTTTATTAACCGAGTTCACCATGTTGTTCTTAAATCTGTTAAATTAAGTTTTTGATAAAATGATGCATGCAATTAACACAAGAGCAAAAATGGAACAATTTTGAAGCCAATCATGTCAATTATTCGTACCATATTTTAACAAGTTCATTTTTCCACAGGACTATTTTCACAGCAACAACAGCCATTTTTTTCAGCTTCAGCGGTAGAGGATGAACTATGGCTTACATTTAGGTAGAAACATCTATTTTTCATTCACAAGCTGGACAGCTTTCTCACATGTGAAAAAAATTGTCTGAGCTCTGGTTTGATTCAAACTCACAGCACTGAGGGACAAGTGATTAACAGTCAGAGGCCACGCCCACTTGACCGCAGAAGTCCCTTTAAAACATAGGGGAAATAATTTAACACATTCAGGTGAACTGAGAATGGAGAAACGCAAAAAAATGTGAAAATACAAAAAAATGAACATAAAAAGCAATAATAAATACTTAAATCACTATCGTATATAATATAACAAGGTTAGGGCAATTTGGAAAACTGATTGTAATAAAATAAGAATTAACAACAAAAATACAATACATTTAATAAAGTAGATGATTATTTCATTCCTGAGGGAAGATTCATTAGGCGCAAAAAAAGTTACCGGTTTCCCTGAACCAAAAACAGACCCCTATTTTTTCGTCAACCTTAGATTTGTTTCTTTGTAAATATTTTCTTATTCATATTAACTATATCTCTTGACAAAAAATAAAGTCAAACCACTGTTTGATGCTTGCTCCAAATGAAGGCTACCCTGTGAATAAAGGCTATTCTTTGAAAAAAAAACGTAATTGTTAATTAAGAACAAAATGACCTCCAAACAAAGTAAACCTTTCAATAAAGGCCATATTTTGTCTTTCCAAGGGTGATCTTTGTTAACAAGTCTAATTGTACACAGAAACAAAATCTTCGGCTGACCTACAAATTCCACAATTTATGGGGATGTCCATGGAAACCAGGTTTTTATTTGTTTGGCCTTATGATTTCAAGATTATGCCCATCTGGAATAAATAGGTTAAAATAATGGAACAGATAACCCGTCCCCGGCACTGAGTGAATTTCAAAGGACAATAAACTTAGGGTAATGTTTTAGCTGCTTCCACAAGGCCATCATTAACAAAAATGTTGGTTTGTGGTCATCAGGCCAGAACTTAAAACAGTTGATAGATAACATTTTTATACATTATAATTAAGCCTGGATAAAAAATGAAGTTTGGAATAAAGAACAAACTCTTGGGAGGGAGGGGGGGGGGGGGGTATTACAGGGTCGTGGCCTTTTTTGATGATTTGAACTCATTACTGCAAACCAACAATATTTTAAAGGATGGCCCAGTTTCCATACAATGCTCATAATGAGTTCATTGAAGTTTTCTGTTTCATGGCACAAACCACTGAGGCTGTTGTACATCCGAACTATAGTTAAACGTCACAATAATGTTCTCCAAGAATATCCGTGTTCAGCAGCATAACCGATATTCTGATATACAATCGTTCTAACACACAGCAAAGTATAAAAAATACTGTTATATCAATATCATTCAACGAAGTCATATATCTTCATATGAGAAAAAAAATCCAAGAACTGCCTTATTTGAAACTTGATTATAAGCAGCTTAGACTTTTAAGGTTTCAGCTCTGAGTAACAAAGTCTTCAGCACAAGCACATAGGAATGACGTCTTAAAACCTAGCTACATGACTGCAGTTCAGGAGCACAGCTCAAGCAGTTAGCTCAGAGCTTGAACAAGTCAGATCAAATGCTTTAAAGTCTTTTTAATACCATGAGCTCCACGTTCGACTCTTCCACTTAAAGCAGTGAATGTAATGTTTGTGTTGTCATATATCAAAACTTTGACGTCTACCTGAAGTTGAGCAGACTAGAGGTAAACACTACTAAACAGTGGAAAATCAAATTTCGAATTCAAAGAGCGATAATTCTAATCTCCTGCTTTCTGGAAACACTATTTAAAATAAATCCAAAGTCTGAATGGCAGAAAAAATCGTCTTTTTATCGTCTTTGACAGAAACTTTTTACCCGCATAAGATGAAAGCATTATGGTGTGTTTATTTCAAAGGTGAGGTCACGGGATACACACATTTTCAGTTCTATCCAACATTTCAATAATAAGTGGCGGCAATTCACCCGGCATTTCAAGCCGTAAATGTAAGACTCTTTCTGCACCTGAAGTATAAAAGATAAAGTAGATTTAGCAAAAACACACAAAATGAACGAGAAATGTGTCCAGAGGACATAAATGGTCCAAAAAGGGGCCATATGGGGCCATAACTCCTGGGAAATTGGTAGGATATTGGAAATCAAACTTGACCTGTATTTTACTATACTATACACCTTCATGTAAACCAATCCATGAAATATTTCTTGCTCGGAAAGCAGAATTTGAACGGACGGCTAGGTGTAACACATAATGCCTTTCCACCATTTCGGGGGGCATAATAAAAGACTCCCAACTGTCACAAAATATGCTCACCAATATTATCTACAAACAGACATGTGTTAGCAGCCACCTTCAAATAGAGGACACCCTGTGAATAAAGGCCATTCTTCTAAAAATTGTCACTGATCATTTAGACTAAAATGACCTCCAAATAAAGACCACCTGTCAATAAAGCTCACATTATGTCTTTGTCAAGAGCGGCCTTTGTTTACAGGTTTGAATGTTTAATAGTACGGGTAAGAATACATTCCAGGAGGAAAATTGATCAGGTAAACTGACTGACTGACTGACTGACTGGCTGACTGGCTGACTGACTGACTGACTGACTGACTGACTGGCTGACTGACAGAAACAATTAGGTTTAATTACAGTGGAGATAGCTCTGTGGTAACCCACTGAGCTGTCAATCCAGAGGTCCCGGGTTCGATTCCCGGCCTGGGCCATGGAGACTTCAGAAATTCTATTCATATATTTCCTACTATATCTGTGTGGACTGTATAAGTACTGGTTAAAGGAGCCTAAAAGCTGTGTATCGGTGCTATACACAAGGCACATTAAAGAATCAGGCTGTCCATTCGAAATAAGACTAGGCACATTCTGGGGGGCTTTCTCTCAGTCTGTACCTCTGGTCAGATCATGCTGTATCTGCACTGGTAGAGGATGCACCTCGTGGTTGCAACATTTGTTAAGCGCCTTTGAACATACGAACAGTATGAAAAGGGCACTTTATAAATATGGTATCTATCTATAATTAAATAGAATCAAACCTTTCACACTAATGCTCCTGAGATCTGTGATTTTCATCAGCATCTTGGCATATATTTGTGGCTGATCTTTTCTACGTGATTTTATGTAGTGTTTTAAAGCTTCCAGAACGGGTTCCTGCATAGATTCTATCTTTTCAGGTGATTCTAAACCGGAACGATCTACAATTACATAACATGATATTAAATATTCATTCTTACATTCTACTTCAGCATATGTATAGTTTAAGCAAGGCCCTAGCTGCACTTTAGGGGAAGGGGTCTGAGGCCCTCAGGTAGGGGAATTTTTCACATCATTTTGAGGAAAAAGGGAAATTTCAGGGGATTTTTTCAACTGCCTTATTACCCTGCAATAAACATTTTAAGCTTAGAATAGCTGTATTTAAATATATTATATATATTAATATACAAACTAATCAAAGGTTTAATAACTTAATATCAACAACCATTTTTTTTAGGTGATTTTTTTTATCAAAAATAGGGGGAAAAAAGTATATTATTTTAGGAGGGGAACGGGGCCCAATTTCTGCCCCCAAAAAAGTCAAATGAGGGCCCTGTTTAACTGCTGTTTAACGGCCCATTTGGCAGCTATGGTCACTCCAGAGCCACCCCAGAAAGAAGAAAAGATACAGGAGTTCAGAACTGGGCATTTATCCAGCTTCTGTATTTCCAGCTTCTTTGTGCCCGGTGTGAAGCACTGTTACATGCCACTCTCCGTTATTTTAGACAAAAAATCCCCCAACTGAAGATGAAAGTACAACGAATTTTCTGCAGGAAAGTTCTAGAAAGATGTTAAGCAATTTGCAAAGGTAAGTAATAAAAATAATTACAGTACAACCTCTCCAGAGCAACCCTCTCTTAAGCAACAACCTCCCTTAAACAACATCATCATTTTTTCCCAACTGTACCATTTAACTCTTAATCTAACCTCTCTAGAGAAACAACCTCTATACAATGACATAATATTGCTTCTCACAAAGGGTGATCGAGAGTTCAGCGCAACAGTGTTGTAACTCATATTGAAATAAGAACAAGTTACGACAGTGTTGCGCTGAGCCCTCGTGATGCTCTGTAGAGGTTGGACTGTACGTTAAGAGATTTACTACAGGGAGGTAATAAAAAGATGCTTAGCAATTTGCAAAGGGAGGTAATAAAAAGATGCTTAGCAATTTGCAAAGGGAGGTAATAAAAAGATGCTTAGCAATTTGTAAAGGGAGGTAACTAATAAATGCCAAAATTACCTCCGCTAATCAAACATATAGAACACAAGGTAGCTAACTCCATCTCATCAACGTCCATTTCCCTGAGTGAGCGTGCAAATCTAAATATAGTATCAGTCAGCGAACCAAATCCCGCAGACTCGAGCTGTTGCCGGGTGACCTTCATACCACCACTGAACACCATGGTATCAGATTCTAGGTCATACCGCGAACTTAATCGTAATATCTGAAAACGAAATATACACTAGAATAAATATTAATGTATATTAACCGCCACTACATTTTGTTTTATATCAAATTTTATGCCCCTTTACAACTGTCAAAGTCATATGAGGCGGACAGTTCGTCTAACCATCGTTCCATGGAAGAACTAGTACTTGACTCTCATCCTCCGTAAGCAACTGCCTAACTTCTCACATAAAGAGACATGGTCGGTAGCAGTGTCTAATCCATGACCATCTATCAGTGAGAGGTTACAGTGATTTGAAGCCAGTGACCTGAACCACTCTACACTGAGGTGGGTATAACCATTATTACAGTACAAGTACTATACATATTACAGACTAAAATTTATCCAAATACTGGAACAGAAAATTCAAGTCACTACAAACTTTCAAGAAACCATTAAATTATGATCTCTCCTCTCACTGATGACATAACAGCAGTATCTTGTACCAAATAAAGTACATTGACACATTATGTACACATTTACTTCAATAAATCCTCAGACATTTATCAATTAAACAGCGAAATTGTTACCAACATAGGTCGAATCAACATAAGATCAAATAAATGAAAAAAGCTCTTCATAACTTCAATTAATGATCTCAAATGAGTGTTAATATCACTGAATTAATGAAACGAAACATTAAATGAGACGAAAGAGAAATAAAACGTGGTTTAATGATATATAAATACACATCAAATAAGGAAAGTCTACAAATAACAATTTTTCACAATAAATATCTGTTTCTGTTGCCATGGCAACCTGTGATGTCAAACCATATTGGTTAATTATCAATTATTACGATTGTCATATACATAAGTATTCATTCCTGAGACAGTTTAAGGAAATAAACAATAGTGTTGCCATGGAAATAAAAAAAATAAGTCATAATGGTATCATTGACATGGGGTAGAAATCAATGTTGACAGAAAAAAAAGAGTAGAAAATGTGACTTATATTGCATATTTTTGTCAGACAACTGTTTGAAACACAGGCATGAAAACAAGTGATCCCCCAACAAAAAAGTCATGACAACCTTTAAATAAATGAAATGAGTTAGTAAAAGTTGCATAGAACTTATTAGTTAATATTCTATGTTGATATTCATATTAATGTCCTCAGATCAATTTTTAATAAAGACCCCAAAAATGTATCATAAAATTCATAAAATGAAACTAGAGCTGTCACAGAGGTGACTAATACCCCCGCCACTTTGACACTAAGAATGCAAAAGTACATTATACGGCTAAGTTAAAGGGGACATAACTCTGCAATAAGTGAATCGCTAGGCATGAAAATTGTGTCTTGCACATCTACGCTTCATGGTGATTACATATTTCAAGTTTCATTGCGATCGCTTAAAAAATGTTGTAGTAGTTCGCTTCACAAACTTGTATGCAGACGGACAGATGGACTGACTGACTGCATTTCGAGGGCTCAGCGCAACACTGTCGTAACTTGTTCTTATTTCAATATGAGTTACGACACTATTGCATTGAACCCTCGATTCGCGGGGCTATAAAAAAAGTTTCGTGTTTTTGTTTGATTTTCCGTTTTCTCAACAAGTGCTCTGCCTCTAAACATGCGTAGTGTGTACTACGTCATTCTTCGAAATTTAGAAATTAGAACGCCAGTTTTATATTCTAGATTTTAAAAAACCTTGTCACTGATTGGATAAGAAAGTGGATCAAGCACTATGGAGATGTTGTATCCTTTTTTCTACACTCACCATAATTTCCAAACAGGCTGCCTTCAGTAATGTTATTTGATCTGTTGTGCTCAACATACAAAATCCAGGAATCTTTTTAGCAAAGTCCACAATTTTTATAATTCCTCTTGATGAAAGCTCAGTTATTTTTTCCCACAACATTATATTCTCAGCTGTTAGTTCTTTTTTCTGCTCCTGTAGAAAAAAATCAATATATCTAAAATGATACCATATTTATAATGGTAACATATTTATAATGGTAATATATTTATAATGGTAATATATTTATAATGGTAACATATTTATCGAGGGTTCAATGCAACAATGTCGTAACTCATATTGAAATAAGAACAAGTTACGACAGTGTTGTGCTGAGCCCTAATTATAATGGTAATATATTTATAATGGTAATATATTCGCGCCTCGTATTTCCGTTGTACCCATATATCCGCGGTATATCATATTTCCAGTATAAACAGAACGATGCGCCACCTGTAGGTCACCTACTTACACAAGGAGGCTACGTTCGTTTTGTTACAGTTTCGGCAATAGTTCTTTTCTGTAAAAAGGTATTTGCATAAAAATCAAAAGATTATAAACTTATTTTCAATGCTCATACACAACTGAGGGATGGCTTCCTACTTATTGTTACATTCATGTCATTTTATGAATCACAAATACCGGTCGTCTGTTGGCGCTAACCAATGATGTCACTCGAATATTGATTGACGGTAAAAGGTACTTTTTCATATACAATTGTTTTAGCAATAATTATGGGGTTAGTTATGAAGTGGTTACCGCGGAAATATGAGAATGTACCTTTAAAATATGGCTGCCGCCGTCAGTCGATCCTTAATGTTTTTAGAACATTCACACAAGTAAGAGAAAAATACGATTATTTTAGAACATGCCTTATTAAATAAAATGAGAGAAATATCAATTGATTAATGCAAGGTAAGTCCTTATATTTGTCTTTTCTTTAGTTTTAATGATAAGTACCGCGGAAATACAAGGCGCCAGTATATATATATACT
Organism: Lutraria lutraria; assembly: GCA_964023205.1. Classification (NCBI taxonomy): domain Eukaryota; kingdom Metazoa; phylum Mollusca; class Bivalvia; order Venerida; family Mactridae; genus Lutraria; species Lutraria lutraria. Next base: position 8,114,169 of record OZ026851.1, on the reverse strand, counting down.
GTGGAATCATTAATTTTCGTTGGGGATTTAATTTCGTGGATTTCGTGGATCGACTCATCCACGAAATCAAATCCCCACGAATTCAAATGCGGAGATAAAGCATTTCTTTTTAAAAATCAAAATCCACAAATTTATGTCCCCACGAAATCGCCATTTTAGTAAAAACCACGAAAATTGAACCCAACGAAAATTAATGATTCCACAGTATACAGTAGAAACTCTCCAAAGCAACACCCTTTAGAGAAGCTAAATTATGTAGTTGTTGAGAGGTTATTGCTCTAAAGACGGAAAATCAATAGTTAGATCATGCAATGGGAAAAACTATGTTGCTGTTGAAGCGAGGTTGTTGCTTAAGAGATGGTCGCTGTGGAGAGGTTGAACTGTAATAATAGCGTATCTATGATTATAACATATTTTTCCAACAGTCAGAGTCATATGAGGCGGACAGTTCATATAAGCATCGTTCCTTGGAAGAACCAGTATTAGACTCCCATCCTCAGTAAGCAACTGCCTACTTTCTCACACAAAGAGACATGGTTGGTAGTGGGGCTCGAACCAACGACCCTCTATCAGTTAGAGGTTACAGTGATTTGAAGTCAGCGACTTTAACCACTCGACCACTGAGGCAAATTATAACATATATATAATCATAAACTTACCATAACATACAAAAAGTTAAGTCTTTGTATGAAGATGTTTTTATAAATAGGTGGTCTAGATAAATAGAGTGTCTTAATATTGAGATTCATATAAAATTATGCAGTCTTTGTTCCGCTAGCAAGCCTTGTACTGACATAATAAATCATACCTTTAACTCAGTTTCCGAGAAGTTTGGTTCACTTTTCGCAGAGCGATCCTTCTTCTCTCGTAGATTCTCAGAAAGTCCAACTAGATGCACGGTGTTCATGTTTAATGGTGACAGAGGAACGATATCATCTTTAGAGTAGGTGGACTTATGAGCATCTAGAATTTCCTGAAAGTAAACAAAACAGTTCAATTACATGTATTGTTTAAGTATAATTCTTCTGCCAAAAACTTCAGGACATATCTGACAGATTTTTGCACATAGACATACAGGCAAAATAAAAATGTACAGACAGATTTTTAAAAAACTTTGCATGATCATAGCATATGATGATAGAAGCATTTTAAGAGGGGAAAAAATGTGAGTCACAGTGCTCGTTTTTGAGTTATCTGCCCTTGAAAGTGATTTTTGGGCTACTTTTTGGTGAACGTAAAAAGGAAACATCAGACAATATAGGGAAAATGTTAAAATGGCAAAAACAAATTCCTTACTCGAGCATTGATAAATTTTAGACAGTATCTCTCACCAATCCTTGAGAATCAACCAATTTTTCACATCATGACAGCATCAGACAATCCGTAACTTTTCCGACAACTTAGAAACTACATCATTTTAATTAACAACCAAACAGAAAACTGTAATATAACTCCTTTCTATATAAAAGAGATATTCCTTGCAAACAGCAATTTCATGTTTAATATAAATATCACAGACAGAAATCAATTATACTTTGACACCACAGTATTTCCTTGTACAGAAATCACAATATATTAGATATTCTAGAAAATATACTTTCTTGAATCCAATATGTTGAGAGGTTTAATGGAATATTGTATAAATTTAAAAACACTGGTAACCATTAATTGTGACTTCAGACGAAAGACAAATTAATGTCTGGGTTTATCTTTTAATAAAAGTTTCTGAGACTGGTTAAGCAGAATATATCAAAGTTAGTTTGTATATCTAAGGCCGTAATCTTAAAAGGCATGAAAAAATGTATGTTTCTGGTAACCTATTCCAATTTTCTCAAGCAACACTAAGACTTATAAGGCCAAAAGAGCAGTACATCCAAGTCCAAAATATGTAATTCGAGGGTTCAACGCAACAGTGTCGTAACTCATATTGAAATAAGAGCAAGTTACGACCATGTTGCGCTGAGCCCTCAGTATGTATTTCGAAGATGGATAATTATGAAATTTCCTCATAAGGCAAAGCCTGAGAGAAAATACCCGTATTAAGGAGCTGTCTCAGACAGTGTATACCCAACCATGGGTGCATTTTTGTTGAAAGGGTACAGTCAGAATTTGCTTATTTCTTATTACAATAAAAGGGGAAAACAAAAGGAAATGTAGTGAATAACGTAGTGAAAATCATTTTCATGAAATGTGGCAAAATGTGCATGGACATGTACAAGACGATGATATGCACTGCAGCACTTGATGATAATCGTCCTGTAAAAGTTTGGTGAAAATAGCATGAGAAATGTAGGAGAAGTTGCATACAGAAACATTTAAATGTAAAATTCAACAAAGGGCAATAACTCCCTCAAAATAATTCAATCGCAAAACCCTGAAGATATGCACTGCAGCACTTGATAATGGACGGCTACCATTTTAATATCCCTCAGCCTTTTTGGTGGGGATAAAAATGACATTTCCTCATCAGTCAAGAAACACAAAGTCAGCACCTGCCTGTAATAATGACATTTCATCTCCTCACCAGACGAGGAACACAAAATCAGCACCTACCTGTAATAATGACATTTCCTCATCAGTCAAGGAACACAAAGTCAGCACCTGCCTGTAATAATGACATTTCATCTCCTCACCAGACGAGGAACACAAAATCAGCACCTACCTGTAATAATGACATTTCCTCATCAGTCAAGGAACACAAAGTCAGCACCTGCCTGTAATAATGACATTTCATCTCCTCACCAGACGAGGAACACAAAATCAGCACCTACCTGTAATAATGACATTTCCTCATCAGTCAAGGAACACAAAGTCAGCACCTGCCTGTAATAATGACATTTCATCTCCTCACCAAACAAGGAACACAAAATCAGCACCTACCTGTAATAATGACATTTCCTCATCAGTTAAGGTCTGTTCCTCGGGTGATGGAGATTGTTCTTCGGGTTTCTGAGATTTCTTTTTCTTGTTTCGATCATTTCTTACGGCTGAAGAGAGACAATATATCATACATTTTGAACATGATTACCTAGCAACAAACATTTCAAATTCTTCTATGAATGATACATGGGTTAAAAATGAAAATTTGGAAAAACCTAATAACGTTAGCATGGTTAACGGAAACAAAAAACCCAGTCCAGTCTGGATCAGCATTTACCAAACAAGACAGGGAGAAAACAAGCATATCCTGTAAAGCTTACACTAAAGTTATAAGTTAGACATTTTAAGCCAACGGACACCACATTTAAGTTTCATTTTTGAAAACAATTGGATAATATCTTATGTTGGTCTTAGATAAAGGAGTTCTTGAAACAGGTAACTCAGTTTTGAGTAAAAAAAACACAGACTCAATAAAATCAATAGTATCATTTAGAGTATTTTCTCAATTCAATTACATTTTAAATAAATATTGAGGCAACAAAAAAAAAATTTGAGCTTCATTAAAATAACAATACTCAGTCACTCAGAAGGGGACAAAAGAGGTATTTAATATTCTGATGCATTAGCCTATGTACCTAAACCGCCAGCAATGTAATTATAATTCAGGAGGATCACTTCATGGTACCTGTTCCCCCAAGATGAACAATTAAAGAACTTGACTCAGATGGTAATTAGGACAGATTTTCGGACCAGGATACATGGTGATGAGGTCCAAAATAGATCAGTTTTCCATTAACATTGAATAGAACATCATTAGGAGGAAAACAATATTCACAAAATGATCATGCATTCAATAAGAAGGTTAATATATTATTACAATAATACAATACAACATTGAAAACAAAGACAATGTAATACAAAGCAGCCCTCTCTTCTCGAGCAACAACATGCCCTCAACAACAACGTAATTTGCTACCCCGATAAGGTGTTGCTTTAGAGAGTTTGGACTGTAACGGTCATGAAATCATGTTATAACAAAGGTACAATGTAGGGCCATAGGAACCGGGGAGTGGGGAGCTAGAGTGGACTACACCACCCCAACCCCAATAATTTTAGCAGCTTCAATGGTAAATACACAGGGGTAAATTGATTCCCCTCTCCATTTTGTGACAAATTCTATAAATTAGCCCCGCCCCATCCCGCCCAAATCTGAAATTGCTCCCTACAGACCTGCAATGTTATAACTATGTTATTACAACAATGGTATCATGTTATAAGAAGGACAAAATGTTACGATGTTATTACAATAACAATATCATGTTATAGCAAGGACAAAATGTTATTACAACAATTATATCATGTTATAACAAGGATAAAATGTTATTACAATAACAATCATGTTATAACAAGGACAAAATGTTATTACAACAACGATATCATGTTATAACAAGGACAAAATGTTATTACAATAACGATCATGTTATAACAAGGACAAAATGTTATTACAACAACGATATCATGTTATAACAAGGACAAAATGTTATTACAACAACGATATCATGTTATAACAAGGACAAAATGTTATTACAACAATTATATCATGTTATAACAAGGACAAAATGTTACGATGTTATTACAATAACAATATCATGTTATAGCAAGGACAAAATGTTACGATGTTATTACAATAACAATATCATGTTATAGCAAGGACAAAATGTTACGATGTTATTACAATAACAATATCATGTTATAGCAAGGACAAAATGTTATTACAACAGTTATATCATGTTATAACAAGGACAAAATGTTATTACAAAAAATGATATCATGTTATAACAAGGACAAAATGTTATTACAAAAAATGATATCATGTTATAACAAGGACAAAATGTTATTACAAAAAATGATATCATGTTATAACAAGGACAAAATGTTATTACAAAAAATGATATCATGTTATAACAAGGACAAAATGTTATTACAACAATGATATCATGTTATAACAAGGACAAAATGTTATTACAAAAAATGATATCATGTTATAACAAGGACAAAATGTTATTACAACAATGATATCATGTTATAACAAGGACAAAATGTTATTATAACAATGATACAACATAGTAACAATGACACAATGTATCAGGGGGGGGGAGACAATTCCTACAAGCAGACTAACATATCCGCTGCCTTCTATATTTCATACAAAATAACGATATGAGGGTATTCTCCTTTTTTTGTAATTGCAAAACCTAAAACTCCAAAAAGCTGACATTTGACATTTCTTGAAACGGAAAGCCAAGAAAAAAGATCAGGGTAAAACAGTAAGCATACATGACTGATGAATCGACTGAGAATTTATTGTTTTGAACTGAACTACAATATCAATATGAGACAATAACACAATTTTAAAACTAAATAATGTTGATGAAGCTTTATAATATTGCCTAGGCATGAATATTAAAGATTGTGCAGCACAAGTTGAGAGGAAATGAAACCTAAACAAACTGTCTAGTTGATAATAAATATGTCAGAAATTCTATATTGCCATACAAGCACGGCTGGTACAAACATAAAATCATGCATTTGATAAAAGAAATTTAATATCCAACTAAGCTATATATGTGCAAGTCGATCAACATTGTTTTTTTACTCTTTATTACTGATAACTAGATGCTGCAATCCATATAATTCACCACAGACCAGTATTGTAATATAAACATATTGAGATGTTAATTACATGTTCAATTCTTATCAAGCATTCAATATTATATAGTCATCTCCAACACGTAAATACACTATAAACATAGCCTAACTTTTATTAGGCAGTTTACATTCTCACATTAAATTTATTTATCCTATTTCTAGTAATTAGTTAACATTTATTATCCTAACTTTTAGAAAGTAGTTTAAATGTATTTATACCCTAATTTATGGGATGTAGTTTACTTTATTCATCCTTTTTTTAAAGTAGTTTACATGTATTTTATCCTAACTTTTAGAAAGTAGTTTACAATATATTATTATTTATCCTAATTTTTTAAAAGTAGTTTACATGTATTTTATCCTAACTTTTAGAATGTAGTTTACAATATAAATTATTATTATTTATCCTAATTTTTGGAAAGTAGTTTACATGTATTTATCCTAACTTTTATTTGACAGTGTATATTTACTTATCCTAACTTAGAGTAGGAAGTTTACAGTCCATCCTAACTTTTAGTAGATATTTTCATTTATTTCTCCTCACTTTCAGTGGGCACTTAACAGTTATTGTTCCAAACTTTTGGCATGCAGTTTACATTTTTTCTCCTAATTTTAGGTCGATAGTTTACATTTCTTTCTCCTAACTTTTAGTAGATAGTTTACATTTATTTCTCCTAACTTTTGGTGGGTAGTTTACAGCATTTAGGATGAAAAATACATTTTTATTTCACACATGTTACCAGTAAACAACTTCCAAGGCTGAAGACAAGAAGATAATTAATACAAACATTGGATAAGAGGTCAATGAGTGCGATGGTTTACGATAATAAAAAAAAATACTTTATACCATAACGTTTTGCAAAATTAATAGCGCAATTCAAGACTGAATCAAAGTGCACAGACATAGTAAATTTATATTTAATTGATGCAAAAACGAATAAAATACATTAATTCATCCATTGGTTTAAAATAATGAGCATGTTTGAACATGACATTCAAGAAAAACAAACTTTGATCTGCTCCTTACAAACCTCATTTCATGCGTATATGAAGTTATACATTTTCTTTTATCTCAGAAAAAAAAACACAATAATTGAAATGAACTGATCAACCAATGATTGGTCTGGTAAAAGAATGTGATTGATTCCTCAACATTTTTTTGAATAACTATATTCCCATGAGTAAGATCCTAGTAAATTTCCTAATGTTTCATTGTGATATTAGATAAAGAATGATATTTGTCTTTTAATTTCAATGAGATATTTGAAGACTTGTAATATCAGGCTAGCAAAAAATATAATATGGTATGTAAATCCAAAACAGTAAACAACAGAAAGCAAAATACTGGCAGGTAGTAAAACACCAATAGTAAAATACAGGCAATAAAATACAAGCAGATAATACAATATAGACAGTAAAACACAGATGGTAAAACAGAGACAGTAAAATACAGACAGTAAAATACCAGCAGATAATACAATATAGACAGTAAAACACAGATGGTAAAACAGAGACAGTAAAATACAGACAGTAAAATACCAGCAGACAATACACTATAGGCAGTAAAATACAGACAGTAAAATACCAGCAGACAATACAATATAGGCAGTAAAACACAGATAGTAAAACAGACAGTACAATATTGGCTGGTAGTAAAACACAGACAGTAAAATACAGGCAGTCAGTAAACACTGACAGTAAAAAACATGCTTTCTTCCAAAGAGGTGTAAAACACATTGATGGGATCATGTTTCTAGACAAGATGCAACAGAGAAATGAATGTCACGTCAATTAGACGAAACAAGGAATGTGCTGATATGTCAACCTGACATACCTCAAGGCTGAAGTGACGTTACAGCGACATTATTGCAGCAACACTTGCTTATCAATCAATTATCATGCAAACAGTAATTACATTTCAAGGATATTGACGATGAAGAAGAATACTAAACGATCAAACACAGTCAATCCTGTGAACAAAGGCCACCTAACACAGGTTTCTCTGTAATATTTATGCAAGTAAAATTTCTATTTTTAGATTTTCTATGTAATAAAGTGCATGCTTTTTACAAGAACATAGAACAATGCTCACACCATTTGAGATTTGATGAATGATTGAAATGATGCAAGAATGGTGACATCAAGGTGCCAATTGAGAGAACATACCCAATTTCTGGATGAAGATATCATATTTGTTCTAAATTAGATAGTGAAACTTAAGTTTTCATAACCCAAGAAGCGTAATTATCAATCAAACCAGTTGTTTTAAGACCATGTTCAAAATGTCAACATAGGATATTTTTATTCATAAAATATCTCTTACTCTACAATGACTTATAACCAATCAGTCTTGCCATTTAATTGAGTAAAATGAAATTCAATGACTTTTCACTGACCAAATTATATTTTTCACTGACCAAAATGTAAATTTCCCTAACAATACAATGACCTTGAAAAGAAAAAATTCTTGACTTTTCAAGTCAAGTGACAACTCTGTTTGTATTTAAAACATCTTAGTTACAAATGTTTCTATATAATTTCAATGATGTCTATAAACAAATGACAGAAAATTTAAATGTGTATGTTAGTTAATGGGAATTATTAAGAAACCAAATAAACATCTCTAAGACACCTGTCATACGACTGGTTTATTAAGTGCCAAGTCTAAATATCGACCAATCACATTGCTGTTTACTACAACTGATCCATTCGAAGATTAATTTCATATTTTAAATATGTATACCTTCCATTTACAACAGTTACAATAAAATAAATATAAATATTTCAGGACTATATATTTTACTATGAGTATGTATAAAATGTCTAGCAAAAGCCAACTATACATCTGTAATACTTCATGTACATATGTTATTGTTGACTCTAAACAGAACAAAGTCAAAGTACTGTTTAATTTAAGGCTTTAAATGAAAAATGACATTATTCTTGACCTCAGATATTGAGGGTTCAGCGCAACAGTGTTGTAACTCATATTGAAATAAGAACAAGTTACGACAGTGTTGCGCTGAGCCCTCAATATGACAAAATTTAGTACTCATTATATATACATAGATGTCTATCTATGTAAGTATTACACAATAATCTATCTCAATGAACAAGATGTGTTTTTAAAACACAATACCCCGCCCTCAGGGTAACCTTGACCTTTGACCTACTGACCTGAAAATGCTTAAGTCCTGTAAAGGTTGTAATGAGGGACTAACAAATGAAGTTTGATAATTGGATGTAGAAGCATTTCAATTTTATAGGCAAGGTTAAAGTTTGAATACAAACAAAACTGACCGACAGGCCAAAAACAATAAGATCCCTCCACAATCTATTGAAAATGTTATTTAAGTATTGAGATGAGTATTTCATTTTCTTTCCTTCACTCTGAAGAGCAACACAATTTACATCAATAGTATGCTTACATATCAAACTAAATGATATTGTTTGTATAATTATATCTATAAACAAATAACCAACCTGAATGGTTTCTGTACAGATTTAGCAATAATTAAAGTCCTATAATGATATCTAGCACTATTCCTGTACTGATAGTTATTGGAGCAACCTGCCTTGAACCCTTAGTGTGTTGCCTATAGCAACAATAATCTCTAATATCTATACTTCATATAATTTCATAATCCACTGTGATATTTAAACTTAAAATTCAACTAGAGGCTGGTATTTTATTGACACAATGAATGTAAAAAGGAGTTAATTCAGATGAGTAAGATTTAAGTAAACAAAAAATCCTGTAAGAATCAGACTTGAGTGACCTTGACCTACAAGCAGACGGGTTTCAGTGAAATTTGAATATTCTATCTCAGCTCAAGGACAAACATAATGTCTTACAGATTATTCCAGATTTATCATCAAAGGCTCTTTTAAGATAAGAATCGCACAATGAAGAGTAAACTGCTTCAAAAACACCAATTTTTTATGTTGCTAAGTAACCATCACCGCATGCATAAGAAACATTACCATGGGATTTTAACCACCCCTAACCATGCCTTAAATTTATATCAACTAGTACATATTAGTAAAATTATTGGTCAGAAAAGAAGACAAGCATGGGTAAGCCTTAACGGAACCGCGAAGGGACAAGCCTTAACCAAGATGTTATACTAATGGGTAAAGACATGGCAGGCCAGGAAGACAAATTTAAAAACATTTAAATGTTATATCGTTACATACATTATTGTAAATAAAAGGGACATAGTTCTTGATATTTTGTAAGAGTGATGTCAAAACACCATCAGGGGAAATTAGTATTTTTTGGAAACAACTGATATAAATTTTATTTATTTACGGAATTGGAAATAAAGTCAAATTTTCAAAACGACAGAGTCAGAAACAAAAATGTAACAAATAGGAAGTAGTTAACGTGTATCAGATAATTATACTTGTAAGGAACCTACAAACATCGAAGGAAACAAGCAATGCCAGATTTCTCTCGGTTGAAATTAAAATTACAGTAAGAGAGAATAGCGACCAAGGTCAAGGATGATCTAGACTAAACCTTAAAGCATCTATGAGCAACGTTGAGAACAAGTTTTCTGGCATGAGGACTAAGAATATCTAAAGGAGAACACTGACCTTTTTGAAGAATGGCTGAAATAAAATGGAACAAAGTCATATTAAGATCAGTTATAAACAGACAGATACTTCCGTAAGAATTTTGCCGATTGTGCTCAACAACAAAATCGGGTTCAGCCTGAAATAGAACGGACAGTACCACCCTACACTGGACCTTTTTTAAAGCTTTTGAGTTTTGATAATTTTTATACAATTCTAAGGCAAGCTTCTTCAAGTTGTATTTGATGAATATTTTTGTTCAAATGATAAGATGATAAAATTTAAAATGCATTTTATGGATTTTTGACTAAATTATTATAATTTATACTGATTTTTTCAAAATGTTTAATTTAAAATAAATCGTTTAAACATCACTAACTTGGTAACTGATTTGAAATAATGAATTTTGACAATTAACACACAGATGTAGATTTGAATTTAGTTGACTTAGTGAGAGATATTTCTTTATGAATCATGAGAAAATGGTAAATTGTTTTAAGTCTAAAATTTCTTGGACTTAGTTTTACATCATTCTTCATTTCTTTCAGCCATATTAGATTAAAGATCACATTTGAACAGTCTAAGACAGACACTTGTCATTAAAACACTGATATATTAATATTTATATAACATTCAAGTAAGGTTAAACCAAAAAATCTCTGTTTATGAAAAATGACTTTCAGTTGAACATTATAGATACAGTACAGCACCAGGTTACAGTGAATTCAGGGGTACCTGATAATCACAGTACAACCTCTCTAGAGTGGTCCTCTCTTGAGCATCCACCTCCCTTCAACAACAGCATTTTTCACAAAGCATGATTTAACTACAAATTCAACCTCTTTCGAGCAGCAACCTCACAACACTGTAACTATTACAGTGAGATACAAGGTACATTCACTGTAAAATAATAATTTCAATGTAACAATTACAGTGAAATAAATGATACATTTGTAGCGAAATAATCATTTCAATGTAACCATTACAGTGAAATAAATGATACATTTGTAGCGAAATAATAATTTCAATGCAATCATTACAGTGAAATAAATGATATATTTGTACTTTGTAGCGAAAAAAAATCATTTCAATGTAACCATTTCAGTGAAATAAATGATACATTTGTAGCAAAATAATCATTTCAATGCAATCATTACAGTGAAATAAATGATACATTTGTAGCGAAATAATCATTTCAATGCAATCATTACAGTGAAATAAATGATACATTTGTAGCGAAATAATCATTTCAATGCAACCATTTCAGTGAAATAAATGATACATTTGTAGCGAAATAATCATTTCAATGCAATCATTACAGTGAAATAAATGATACATTTGTAGCGAAATAATCATTTCAATGCAACCATTTCAGTGAAATAAATGATACATTTGTAGCGAAATAATCATTTCAATGCAACCATTTCAGTGAAATAAATGATACATTTGTAGCGAAATAATCATTTCAATGCAATCATTACAGTGAAATAAATGATACATTTGTAGCGAAATAATCATTTCAATGCAATCATTTCAGTGAAATAAATGATACATTTGTAGCGAAATAATCATTTCAATGCAACCATTTCAGTGAATAAATGATACATTTGTAGCGAAATAATCATTTCAATGCAATCATTACAGTGAAATAAATGATACATTTGTAGCGAAATAATCATTTCAGAGTATCCTAATATTCACTATAAATCTGACGAAACTATAACCTTGTCTTACTGTATCCATTTCATCAAGTTAAATGTCCTAAGAGACAATGTTCTGTTGACTTAAACATCTAAAATGAAAGACGTGTGGTCAAACAGACGCAGGAAATATTTGTCATATTTGTTTCCAAGAAAGCGTTAAAATTTATTAGCAACAAAATTTACTTTGAGATTTTACCAATCCTGCTCTGAACTATAGTTCATAAGTTTACATGTACTCATGAAATAAGAATGGACAATATAAAATTAACATAAACATGTGTACATCTTTTCCAAAAATAGAATGCAGGGATGGTTTGTTTGTTTCATTAAGTTTAATGCCATTTTTAACATCATTTCAGTCATATCTTGGCGGGCAGTTATCCTAACCAGCTTTCCTGGACTTCATTTAGGCCTTAACCAGTAATAACCACATTCTGTCCGTAAGCTATTGCCAAGCTACCCCACATAATTTAGAGGTGGAGGACAATTTAACATAGGATGTAATATCTCAGTCAAATTTGTCACATGAGCCTCGCCCGGGGTTCGAACTCATAACCTCTCGATCAGTACACAAAGGCTCTAACCCACTGAGCTAACTGGGTAGGCATGATGCAGGGACTGGGTTTCTAAAGAAGTTCTTTGAAATGAAAACTTTCAGCATGA